>CM068960.1:69042583-69054135 GCA_035128595.1 Eptatretus atami | reverse complement strand
ACACACACACACACACACACACACACACACACACACACACACACACACACATTGGGACCTGGCAGGGCTCCATTCCACTTTCTGGAACCCAAATATCAGAGTTCTTTGAAAGAGGAAGCAAAATTTCGTCTCGACGTAACAAAATTCAATTGAAAAATATATGAAGGCACAGAACACAAAATGTCGATCTATGCTCTTCACAACCAGATCATGGCAAAGACATGGTCGGATGGACCTTAGTGCTTTTATTTATGTATCGATGTCGAAGTGAGGGGTGGATTATATTAGGAGATTGCAGAGAAGGTTAAACAAAACGATAACCTGTAAAAATATAATTGCGCATTTTCAGCGGATGAGACACCTCCCTAGACAGCAACCACACGGCACCGCAGGGCCCAACTCAGGCAGAAATGTTTTGTCTGTCTAATCGATATTCCCTTGAGAACATGGATACTTTTTCCAAAACGAACAACCAAGCAGCTTGGAGAGTGCTCGCCAATTGGCTTAAGCACTCAAGCAAGCATTCCATCGAAACGGTTGTTAAAAAAACAGCTCGTTTGGCATGCGATTAGCAACACATTAAACGTACACCTCCCAGAGATGCCTGAAATGTCAAGCCACGAACGCTGACGTCTCCGGATGTTTATAAGCATTGCAATGTACCCAGCGATTCGTAGCTATGATGAACAGGCATTCGATAACATGAGTGAGGAAAGTGAAAACAAAAAACTTTATCATAAAGAAATCGCTGCGGCCTGTTCCAAGTCAAGGCATGGTTGAGCAGGCCAAAAAACATGGAAGCTTCAGACCCCAGTGAGGTTATCCTGGAAACTCATTAAGACCCAGAGAGTGAGGTGGCCTAGGATCGCCTGATGAAGGTTATATTTAATTAAGGCCGTTAATTATCTTCAAAAGGGGTGTTTTAATTGACCCAAACACCCAATTTTCACTCTTGCACTTGCCTTTGGAGTTTTTCTTGGTATGCATGCAAAGTTTCAGGCTGCTCGGTTTTATAGTTTTGGAGTTTAGAGCACACACACACCACGCACACACACACACACACACTACCTTTTATTATTATAGATTATTGGCTGCTCTTAGAGCACCCTTATTCTGGACATTTCCATCTGTCTGTCTGTCCGCGAAACTTTGGTCAAGCCTAGGGGCTAAACCACTCAACCATTCCAATGAAATTTGGTAGGTAGGACCAATATTCTGGGAATCGTGTGCTTTCGAATATGGGACCCCGGGCCTAGCAACGGCATAGCAACGGCCTTTAAAGTGGTCAAAAATCGAAAAAAATCAAAAATAAATAAATCGAAAAATCGAAGCTTAGAGTTCTGTGCGCAATCTATCTAGCTCCCTTCATGCCAATTTGCAGCCCTAACAAAAAATATTTGTAGGAGGAGATAGGTTTTGGGCGAGTACATGTCGAGCATTTCAGAAACGGTTAATGCGAATATCTCTAAGAGAAAGTCTGATTTTAATGAAACTTGGGTGAAATGTGTACAATGTGGCTAGCATGTACACAAAAATAAATGGTTGCTATGCACACCTCCGTGCTTAGCAACAGCTAAAATACTTTATCGTACATCGTACACTTATTTTGGACTGTACAAAAAAAATCAATACCTCCGAAACTGACCTCCGAGGGACCTGTTTTTTTTGTGCCCAAGGAGAATGTCTTACAGCATCATATAGATAAATGGAATTACCAGGGCTGCCATTTGTTAGAGTCTCTTTGGAAACATGCCTGAAATTTCACAAGGCGGGTTTCTGGGCGCAAACTAAGAGGGCTGTGATAATCATATTTATTGTGCTAAATTGATTGATAGCATGTACATGAATATCGGCTAGTCGCGTCGGCCAGCTTTCCATCTAGAGCGAGCAGCCATGTTGTCTACCGGCTTGTTATTATTATTCATTTACTCCCCCCCCCCAACACTTTTCACTCAAGAAGTACTTGAAAATTTTTATCTAATATCTTGCAATCTCTTTGTCTTAATCTCTTTTAGGCTGCTAAATTGGAAGGAGGAGGTGTGGGGGAATCAAGTGCATGTAATATCGTCGGATATGCGCCGATGGAATGCGCCTGAGCTGGCTGATGTACTTATTAGTGAGCTCTTGGGGTCATTTGGGGACAACGAGCTTTCCCCAGAGTGTCTGGATGGTGTCACACAGTTTCTGCATGGTGAGTATCAGGGGCTGCAGGAGCTATGAGTTTTGGTGTAGCTGGAAAAGTAAGTGAGAGCAAAACAGTTACAAATGACCCTCAAGGTAACTTTGTACATGTGTTCTGCTGCAGAGGATGGTGTGAGCATCCCCTCGTCCTACACGTCTTACCTATCCCCCATTTCTTCATCCAAGTTGTACAATGAAGTTCGCGCTTGTCGAGAGAAGGACCGAGACCCTGAGGTATTTCTCCACGTCTGTGCTGAACATTGTCCGTTTGTCTCTTTATGGGACACGCAGAAACATTTGATGTGCAATGACGCAGCTATTTGGCATGAAATCCATTTTTTGCAGGCCCAGTTTGAAATGCCGTATGTTGTTCGTTTGCACAATTACTCTGAGCTCGCCGAGCCACAGCCTTGCTTCTCCTTCACGCACCCCAATCGAGGTATGGATAAGTGCTTCCTCACCGCAGCTCCTCCTGTTATCATTAATTATTTGTGTGTGTGAGAGATGTATCATTCTCACAGTGTGCCCATTCTGTGTGAAACATGTAGTCAAATCTAATGCATGTGGAATGGAGGTCCACCTAAGGTGCAGACCATGTATTGCTTCCTTTATTATAATTACCGATGTGTACTCATGCCATTGGAGCACCCGGCGTAGTTACTGCAGAGGTATAGTCTGTTGCGCCTCCGGAAATCCAGGTTTGTTCTCCCGACCTGAAATATGCTCTGGATTACGTGAATCGTATACTTTGTTTGGCTACCTGCCATGTTGTATTTCTGAATTTGATTGCTCTTCTGGAACATTTGACAAAATAATGAAATCAATTGCATGTAATGTAACTTCATTTATTTTCACTTTTCTGTTTTTTTTATGGCAGTGATCTAAGGCTCATGAATGAGCTTGTACATGTATTACTTGCAAGACAAGGACATCAGGAGATATTAGTGTACCTTTTCACGAGTTATAAAAACGTAAGGGGACATGGACCAATTGATGCATTTTATGGGATTTCAACCCTCAATTGCGGCATTGTGAGATAAATTCTCAGACGGGAATGTTAAACAGGCCCAGATATATTTCCTACAGGTAACACCTTTTTGTTCCCACTAAAGAACATGACTTAAACCGTTTGTTAGGCCATTATGAAATTGGATCCGTAGAAATTAATTACGTTATTGTATGTGCTGTGTACCATGCAGATGCTTCTTTGTCACCAAGCCATTTCACGAACTATGAATGTCGATAACATCGTGTTGTATGGCTGTTCCTCCTTGACTAATTATTATTCCCCTACCGGTTTCACCGGAGGGGACTATAGGTTTGCTCTCCGTCTGTCCATCCGTTTGTTCCACCTGTGATTTTATATATATATACATATTATTACGGATGCTGAGAAACCATATGCATTCAACATATACATGTCCCAAAGTCAGTTATGTCGTGAAGTATGTGTGTAATCAGATCCCCTTTCCTTTTGTCTAAGTGGGAAATCAAAGCGTGCGTTTGTGATTTCTTTTAGTTGGCTTGTTAGAGTAATAACCTATCTAACAACCATCCCATCCCCCGTCACGATCCACCGCACGGCTGCCTTCTCGCACCCTGACTGTGCCGAGGCGGGATCTCGTGGTTCCAGTTTCTCGGCTTCCACAAACGTTTAACTCTTTCACGACGACCTTTGCAACATTGATACTGTTGCTCGACAAGTATGAACCGCGTGGAAGAGTGGGTGGGTTTTCCCGGCAGGGGCCGAAATCCCGCCAGAAAGGGCGAACCAATAGGAGCCTGTCAATCAGGGCGGAGAGTAAATGTCTGTTTGAGCGAGCCCCGCCCCGTTGAGGGAGGTCCATAAATTCCCAAGCACTCTCTGAGGCAGGGGGTTGTTACGAAGGTTTTGTGAGGTTTTTGACAGGGTTGTGGTGGTTGAGAGTCGAGTGAGGAGAAGGGCTTGGAGGAAGTTCTCCACGGGTTCGACAAGGTTTTGAATAGGGCTCTGAGGGTTGTTGTTGAGCGTTCAGTCTTTTGAAGTGGGGGGTTGAGCAGAAGGGTGTGAAGGTGCGAACGTGTCCCTGCTTGCCCTCTACAGAGAAAAGGAAAGAGCGACTCTAACCCCTCCGTGGACCTCGCTATTCCACACCCGAGTCCTCCACGAACCAAGAGTCCACACGTGCGATTGGGTATCAAACCAACGATCATTGTCAAGTGCGCACCACGGAGCACCCCGTTCTTCCGACGGTCAGGTACCCAGCTGGACTCTGACCCCAGCTCGTCTCTCTCCAGCTGCAAGGGTCAAATAAAGAACTCTGGGTTATTTTCATTTGTATGTGTCTGCGTGTGGCCCGTCTTATAAAGGAAAACTTTTTAAGTGTTGTTTTTTGATCATTGTAATATTTACTTGCATATCCGTGTTAAGTCCTCCCTGTGTCTTTTTATTGGTATAACAATTGTAGAAATGTCCCAGTTCGTTTCATCTTTTAATTGGTCCATGGGTTCGGATCTGAGTTTAGGCAGGGTTTTATCCCCGGTAATCGGACAATTGTAGCCGGGACGTCTGGCAGGACCGCTCACTGCATTGAGCCGGAAAGGTGGGTGGCAGAGTGGTAGTCGGTAGGTGTAACTTTATCGCTGCCGGTAGAGTGAATCCGGTTCGGCCAGGCATTCGAGGGCGTGGATCCCCGGTAGCCGAGACACGTGGTTACTTAGGTACATTGGATCTAGACAAATAACCCTACGCACGAGATGGTTGGCGTCCACGGTCGGTTAAACGACCCACCGGCTCGCGGAGTTATCCAAGCGATGGCCGACAATTCGGAGTTTGGTGGGAGACGACGCAACCTCCCCACCTAGTGGTCGTTCTCGCCACCGACCCGGCCCGCAACTATATAATATATATATATATAATTGTTACGGTTGTGGAAATTGCATTACACCATAAAGAGTCCTCAGGTGAGAATATATCGGTAAGTTCATGTGTAGTTAGCCCAAACCCGTTGTATAGAGGGAATATGTGTGATTCATCCGGGCTGCGACGCTTTGAGTTAGCCATTTTTCTTTCGCGATTGTTTATTTTGACCATTAAGCCGCAACAACTCAAACACCACCCCAACAACCAAATGCCACCATCAACAACGCCCGAACAACTCCACCAAACCGCACTACCTTCACCTCCACAACCAAACCCGCAAGCAATCGCCTCACCCGCCATTCTCTAACGACGCTCAACAACGCCCCCGAACAACTCCACCACCTCGCCTTCCTTCCTTCACACCAGCAACCGCACACTGTGAACACTGAACGTCGGTTGTCTAGGGCCCGTTCGGCGATTGGTGCCAAAACGCATCGAGCCGCGAGCGCGAATGGCGGCCTTTCCGAGGGAGGAATTCGGATCAGAAAAGGCTCACGCCCCTTTTTGCCGCACCAATGGTGAACAGAGGTGGCGTGGCCCCGCCTCAATCGCGTTTTGATCCGAATATTTGCATATAGGCTTCTCCTGAGGCCTATAAAAGACGCGAGCATAAGGCGACTCAGGTGTTGAGTTGGGTTTTGAGATCAGTTGAGTTGCAGTTGAGTTGAGTTGGGTTTTGAGATCAGTTGAGTCCGGTTGAGTTCAGTTGCAGGCGGTGGTCGAGTTCAAGTCGAATCAAGTGGAGACGGAGGTCGTCAAAGAGGTTGTGGTGTGGGGGTCGCTCGTCTGTCGTGGGGTCCAAACAGCCAGCCATTCCCTCTCCTGAGCATCAGCAATTCCCCCCCCCCCTCCGGCTGAGATAGTGCGGGGGGCCCCGTTCCTCCCCCACACAACGTGGTGCAACAAAACCGCTTGCGCGGAGCACGCCGGAGAGGGCTCCGCCGACCACGCCAGGGGCACGGAGTCGGGGCGCAGCTGCGCGAACATTGCGGCTTGCCCGCCATCCGCGTCAACGAGGACGCGGGTAAGACTTCCGGTCTCGTGGACCTGGCCGATCCTCCAGGATCAAGTACTTGGTCTACGGACTGTCTGCCTCCTTGCTGTGAGGGTGGCTTTCTTTTCTTTCGGGTTGAATGCATGCTGTGGCGCCGTGTCCCAACCAAGTAGAACTGTTTAAGTGTTTGTAATAATTGCCCCCTTTTATTCGGTGTTAACTCTTTCCTTGCATTTGCTTTTGTTGCATGATTGTATGACGGTAAAATACGTGCTTCGTGTGTGTAAATAAATGTGCATTGCTTGTTGAACGTTTCCCGCCTTTGCTTCGTCTCTTCCCTTTATTGAATCTCCATCTTGGCATCACGTAAGGGATTGAATAGTGGGTTTAAAACGCCCGGTAAATAATCCTAACCGTCGAGGTCGACGATAATCCGCTCGGTTATTCTCTGCAGCACGGAACGAACCGCTTAAGCGGTTCGTGTCCGAAGTTCGACCTGCGGCGAGGTATGATCGCCGGTCGACCACTCGCGCAGGTACTTAGGTAGGTCGAATTTAGCGAGCAACCTATCCTGCGCGGGTGGGCAATTGGCACGATCGTGGTGAGGTTAACCCCACCGTGACTGGCTCCGGGCGGTAGTTCCGGAGGGTCACGACTGAATTGTCCGTCCGGTGGGCGACGTGTCACGATTCGAGTTACGTGGCCGATCGACGCCGGCGGGCGCGAATTCGCAACTATATATATATATATATATATATATATATATATATATATATATATATATATATAATATATATATAGATAGTTATGGCCAGGGTAACAAAGTGTATTATGAGGGGGTTAATCCCCGTTTCTCCTCAGAAGAGCTGGACCTGGGGCCACCACTCACAATTACTTGTGGTACCGTGGGTGCTTTACAACCACAGAACGCCAATCAGTTAACCATGAGTTCCAGTGTCACCATCTAATTTTGCCGTTGACTTGGTCACGGTGGCTTCCTGAACAGCGAGCGCGCCTCAGTAAAGCACCATCCTTTTTGATTAGATCTTAAGTAGGGGGCCCGAGCATTTACTGCTGGTGCGTGCCGACTATGAAGGTCGATTCATTTGGGAACGACCTCCCAGTCTATCACGGTCCGGACATTGCTGGATCAATGGAAGGATAGGACAAGCACGGACAGGTTGAAACGTTAACAAAAATTTATTAATAAGGAAAAAAATTAATAAACAGAAGAACTTTTTTTTCTTTGTGGTGAAAATAGGTACATTCAAATTGATCAAAATAATCTCAAGAAAAATAAAGAATTAACCAGTTATTGATAGAAAACAGACAAAGAGCAGATGCTTATATCATTTGCTTACTTAGGCTAAGTCACATTTGCCACGGCGCCGTGGGGTCTCCAAAATCTACGGCCACTAGCAATTATAAGGCGGCGAGTATTTCCACGGTCCACAATTAGCAGTCACATATGTTTTATTTTTCGGGGAGCCGCACGGCATATTAGAAATTGTGGAGACCGAAAACGTGGGGTTGCTGTACGGTCTTTGATTTGATGTCGCACAGTGACCTTAAGGGGGCCCTGCGGCGGCCATAGAATTTTCAAGGCAGAGGCAAGGTAGCCTCAAGGCAACCGCAGGGGGGCCCTAAGCGAACGTGTGGCCAGACGGACGGTAACGAATGGGTTAATTATTATTTTTATTTTTTTTTCACAGTTTTTTTTTTTTCTGGCTTGTCCGAATTGCTACGGCGAAGGTAGAATGAAAAAGTTATAACTCCACGTTATAATTCCACGGCGACCTTACGCCTGTAAAATATAGCCAAACAGCGTAGGGCCACCCTGAGCACCACGCAGAAACTCTGCGGCCGCCGCACGTTTCTGTCAATTCAGAGGGCGTACGGCCGCCGTATCTCACATAGAGCAAATGTGACTAGGCCTTAATGATTAAACACGAGACAAGGGTACACAGCAGATCATTCAGGGAAAAAATAAAATCCGGTCTCTGCTTAACAAGGTAGAAGTCGTCATGCGTCAAAATAAAATGTCCGAAATGTGTGAGGTGCCTTGGTCCGTTGCCAACCGCCTGCCTCGCTGTGCACGCATCCCGCAACAGGCTCGAACACCAAATCGACGTCACGTGTTACCCCAGGAACGAGGGATGCGAAGAATCAGGTACGCCAAGAGCAGAACAGCAGAAACGGTCCAACGTCACACTGTCAGGAGCCACCGGAGCCACAACAGCCGACAGCTGTAAGGAGCTGTGAGGTGCTGAGGCACTGTGAGAAGCTGTAACCAGCTGTCACCAACTCACCAGCGGTTAGAGCTGTAAGGCTGTCGCCAGCTCACCAACGTCTGACTGGAGCTGAAAAATAACGGTCACCCAGCTGTCAAAAAAACTGTCAGAGCTGTAAGGCTGTAATGCTTTCACCAAAACTCTCATGAAACGGTCTCCTTCCTTTTTTTGACGACCAGTCTGGGCGGAGCCTCAAGCAGACTTCATCAAATCCACCTTGCCTTATAGCACATCGTTGCACGTGACCAACCGTCAACCTCGCGATCATTCTTTCCTCGTTCAGCGGACACGGACAAGAGCCAGCTAGCATCTTTCGAGCTGCCAAACAGGGTGTCAAATGTCGATGGAACAAGGTGGACGTCACGTCGGTGAAGGAGGTGGTTGTCGAACGTCATTATAGATAGGTGGGTGAGGTAAATGATCCACAGCGTATTTTGACGTCAGAATCACTGCTCAGGAAAAGCCCGCGGTGTGCTTAATCAATGTCTGAAAGTCCAAGGTGTAAATAATCGTCCACTCCAAGCCAATGTGTCCTGATGGAAACGGGTAACGAGTCTCCGTTGGGCTAACGGCTATCTTGCGTGCATGAATGTGTCTGTCATAAAAGAGAAAAAGGCCATCCCATAAAAGGGAATCTATTCTATAACCTTCTCAATGCATCAAAGTTAGAATCCCACCAGACATGGGGATGGGTCTATCCTGGAACTTGAATTTAGGGAAATGACTGTCTGAGGACCTAAATGTTTGTATGCATAAGTCGATCGCTGTTCTGAAATCCATGATGTATATATATATATATACAGCTCTGGAAAAAAATGAGACCATCAAAAATTTTTTTTTAAATCAACATCTCCACAGGTATGGCAGCCATTCCATTCAGTGGTCTGTTGAATTCCAACACAGGACACCTAATTCGACTTGGTGAGGTACTGATTAGGTGATCACCTGAAGAATCTTATTTAACAAGGAAAAGTATAAAAACCACTGTGTGGTCATCACTATCCTCTTGCAATAGGACCAGCTGGATGGCAAAAACAGTGGCTAGTAGTACTCAAAAGTAATTGGAATCAAAAAATAACTATTGACCATGCAAAAGAGTTGAAAAGAAAAGTTTTGAGTGAGGAAAAGAAGGGTTCAATTCTGGCTTTACTGGCAGAGGGATACAGCCGAGTCACGATGCTATCCATCCTTAAATTTCAAAGGCGGCGGTTCATAAGAAAAGGTCAGCAGCAGAACATTGGGGACAACAAAGCTACAGACTGCAGAGGGCGAAAACGACTTCCCTGACCGGGATGACCGCAACTCATTCGAATGTCACTCAACAACCGTAGGATGACATCAAGTGACTAACAAAAGAATGGCAAACGGCAGCTGGGGTGAAGTGCAACGGCGAGGACGGTTCGAAACAGGCTCCTAGGGCAGAGGCTGAAGTCTTGCAAAGCTAGTAAAAAGCCCTTCATCAATGAGAAGCAAAGAAGAGCCAGGCTGAGTGTTTGCAAAAGACCATAAGGATTGACCATGGAGGGACTGGAGTTAAGGTCATCTTTATTTTTTTTTTGTATACCTTGTCGGGCTCGTATGAGAGCTAAACACAACGCACAGCAAGGGGGCATGAGACGAGAGGGGGCGGGAGTGGGAGGGACAAAAACAGTGGGGAACAGACACATTAGGAGATCTGTGGAAGGGAGAGGGATGGGGATGGGACGGGGAACATGGGAAAGAAGAGGGATATTACAGGGACTTTCAGGAAGGAAAGGCAGGGAATTGAAGGAAGTGGGCTTGGGTGATATCGGGGTAGGAAAAGATCGAGGATTTGGATGGGGGATGATTAAGAGGTGTGGTGAACAGCTGTTTTGACAAGCCTGGAGGGAAGAATGGGAAGAAATAGAGTGAGGGAGTTTATTCAAAGCGGGAAAAAAGAGGAAATGAAAGAGTGGAAGGTGAGCAGTGATTCGTGATTTTGGTAGTTTTACAGAAGGGGGTTGTTGGCGGGACCTTGAGCCCTGTGGAATGTGGTGGGGGAAAATCGCAGAGAGAGCAGGGGGGCAAGGCTGTAGAGGAGACGGTAGAAGACAGAAAGGCACCGACCAACTGTAGTGATTGAGTGAGAGGTCCAGACTCGCTTATATTGCGGGAGATGCGATGATCCTAAATGCCTGGTTTCGACAGCGTGAAGCAGAGAAGGGGGAGGCAGGAGCACACAGCCCAGAGGGAGAGCAGTACTCCATAGGCAGCGGACAAAAGCTTTGTAGTGGTCAGGAGCTCAAGAGGGCCGAGGAAGGACTTTGCACGACGGAGGATTCCCAGTCGGCGATGGCTTTTGAGGCGAGGTTGGAAATGTGACTTTCCAGGAAAGGTCATGGCAGAGTAGTGAGACCCAGAAGCTGAAAGAAAAGACTTCTTCAGAGGATTGTTGAGAAAGTGATGGGGGGGGTTTTCAAAACGGTCCTTTCGAAGAGAAATAGTGAGAGTGTGAGATTTGGCTGGATTGAAAGACATGTTCCACGTGTTGGACCAGTTTTGGTGATCTTATCCGATCTGCAGTGAGCGAAGAAGCTGCTGCTTGCCGGTCTGAGGGATGACAGATGGTAGGCAGAGGGTGGAGGCATCAGCAAAGAGATATAGAGGATTTCCAGAGAGTCGGAGAGATCTATTGATGAAAACCAGAAAAAGAACAGGGCCCAGAACGCTACTTGAGGAACTCCAGCCTGGACAGGAAGAGGGGATAGAAAGAACTCCATTTAGGGCACAACGTTGACTGCGCAGGAGAGGAAGTCTGTGAGCCATGAGTGGAGAATGGCTTGGATACATGGGAAGAGAGTTTGGTGAGTAGGCAGGGTGCCAGACTGGTAAAGCACGTGAATATGTCCAGGAATAGGCTTCAGATTTCCTGTCTGGCATTGAGGGACCTCCAATCATTGATGGAGAGCAGAAGCAGCATATCAGGGTAGAGTGACTGGTCTGAAACCAAATTGATGATCGGAAATCAAGCCATGGAGAAGAGGAAGATTTCATGTCTGAAGCGATGATGGATTCCATAACCTTGCCGATGATTGGAGGAAGGCTGATTGGTCTGTAGTTGCAGGGATCTGTTTTTGCCCTTTTTTATGCAGGGCAGTGATGTTAGCAGATTTCCAAGCAGATGGCAGATGACTTGAGCAAAATGAGATGGGGGGGGGTTGGG
>CM068960.1:69018782-69032660 GCA_035128595.1 Eptatretus atami | reverse complement strand
TATCGTTGTGCAACACTTATCGACCTCTACCCACACACTAAGTTTCATCAAGATCGGAAAGAAAAATTGTTGACGTACGGACGGACATTCGGTCCGGCTTTATTAGGTCATCTCGGTAGAGATGACCTAAAAAGAAATACTAGAAGCGAACGTAGAATTCTTCTTACATTCGCTTCTGACTTTACCTATAACTTGTCACCAACTGTATACGCAATTTCCAGTTTATACTTCGGCCTGGATTCGGGATCAGCGATCAAATAATGTAAATCACGATTAAAATTATTTTTTTGATGATGCGGGAGATATCTTTATTAAAATCAGTGGAGAAATATACACCATGTCTGATATTTGGGTCTTTCATGTCTCCGACGATGCCTTTATCTCCCGGCTGCATCATTCCCCATGACAAAAACGGAAGCAAAAGCCGGAAGCAAAAAAAAACGGAAGCAAAAGGGTCATAACCAACGACGGATTCCAAATTGCCAGGGTATGTGTTGTTGTTGTTTCCTATTCTCTCATGTGCACGCGTTAAGTATGAAGCTCACTACGTTCGCTATAACCTCAGTTTGCATTGGTTTTTGTATAATATCTTGTGAATAGTTAGAAGTTTCCTTGTTTTGGTGTCGAGATTGTTGATCTCCAATTTTGTGGCCAGTTTGTAATTGCACTGCTATATTGGAATACCAGCATTGCAAGTTGGTTGAAAGCCTTGGTTTTGTTTCTTGGAGAGAGGGATGACTTCAGAATCGGTCTTTTTCTGCATAGGTGCTTTTTGCTGATTGTTTTACTCATTTTTTGTGTTGTACCTGGGGGCCTTCTTCTATTCTGAGGTGTTTGTAGGATGCTTAGTTTTCCAGTAACTGTATTGGTTTCACCCCTGTCTGTTTCTGTCTGTGAGCAGGACATCTCAAAAAGTTATCGACATATTCGGACGAAACTTGTTAAACAGGTCTGGTATGTGACGAGGCCAAATTGATTTGATTTTGGTGAAGATACGGATCCGGATCCGAGAATTTCTAGTGATTCTTCACCATTGGGAAATGGGGCCAAACATAATCTACATTGTCCGCTGTTAATAGAATTGATGATACAGAAACTCATAAAGTTTTGTGCACACCATCAATCCACTTCAATGTGAGCTCCGTTTGTCGCATGCAGGACATCAAGGCGGAACATGAGTTCTTGCCATGTTCGGCTCAGCATGTTTGCATTCACCAGTGCGCATGCAGCTGTGATCTGGGAACGAAGATCCTGCAGGTTTGCTGCCTTGGTGTTGAAGACATCATCTTTAACAAACCCCCACAGAAAAATAAAATCAAGGGAGGTTATGTCTGGTGATCGTGGAGGCCAAGCAGTTGGTCCGTCTAGGCCAATCCAGAGACCTGGAAATTTTTCATTCAGGACGGCTCGAATGACTAAGGCCTAATGAGGGAGAGCGCCATCCTGTTGAAAAATGATATCAGGTTGCAGGTCTTCAATCTGTTGGAAGGCAAATCCTTCCAACACGTTCATGTAAATTGTTGGTCACTGTATCCTCCGCAAAGAAAAACGGACCCACCAAATGCTCATGGAGAAGGCCACACCACACATTGACCTTTGGATTGTCGTATATGTGTTCAATGACCACGTGGGGGGGTTTCAGACTCTCAGATCCTCACATTGTGCCAGTTGACCTTCCCTGATGCATGAAAGCAAGCTTCGTCTGTGAACATGACTTTTTTCAGGTAATCTTCGTCATCCTCTCAGTGACTGAGCATTTCCAAGGCAAACACTTCGCGTTTGGGTCGTCATTTGGCTTGAGTTCCTGCAGAATCTACACTTTATAGGCATAAAGCTTCGGTCTATTGTACAAAATCCTGTGTACAGTGGTGCTTGGTTGTCCCAGTTCTCTGGATGTGCGTCAGATTGATTTTCTATGACTTTGTTGAAATGATTCATGCACTCGTTCAACGTCTGCTGCACTTGTGCTTGGTCGACTGGTACTTTTCTGTTTCTGACAACTTCCAGTCTCCTAAACCGCTTGTACCACTCTCTGATACTCGTCCGCGATGGCAGATTCCTTCCATACATTGTACAGAAATTGCACTGAACCTGCGTGTCAGATCTCGTCTCTGAACCATTTGACGCACTGAGCTTTCTTCCTGTGGAGTCGCCATTTTCTTTTACATTAAACTACCGGACCTGAAAATAAAGAAAACTTGACGAGTTTCTGTATCATAAAACAAAGGGTATCGTTGTACAATTTGTGGTACTAAATATATTAACAACCAAAGTTTGTCCATGTCTTTTTGGAACACCCTGTATACACACACACACACACACACACACACACACACACACACACACACACACACACACACACGTTTTCTATGATATAACCCCGACCAGGATAATGTAATCAAGGTGTAAATCCATGATACTTGACCTCATGCTTTTAACTTTGAAGAAAGTTGACACACCTCTTGCAGAAACTGGAACAAGATGCACATTTTCACGTTTCTCACAAATTAATCTGTGTGACTTGTCTTAGCGTCGTGTAATTGTGCATCAGTCACAGATTGGCTTCCCTGGATACGATAAATGCAATTGTCAGTGAAGAACAACATTCTGTAAAACGTCACAGGCCAAATCATTGATGTTAATGAAGCCAAGTATTTAAGATACAAGTTTTCTGTTTTCATCACTCTTTTAAAATAATTTAGTTTCTTTGAAAAAATATTGTCACGTTGCTCTACATTGCTGGGGACTTGTTTTTTTAAAGGGCTTAAACCATTCGCAAGTTTGTGTGAGGTCCTTACCGTACAATCAACATGTCCACTCGCCCAAGTAGTTCAGGAACCAATCTGTAACTGACCCCATAATTGTGCCAGTCGAGCATGGTATTCATTCCTTGTGGAACGATTTGCCTCACGTTGTCTCACATTTGCATTTTGAAAGTCATTGCACATAATTTTCGCCTATCGTTGCATCTCTCCAATGAGAAGCGTGTTCGAGGTTCACCAAGAAAGCATTCGTACAAACGGATCTTCTTGTGACTGCCGTATGCAAGCAATCTCGCTTGTTTTGTGGATGCTCTCTTTGCAGTGATATATCAATCTACCAGGAATTGGTGATCTTGCATATGTAGAGCTTTCACCTCTAGTTCTCCAGCAAATGGTTCTTCCATTGTTTTGTGATCACCAGCTTTATATTGGCCATGACGGTGTAATTTACAAAGGTCTAAGCAAAAACAACCATTTGTTGCCTTGTGTGTTTTTTACCCTGATAATCGTACTGAGCTTTTGTGGTTTTGAGCTTGTTTTTGCTGAATTTGGATTGGCTCTGTAAATAGACAATCTGTGCACATGTGCCAAAGTTCCATTGGTTTTTCTTTATTTATTTTAACATCCCTATATATATATATAGTATAATGTATGCTTCAGGCATTCATCTTTGTTTATAGAAATGCTTTTACCATTTGTTTGCCTTCTAATTGGTTCTGACAGAAGCTTTGGGCCATTTTGTGGAGCCAATGACTTGCAGTTTACTGTGGGGTTGTAAGATTTTTGTTTGAATAATCGGGTGCTATGAATTGGTCCAACTTAAGAGAGGGCTGTTTAGTTTTCTACATTGTAAAAAAATAACAGTACAAGGTGGGAGGTGGGGTGCTGTGCTCTTTGCATGATTGTATGTGGTTTGATTTGTAAAGGTTAGCAACTGTTTGAATTGTGTTTGAAGCACATGCAGCAGTGTTTTGAAGGTCCATGGTGATTATAATGCTGAGACCCAACCTATCACTGTTTCAGGCATTCATCCTACGAGACATTCACCTGGTATGTTCTCCTGGTTCCCTATCCTCTTCCCTATAAAGGTGAGTAAGGCTTGAGAACTCAGGACAAAGCACATTGTTTGTATAAACTCTTTGGAATTAAATCTAACTTAGAGAGTGTTTGTTTTTAACGATTGGCCTGTTTGGTGTTCCCATCTGAGCAACACAGGTCAAGGTGCTTAGGAGCAGGTTCGAATCCTATATCCTGTGTTGATTTTGTCCATTTTCTACTAATGTCCTTGTAACCCATTTTCAAATCTTTGTCCTTCAGATGATATTTGTACATACTCCTTCATGAGCCAGAAAGGGGCATTAATGCCACTGTTCGGTTCATTCCACATATTCCGAAAAGTTTTGGCGGTTATAACGAGCTTGAATCTCTTTGGCCATGAAGTCTCATTTCAACCAATAAATATTTTTCATCTTGTACCCCAAAAATAACGATATATATATATATATGGTTGTTCAATTCTTAGAGACAGTTATGAAGAAGTGCAGTCCATTTACATGGTTGCATCTTGAAGAGGTATTATCAAGGTTCTCTGTTGCAATCAAAGGCAGTAATAACTGATAAAACATCCTGGAGTTCTTGTTTCCAACCATGATTATGCTAATCGGAGAGTGAAAGGGATGTCTAAGTTTTGATTTTGAAGACCCATGCTGTGTCAAGCCACACAGCTGTGCAGTCAACACAAGATGGGGCGTGCATGATGTCATCTGCACAAAAGATGTGAGAAAGTTCATAGAACACCTTTCCCCACGCATTATTGAGGAGGACATGGGAAGGGTCTTTTAAACTCTTGCTTTGTGTTTCCGAGCACAATCTATATTTCCTATGAGCCACCATTTTGTCTGAATCTCGATGTTCCCCAACGCTGAGAGCGTGAGCGGCACATTTGATTGGTTGAGATGGAATGAAATGGCATAGTATTTTGTCCCAAGTACTGCTAAACTGGAGGGTTTTGGAAGTAACAAGAAGGCAATTTGTGTTATATAATGTTCAAGCATGTAATTTGATTTAAATAAAATGAAGATTTAAAAGGCTGCAGAAAAGAAAAAACAACAACTTTTTTTTGAAGTTTACCGCTGTTGATGCACCGTCTTTCAGACCACCTTATTTAACACGTTACATTCGTTCTTCATGTCTGTTTGTCCTTTATGACATCCCTAAAAACAGTGTTTCCTATTTTGAATGATTTTTCAATTTTGTTTGACTGCTAAACTGCAGGTTCGTGTTCCACAGTGTTCAAAATATATCATTCAATTGAAATCAAGTAGTTCCTCGATCGTAGACTGACTAATATGGCCATTGATTCGTACATCTGCCATCGTCTTTTTTTTGTTTGTTTGTTTTGTTTTGTATTTTAAATGCAATTCCATCCAAACTTCCTGTTTCTTGCATTGATGGTTTAATGTTGCATCAAGCCTTGGCTGATCTCAACAATCCAAGTTGCCCCATAACCACAAGATGTGGACTTGCACCACATGTAGACCAGACAGGGCAGGCAGATTACCTCCTCCCTCTGAAGGTCATGAGAGTGCCAGTTGGGCTTTAAAAAGGAAAGAAAAGAAAATCAGATGTCTATCGTACTTCTCCTGATATTAGCTTTGGTTCATATTCTTCCTTCAGCTGTTTTCTCACCCAGAATATAATTATAGAATGCATGTCTAGCAACCTCACAACAAAACAAACTACCACCTGCTGTGAAGTTGCACACAATGCAGTCTCCCTTCACTTTTTTTTTTTTTTTAACTTTAACGCTGATTTATTTCTTCCTGATTTGTGAGTTTAGACCTGTTTCGCTCTCTCATTTCTCGGCCCAATGCCCACCTAGCATCCGATTCCAGTGCACCGAGATGATCCTGTGTGTGTCTGTTTTTGGCGCTGCTTCACGAGCCAGAAGGTTTGGTACGAATGGGCCGTCACAGCGCCATCTACCACGACTATGCATAATCCAGCAGGCCGCTCCTACACCATCGGCCTCTGAGTCATCGTGACATTCTTAAGGCCTGCTTTTGGCGTCTCCGCCACAATCTTGCAGGATAAGAAGGATCTGGCACACACACGTCTTTTTGCCCACAGCTACACAGCTACACCTTATGGTCAATCGGTTGGCAGCATGCCATCGCCCCCACAAAGCTGTTTTCATGCCTTGAATTCAATTTTCCTTATGTTTCCCTCTCCGTCTTCAACCAAACACTTTATCAACAGGATGCTAACCATGGGATTTTCATCACGACTCTTATCAAATCCGTTGTTAATTCCGGTTGGAAACAGTTGAAACTGTAGAAATAAAATCTTTAGCAAACAAATTCGATATCATGGTCAACTGTGGCCCATTATTGTTATTATTTTGAGCAGAATATTCAACAAAGCTGTTTTTCTAACCCAGAAAACTTTATCAACCTCACTGGGCTTTCAAATTTGAAAATACTTGGGCCTTTCATTAAAACAGAGAAGTGACCGTGTGGTCCCAGGCACCTGTTGGAGCCAGTATTGAAATGGTGTGTTTACATTTTCCTTGTTCTCTGTGCAGAAGCCTGTGATCCTTATTGGAGAGATAAAACAAACCACCGTTTTGTGATGTCATCAGAGGGATATATGCTTTTGTACTGGTTTAATAAACTGCATTTTGGTTATCTACTTTAGCTGTCAATCTTCCTTTTGTACATGTTGGTTAACTTTCCCTTGGAAACATTAATTTCAAAATCCAACCTTTTTTTTTGTATGCAAAGTGGCTTTGTGGAAGAGCTTAGAACATACTAGAAAGTGGAGAAACACACCATTTGGAGGAAGTAGAATCAGAAGGGAGAGAAGGAAGACGTGAGTTGAACAAGCAAGCACAGGGGGCTGAAAACAAGAAGAGAGCACCAGGGATGAAAGAACAATGGAACAAATTAAGGGGAAGGTGGGTGGAGAGGAGAGTGGAATAAAAACAACCTGCCATAGAAGGGTTGGGCTTGGAGAGGATTCATAAGGGATAACCTGAGGAGGAAGTTGATGGCTGTCTCGAAGCCCAAGAGGAGACCATGAGGTTGAATAGACTAAGGAAGTTGATTCCACAGCTGTGAGAAATGAACAGCTGAGTCAAGATGATTGGTAAGCCTGGATCTTGGGAGTTTTGCCAGAAGTGGGTCACTGGCAGAATGTGTGTGATGTGAAACCTGAGAGTGGTTCGGGGAGACATAACATGGGAAGGGCAGATGGTACAAGACCAGAAAAGAGGTGGTCAAAGACAGGTCACCAACCTATCTGATGCAGGAGAAACAGACCTGAGGACTCAGGTTTGTTGCAGGAGATTTCAATGATTTTGAGGGCCTTGTACTCTGGGCATATGGGCTGACAGGATGACCGAGAGCTACGCACACTCGCTTCTAAGCTGTCTGGCATGGGTTTGAATCCTGACCCAATTATAAACTGTCATCCTGGTGTTTCACAGGCAGGTTGATTCATTAAGGTGTGTGCCATCCCTCGAATGGACGTTAAACGGATGTCCCATCTGCCAGCATTCGTTGGTGGACATTAAAGCTCCCATGATGTTCCTTGTGAAGAGTAGGTGAGCCATCACCAGCGCCATGAATAAATTCCTGCCCTAACCAGCAGAGGGCATTGCATCAGCGGCACAGCCGTACCCTCAGCCATTGATGCGACTACATAGCCTTATGCTGCATATGAACAAAGAAGAAGACTGCAGGGTGTCACTACATGAAATATGAGGCAATCAATCTGTGGATGAAGGCCTTATAGCCAGAGGTTAAAAGTTTGGATTTGCCAAGGAAAGACTCGGCAGCAATGATGCTTTCACAGTTTGCAGACCCACTCTGATATGTGGTTTTCCAAGAGTGGTGAATGTTGAGTCCCAAAAAGGTTTGAGGGACTGAACTTCTTGAGGTTTGCCACGGAAGGAGATGGGAGTGTTCAAAAAACTGCCATTTTCAGAGAGATAGTGAGAGTGTGAGATTTTTCAGGTTTGAAGGGCTTACAAAGTGTTGAAGCAGCTCTGAATTCTACCTTGGTCTGCAGAGGAGTAGACGCTGCTGCCAAAATATCTGACAGATGAGGGCTGTGGGGAGAGTGGAGTCATCAGTGAAAAGATGAGGATGACATGGTATCAAATGCAACATTTGGAGAAATGGTGGATTTTAATTTGATATCAACAACATTAGTTCTTGGATTGGTGCCACTGGCTTACCTACTGTTTTGACCTGGTGATGATAATTCAAATATTGACCGCAGCTCCTGAAGGTATGGTAAAACTGACCAATGATTCTCTGTTTAGAAACAGCTACAGCAGACCAACATTTGAAGCAGGGTTAGGGTTATGCTAACATGATGGCTGAAGTAATAGTAGCATGTTATGTGAGAATCCCTCATCTCTGAGAAAAAGAAAAACAACCGCAATGTCCATCCACAGCCCATGATTATGATGCAACACCAGCTTACACAAGACCACATCATTGACTTTTCCATTCCTGTGATTTCAACTCCATTTACCTTCTGTAATCCATGCTTCAAATATTCATTCAGTCTAAATGTAGTTCTGCTTGGTCTCAGTGCTATTCTTATATAATTATGAGCTATTTTTATATCAAAATAACAATTCCATTTTTCTCTTTGACTCGAGGGTTACCTACCGGATTAATTTACCTGTGGAAGGATTTAGAGTGAAAAAAAAAACGGTCGTTTTTGCTGCTACCACCGAACGGGAACATGCCATTCGACCTCTGCGCAAACACCCGAAGAGACTGCAAATGGATCAGCTCAAAGGATATGTTCCCGACACAACTAAATCTGAAGAACTGTGTTTAGTGTACCAAGGCTCCGTGGTTCAATGGATGTTAAAATCTGCAAAATAATTTCAGATAGAATAGTCTGCTTGATATTCACACGCATCTTTTCTTCTGTTTTTCTGCCGCTATTGGCTACTCGACCCCCTTCAAGGGGGGAGCAAAGTTTAAGCCCAATACAGAGACCCTCAATGTAGAGCTGGTTTACAATACGCGACTTTCAAAATGACCCTCAGAATGCTCGGTGCGCATGCACAAAACCCCGTAGCAGCGAAGTCCATTGGGGGTGGTGGCAGGGGTGAACCTTTCTCGTGCATGCCAGATAAGGATTGTAGCATTAAAACAGCTCACGAAGCTTCTGAAAGAAGCCAAAAATACTTGGAAACTGACCTGTGACAAAGGGATGTGCCTCTGCACAATTAAAGATTTGTTAGGGTTAGGGTTAGGGTTAGAACTTTCTAATCAACTCGCCCAAAAAGTTATCTTGCAGTCTGTACTACAAAACCTCCTGACGATATGGGCCGTGCAAGCCCTGTGGACGGACGCGTTCTCCCCGATTTCGCAGATCAACCCTGTCAGCGAGTGGAGGGTTGTTATAAATATATGGTTTTTGTTTAGTTCCGGGGCCACAAAATATATTTTACGAGATTTTTGCATCTATTGGTAAAAGGAGAAGCGTCCGTGTGTATGTGTGCCTGTGTGTTATATCCACTGCTGCTACTCACATTTCTTAACAGAAAATGGAACGAACTTGACTCCTATCATCCATGGATATTTCCGTGAGTCCGATTTGCATTAAGGAACAGAACTATTCTGATTAACCACTCTGAATATTGCCACTTTTTCATCTAAATGCTGAAAAATATATCGAAGACGATTTGAATTACGAATTTCGTGCTCACAGCGGCAGGTTAAATGTGGCCGGCAAGCAGAATCAAGTCATTGCAAACACATACAGCGCATGCACAAAACCTCTCATTTAACATTCACTAGAAGCATCCGCTCCCTCTGGGAGCATCCTGGAGAGGGGGAGGTGGGGCAAATATATTTTGTGCTGTAGCTAATAATTCCCCCTGTCTGCAGCAGTGATCTATGAACCACTCGCACTGTGGCACGTGTACAAGCGAAAATCATGAGGAGATGGGAGCGAAGAGTATGGAGGAGTATGGAGTGGGTGAGGGGAAGGGTGTTCTGGACTTGGGTTTGGTAGTGGGACTTGAAGAGAAAGGGGGGGGGTTGACTTGCCTTTGGGAGGGAGACTTGAGTGGAAGCAGGGAGTGGGGAGGTGGTTGGGGGGGGATGGTCCCGTCAGCTGGCATTAGTATAGGATTGAACTAAATGGGGTATGTTAAAACATCATGTTCAAACAGGATAGCAGAACCACCTGTCATTTCAAATGGCATGTACCATTTTAAAAGAGATTATAACATGGGCTTCCCTTCAGATATGTGACTCGAACTGCAGCTGCCACCGTTTACCCATCTCTGGAAATGGATCTCTCCGATGGAGGTCACACACCACCTTGAGTGCCAAATAACACGCAGACCGGACAAACGAACACCCCTCTAGCAGCTGGACCCGCGGCCAAGTCCAACCCCACAGTTCAAAACCCGGCTCGGGCCAAGAGACCCGAGAGCCCATCGCACCCTAGCTGCGATGCTTATAAACGCCTGGAGATATCAGTGTTTTGTGGATTTATTTAATTTCAGCATACATTTTACACCCAGATTGCAATAAGCCACAGAATCTCTCAACCTGAACCGAATCCCAAAATTCAAACTGCGGAATCATAGCCAGCAGCAGCCCCGACCACAAAAAAAGATCCCATCCACCCAACCCGCACACTCCACAATACTCCAGGCTTCTTGCATATGGCAGCTTTGCTGCCAGGTAGCTATGATTTTGTTGGGGTACAACTGTGCCACTGATGCTGTGCCCCTATACCAGTACACTGGTACTCATTTCACCAACCTTGGAAGGATGATAGGCTGAGTCAACCCCACCTGGTGTCAATTCAGCAGCCAACAGGGCTCAAACTCAGGACCCTAAGATCCTCAGCCGACCACCCTAACCACTAAGCCAACACCAGGCTTATACTTTGAGCTCAAAACACAACACAAACAGCACAACACAAACACCACAGCACAACACAACCACTTGTGGGAACTTATCACAGCCACATATTGTTTATCACTTCATGAAAGTTGGAAGAGGGGTGACAGAGAGAGGAAGGAGGGGTAGGGGAGTGAGGACAAACAAAGATATGGGGGAAGGATGGATGGAGGGAAGGAATGGAAGGATGGATGGAGGGAAGGAATGGAAGGATGGATGGAGGGAAGGAATGGATGGAGGAAGGGAAGGATGGATGGGATGGAAAGTGAATTCACAGCAAATTCTACAGTTGTTCATGAACACACGATACTCCAATCTCACAGTAAACACGAGGTGTAAGGAATGAATGTTGAATGAGTTCCCACCTGCTGTTCGTTTGTCTGCCATTACATTCCCTGCAGCATCTGTAATGAACTTTGGTTTTGGAAACAACTCTCCCCCGAATAACCTCTAAAGTACTCCACTAGGGGGTGCGTCTCCAAGCATCTCTGGGTGGTGCTCATGATGACTGTTTTTAGGTGAAGGTTACATTTTAAACTTTTGTCAGATTTAATTAGACAACGGAACACACGTTTATATGTGTCTTTCATTTACATTTTTACCAAACATTGTCTTCAATGTCAATTTGTAATTTCATTTTCAAAAACGACAACAGCTATGATAAAATAAAATAAAAAAGAAGTCATTTACACCACCGTCTACTGTCTTGCCATGGCTTTCAAACATCGGTTTGGTCCATCCATCCATCCATCCATCCCTTCTATCCATCCCTTCCACCCATCCATTCTTTTCCTTCATCCATCCCTTCCCTCCATCCATCCATTGATGAGGAACGGCAGGCTTGACACCGCGGGCCGCAACACAGGCAGGTGGGGCCTGAACTTTGTATGTCGATTGATGTATTTTTCATTGTGTCGTGCAGTGACAGTGCGGGTACTTTTGCCATGTATCGCCATGGCTTGCAAATGAACATGCTTAAGCACTTAAGCAAGCACTCCAACAAAACGGTTGATAAGAACAGCAGGCTTGGCTAGCGATCGCTGATAGGTCATATTAAACACCACCCAGAGATGGCCGGAGTGTCAAACAATGTGTGAATTGGACAAATGAACACTTTTTTTTTTTAGCAGTCGGAACTGCTGCTAAGGTCAATTCCACAGTTTAAAATTTCAAATTTGGTTCAGGTTAAGAGATTCTAGAGCTTATCGCATGTGGAGAAATTAAATAAAAGTACGAACACTTAGATGCCTGGAGTGTCAAACAATATCCGAATTAGACAAATGAACACTTTTTTTTTAGCAGTCAGAACTGCTGTTAAGGTCAATTCCACGGTTTAAATTTTGAAATTTGGCTCAGATTAACAGATTCTAGAGCATATCGCATGTGCGGAAACTAAATAAATCCGCGATCACTGGCGTCTTGGCGTTTGTAAGCATTGTGATATATCCAGCGATTCATAGGTATGAAAATGAGGCATTTGATGATATGAGTGAGGAAAGCGAAAAACAAAACTTGAGCGCTTTATCGTTAAACCGTTGCGGCCTGTTCCAAGTCAAGGCATTGTTGAGCAGGCCAACAAAAAATGGCGAATTAAGACTCCAGCAAGGGAGAGTGGGCTGACAAAGAGGTTGACCAAGGATGAGCCTTGATAAAGGATAATTAAATAAGGCCGTTAATAATTATAATCTTCAAAAGAGACGTTTAAATTAACCCAAACACGCAGTTTTAATCCATGCACTCCCATGGAGTTCCCTTGATATGCATGCAAAGGTTCAGGTCGTTAGGTTTCATGGTTTTGGAGTTATGGAGGAGACACACTGACTGACTGACATACGCTTACATTTATTATTATAGACGAGCAAATACAACCCGTTGCTTTGCTGACGGGGATATTAAAGGGGGGGGGAGAAAGAGGGAGGGAGGAGAAGGATAGAGGAGGGAAGCAGGAGAGATGGAAGGGAGGAAGGATGGAGAAAGGATGGAGGGAGGTGGAGAGGGAGAGAGATAGGATAGGAGTGAGTGAGGCAGAGGTGTGAGAGAGGGAACGGGGAGCGAGAGGAAGGGGGGGGATTCCTGCAAATGTGACGCCCAGCTGAACATCCATCCGAGAGATGGCACACACATTGATGAATGTGAACACTGCGATGACAAATTATAGCTGAATCGGGATTCAAACCCAGATGGGACAGCTAAGAGCAAGCATGCGTACTTCTCAGCTATCCTGCCATGATCTGGCAATTTCATTGCTTTATAAAAACTCAATTGATCCGAGCAGCAGTTCCAACTGGCAAAAAAAAACAAAAAACTTTCATGTGCCCAATTTGCACATTCTTTGACACCCTTTCCTCTCCTCGACCTCCGGAAGTTGTATGGTTGAGGAAAGGGTTTGGGAGGAGGATAACGTGAGGGAAGGGAAGGGAAGGCAGTGCGAGGGAGGAAGCGTGAAGGGAGGGAAGGCAGTGCGAGGGAGGCAGCGTGAGGGGAGGGGAAGGCAGAATGAGGGGAGGGGAAGGCAGCATAAGGGAGGGAAGACAGCATGAGGGAGGGGAGGCAGCATGAGGGGAGGGAAAGGCAGCGCGAGGGGGAGGAGGCAGTGGGAGCCTCCATGAACTTTCTCTAAATCCAAGTGAGCCATTCAAGGCAACCTGGGCCACTCTCTCACACATCTTGCTCCTTTCCGTTCCACACACTCCGAGTAGAGCAAGAAATGCATAGAAGGAATTGCCAATATATTTGCATATATATGATATAATATTGATAAATATGTATATATATATACGTATATGCATTTATTTTATAAATATATTTATTTTAAATTTATATATGTATAAATATTTATTTATTTATATATTTATATTATGTATATAAGTGTATTTATTTTTTATAATATATTATTTATATATGTATTTATATATATATATATATTATATATATATATATATATATATATATTATATGTTACTAAAACTCTCATCTTGTAGATATTGTTAAGGATTCAGCGGGGCGGGGCTCGCACCCTACTCTCGACAGCCAAATGTTGAATATTCGGCGTTCCACTTAACCACCGCCGTCTCCGGGGTTATAACGCCGGCTGGTTCGGCACAATTCTCGGGTTACGCGCCTCACATCATGATACCAAAATACACCTGTGCCTTGCCAGCTGGGGGAAT
>CM068960.1:68983126-68993153 GCA_035128595.1 Eptatretus atami | reverse complement strand
CCCCCCCCAATCCTAACCTGCAATGTTTTCTTCCTTATTAATCCTCATAACAACCTCTCCCTCTCCTTCCCTCTTCTCTTTTCCTGTGTGTTAATTCCCTTAGTTATTGCATCAAGTTGTTGCCCTACTATCGGTTCAATGCCTTTTTGTCATCTGTGGCCTTGCTCTTCTATGGGTCTGGATAATGTATCAAATAAAATGATACCTGCTCTCTCTGATAGCAGCAGCATAGCCATCTCAGCATAGCCATATACCTGTATAAAACAAAAGGATACCTGCTCTCTCTGATAGCAGCAGCATAGCCGGCTCGAAGCCACATAATGGTGCTGCCTGCAAATCACGTGTGCAGCACTCAGGAGTTGAAAAGCTTGGAAAACTCTCACACCTCATTGCTAAATCTAATTGAACCAAATACTGTGCAGGAGCATCTCCACGGCGACCTGTTCCAGCACCCATGGGGCTGCTGAGCAAAAACAAGGCCTAACCACAAGTACCATGGGTCACACACCCTACATGGCACTGGTCCTCACAATTCTCTGGTCAATATTCTCTTCTCTTTCCTTCCCTTATCTTCTCTTCTCTTTCCTTCCCTTATCTTCTCTTTTCTTCCCTTCTTTCTTTCACTTTAGAGAGTGCATCATAACATTATAAAAAAGGCCCAAACCATATACGTCCATTACCACCCCAGCCTGCATGACTCGGCTCCTCTCTCAAGGCTCCTGCACAATGATAACTTTCTCTCTCCCTTTGATCCTCGGCCCATAAAACATGCTTCCCCCTCAATAATTCACCTCGACGAGCAATCACCATGACAATACTTGACTTAGTCGCTTGTGTCTGGTCACATGCTGCTGTATCCACATTGTTTTTTTTTCTTACAAATCTGTGTAAATTCACTATAACCAGTCCTCCAAAAATTACTTAACTAAATTACTCGACGGATTAATTAGCATAGGAATCATAAGTAACCTAATCCTAAATAAACCCAAAATTACTAGTGAAGAATATGTCCTTATGGATGGGTTGTGGTCGTATGGCAGTTTAGCTGCCGGGGTAGCTATCATTTCTTGAAGCGCGACTGTGTCGCTGATGCAGTGCCCCTCTACCAGCACACACACTGGAACTGGTACTCATTTCGCCGACCTCGGAAGGATGACAGGCTGAGTCAACCTCCTGGTGTATTAATTCAGCGGCCGACGGGGCTTGAACTCAGGACCCTAGGATCCCAAGCCACCACCCGAACCACTGAGCCAACACCAGGCTGATGGATGGGTTAATGCCCCAAAGGACAGGTTATTTACCCCAGAATTAGCGTATTTTAAGATGACCTGTAATACTCACCCACAGCGGGAGTGGTGCTATACGATACACATTTACTTAGAGAGAAATGGGATGCTCCACCGACCACAACCTCCCCCCACCCCCCAGATGATGATTTTTTTTAAACTGTCTAAAACATTCTTGTTAACCCCTCTCCACCCCTACCCCATCCCATACCCAAAGTACAACCAGCAGTTTTCAACTCATTCTGTCTCATGGTTCAGAAGTGCATATAAGTCAAACGATCACACAAACAAACAGACACACAAACACAGGAAAGGTGTTTGAGGTCTTCTTCTTCTTTTTGTGTATGATAACTTGGCTGCCAGGTAGCTATCTTTTTGTTGGGGCACAGCTGTGCCACTGATGCTGTGCCCCTATACCAGTATACTGGTACTCATTTCGCCAATCTCAGAAGGATGACAGGCTGAGTAAACCCCACCTGGTGTTAATTCAGCGGTAAACGGGGCTCAAACTCAGGACCCTAAGATCCCAAGCCAGCCACCCTAACCACTAAGCCAACACCAGGCTTCGTGTTTGAGATGTCTTCATGTTAGAACTTTCATGGGATTAAAAAAAAAAATTCAGCCGGGAATCAAAAGGAGAGATTTGGATTACAGCAGCCAACATACAGGAACATGAACCTCAAACCCAACCTATTTCAGTCCACTGCAGGACAAGGACTTCCCTCAACTCATATTGAGCGGTGTTTGGCAAGCTCGTCATGCTTGCTAAGTGCAGGTTGGCGAGAGTGATCAGCCATGAGAATTAAGCCGACAACATGAGTGAGTTCCCTGATATTTTCCCATAGCTGCAGGATATCTTTTCTATTGACCATGACCTGCTCAGAACTCTTGAAACTAAGAATGCAATTCTGTTCGTATATAATTCTCCTTGAAATGTGACACCGAATGGCTAATAGTTCCCGTAGTCACAAAGGTTTCTGTTCCCGCAGCTGCAGGGACATTACCTAGGTGTTGTTTCCCTTGGCACAAAATGCATTGGGAATAGGATGCAGCACAAGTAGGGATGGACAACTTAATCTGCTTCGGACTCATGAGATGAGATTAACTCGTGTGCTCGATGCCATTGCTGCTCTTTGCATTGATCAAACGGAGGGGTCATCATTAGATGGATACGTTTTCGCTCCTGTTCAGTTTGTTTATAAACTACTCGTTCCATGGAACGTTCACGGGTTCACCTGGCTTCACATTAGCTCTTTTCCATGATCGGTATCCATTCTGTTTCCACTTATTTCAGCCTCTCCACCACCACTGACAAAATCGGACTATAAACTTGGCAATCTTTCCCCCTTTCCACTGTTTTGCAGCTGTTCTGTTCTGTTTCATTATTTTCCATGTTCTAACTCTTCCATGAGCCTCGACCTTGTAAAAAAATAAAAAAAACATTCAGCAGATTAACTTCTCTTTATCAGAGGAGAAAATCCATTTTGGGCCAAGTTGCACTTTTAAAGGGAAACCATCTCTCTTATTCACATCACCACAATCCTGGATCCACAATCATTCTATGTAAACCTCCACAATGGTATCATTGAAATAAGAAACATTGAGCAGGTGGCTACAAAATGCAAATTATAAAGATTTGAACAAATATTCAGAAAGGTATTTTAATCCCAAAAAATTGTTTTCGGGGGTTTTAGGCCTTATTGACGCTGTTCCTTTGGCAGGGTCACAAGGTCACCAAATGATAATTATTTAATATTTCTCAAGCAACGATACCTTTTTTTCATTTTTATATGTGAGGACGAAGTTTAGTTCAGATCAAGTTTGAATGAGACATCTTTACTTCGAACACTCATGTTCAAGTCATGGTATATCTCACTGCAATATTTCTTGCATTTGTTAATGTGCAAAACTATGACCCTTAATTACGCGTGCTGTTCACATTGCTTGGATTATCAAAAAGATATTTCTGATACTGTAAACTACTTTGCATTCATGACTTAGAAAGATAGCTTCATGATTCGGATGAGAGCCTGCACATTATAATTGTATGCAGTGATAAATTTTGCGATAAAAGTTATTGTGGCAGTAAATGTGTGCCCAACCATGCAACAATAACTTTGTTCTGCTCTTGCCCTTTTATTTTATCTTGCAGGTAATGAGCAGCCTTGTATGTTTATGCCACAATGTCAAGAACACCACCAGAATGTATACACCGAGCTTTCAGCACTTCATGCACAAACCTCTTTCGGCCTGAGTCTCACACAAGGCTGTGGCCTTCACTTCCCCACCACTACACTGCCAGACACGCGTTGTCCCAGCATCCACATCACCCCGGGAGAGCTGGAAGTGCCAGGGCCTGGATTGGGACCAGATCATAATGCATACCGTCAACGTGCCACATCCCGTAGTCCATCACCCACGAGTTGCAAGTCAGATAGCTCACAGGGTGAGGGTGTGTATGCACCTGATGCTGATGACATCGATATTGATCTTTCTGCACTGCCGTGTGCTGACCTTCACCGCACCTCGTCTGCATCTCATCTCTCACCTTATGGGGATGTCTTGCAGCACCGCCCTGTTTCACCCCGGCCTGGCTCTCCTCGGGGAAAGCGAAGACACCCTGGGTGTACTGGAACTTCAGAACTCATGACACCACCTTCACCGTGCCTGCAGTATGTTCGCTCACGATCACTTTCACCACAGCGCTCACACGTGTTGCAGCATGCTGGAACGCGCCTCTATCCAGCACGCAGCACAGAAGCACTTATTGGCAATCATCCTTTCCCTGAGAAGCGCCTTTCTCTCAACCCTTACAACCTTCTTGATCCTTTTTGCTCTGCTAATGTTGGCCACCCTGCAATCTCACGTCTTGATAGTCATTTACCCATTCCTTCATCCGTCGTCTGGACACATCCTCGGATCCAGATTCCTGTCGAACCCTACGTCAGGTGGGTTTTATTCATCCATCACATTCTGAGAACCCAAATTGTGCTTGGTTGCTGCAAATATTCATTGTTTCAAATGTACATAGTGCGAGATCCATATTAGCTGCTTTAACAAGAATCTGATTTGTTCGATTTTTATCGAATCCACCTTGCGTCAAGTAGATGTTCATTTTCCATCTCTTTGTGAGCATGTGTTTGCATTCAGATGGTGCAATATTGCTTGACCAAGCTTCCACCTTTCGAACACTTCGAGATGGTCGTTATAGTTCAGAACACTTTGGTGTGGTTCGGCGGTTGAAGCAATGTCGAGCATCTTGTTGTAAGGCCTCGAGCCTTGAAAGTCTCTGACTGTTGCTACAATATTCCAGCTTCATCCTTTTTATTCCAACAGAACAATGATCGAGAAGCACGATAATAGTATTTGCTAAACTAAAAAGCCACAAAAATCACTTTAAGATCACTTGTTTGTGACTAAATGCTTGTTTTATCTTGCATATATCTGGTAGGGGTGATCCCATGCTGCCCCTTGACTGGCCTCTGCCTTCCCGATCGGGTCCTTATGAGGTTCAGCTTGAGGCGGAACCTCGTTCTCATCACCGTGCCCATTACGAAACAGAAGGCAGCAGAGGAGCTGTGAAAGCCCAGCAAGGAGGTCATCCAACTGTGCAGGTAATTATTTAAATAGGCCTGCATTACATTGACAAGAGTTTCAATGTATGCTATTTTCTTAGCTCATGGTATCTTATCGTCTTCACATAATATACTGGATTTTCAATTCACTCGGTCATGTTAACACTTGTTCATATCTAAGTACAGGAGCCATAATTGCAGTTTGATGGTTGGATCATTGGGGCAAAACTCTGAAAGGACTAATGCATTGCTTTCGTATGATTAATTTATACTCACACCAGTCTGTAATATATTTTCTATAATAGTCCACTGCTGGTGTTGCTCGTGGGTCATCTATTTATTATGTACTCAAACAATTCACATTTTAATTTCACCAAACCCCTCCGTTCCCCCATCCTCCTTATGCTATATACACATGCCTCCTCCCCCCTAACCCCCCTTTACTCCTATCTCCTCAGAAACCTATTTTCCTTTCCTTCATATGCACATTCCTTTCACACTATTCTACCTTTTATGACGAGCTTATCTGGAATTGGAATTCCAGATAAGGTATTGTCATTGTGCACCGTCCGTCCGTCCGTCTCCTATTTTGACTTCTCAGGCCAAACCGCTGTGCCAATCCGGCTGAAATTTGGCAGCAATGTTCCAATCCTGACTGGTAACGGGGATTGCAAAGTTCGTTCCAGTCACTTGACATTTAGTAGGTCAAAATGGCAGACTTGGTAAATTCCTTCAAAAATCTTCTTCTCCAGACCCACAAGTCAGAATGGTACCAAATTTGGGTTTCAACATTAGGCCAGGGTTGGGATGTTAAATTGCACCGGTTATGCTGATCACTTAACCGGAAGTGTGTCAAAATGGCCGTCTCACAATTTCCTTCAAAAATCTTCTTCTCCAGACCCACCAGTCAGAATGCTACCAAATTTGGATGCATGGATTAGAACAGAGTCGTGATTTTAAATTTCCGAGGTCATGCCGATCACGTGACTGTCAGTGTCAAAATGGCGGCCTTCGTTAATTTTTGTGAAAATCGTGTAAATTCCTTCAGAGAAACTACAGGTCCAGTGGTCCTATTTTTTTTCCCCGAGAATCTTCCTTTTATCAACTTTAACTCTCTCATTGTATCCTCCTCCTCTGCTCCCAACCATCCTCGTGCACACATCGAATATACATTAGCCCATATGGTTGTTTCAAGTTGTGTAACATGAGAAAGACTTTTGTACTGTGCTGAGCAACTCAAATATGTTTATCACATCTTGGTCTTGCTACATCCCTGCTCTCCATGTGAAGCTTCTGGGGTACAATGACAGCATGCTGATGCTCCATTTGTTTGTCGGCACTGCGGATGAGCGTGCCCTACGTCCGCATCCATTCTACCAAGTACACAAGGTCACTGGAAAATCTGTCACCTGCCTAAACCGCGAGATTATTGTCGGGGGCACCAAGGTGCTTGAAATCCCACTCTCTCCAACAAACGACATGCGTGCTGTGTAAGTTTTTTTTTGTGTTTTTTTAACGGCTATTTTTCAACCGCGTCGGATGTTGTCAAATTGACTCCAACATGTCTACGCATAGTCATGTCTGCACATCATTGCTTTGCACAAAGGACAATCCTCCATGTTGAAACTTCTTGAGTGTGGTGCTGATTCTATAATGAGCAATCTTTTGCGATGACATAATGCTGCACTAAAATAAATTGTATAATTGTACATAAGTGTGCACTGTTCATACTAGTATAATTAAAGGCAGCTGCTGTTTGTGTTTGCACGTTTAATTTTGATATCCAAGTCAATAGATAAATAGTTGTGCTGAAAGCATTTGTTAAAAATAGGACCACTGGACCGATAGCTTATCTGGGACCTGCCCTAATGTTGTAACCTAAATTTGGTAGCATTCTGACTGGTGGGTCTGAAGAGGAAGATTTTTGAAGGAATTTACGTGATTTTTTCCCAAAATTGATTAAGCCCGCCGTTTTGACACAATTCCGGTCATGTGATCGGCATTACCTATGCAATTTAACATCAGGACCATGTCCTAATGTTGTAACCCAAATTTGGTAGCATTCTGACTGGTGGGTCTGGAGAGGAAGATTTTTGAAGGAATTTATGTGACTTCCCCAAAAGTTGACTATGTTGGCCATTTTGACACACTTCCGGTCACGTGATCGGCTTGGCCTCCACAATTTAACATCAGGACCATGTCCTAATGTTGTAACCCAAATTTGGTAGCATTCTGACTGGTGGGTCTGGAGAGGAAGATTTTTGAAGGAATTTATGTGATTTCCCCAAAAGTTGACTATGTTGGCCATTTTGACACACTTCCGGTCACGTGATCGGCTTGGCCTCCACAATTTAACATCAGGACCATGTCCTAATGTTGTAACCCAAATTTGGTAGCATTCTGACTGGTGGGTCTGGAGAGGAAGATTTTTGAAGGAATTTATGTGATTTCCCCAAAAGTTGACTATGTTGGCCATTTTGACACACTTCCGGTCACGTGATCGGCTTGGCCTCACACAATTTAACATCAGGACCATGTCCTAATGTTGTAACCCAAATTTGGTAGCATTCTGACTGGCGGGTCTGGAGAGGAAGATTTTTGAAGGAATTTATGAAGTCGGCCATTTTGACGAACTTAAAGTCACGTGACCGGAACTAGCTTTGCAATCCCCGTTATCAGTCAGGAGCAGAATCTTGCTGCCAAATCTCAGCCGGATCAGCCCGGCGGTTTCACCGGAGAAGTCAAAATAGGAGACGGATGGACGAACAGACAGACAGATGGACAGACGGTGCATGATGACGATACCTTATCCGGAAATTGTAATTCCAAATCGGCTAAAAACATTGCAATTTGGATTAAACACACTGAAATGCACTTCGAGAGACCACTTCCACCGATATTCACTTTACAAACACTGATCATAAGTGACATCATGAAGGGGAGACTTTCTTTCTCCTGCTTTATGTAAAGCATGGAGCACAGTAATGCATAGATTAAATTGCCTTGCTGACTTTGAGAGGGGGACAATCAACCACAATTTCCCAATTTACTTACAGAAAGGTTTTTTTTTTAATGTCAGATGTAAGGTTGGTTCTTGGAGAAATTTTTTTTTTATCAACCAAATCATAAGAAATTGAAATATGGTTTGGTCGTTAATAAGAATCATAACATTTCATATAGGCATGTGTGCCGAGATGAAATGAGCATTGTGTGGGAAAAATTTAACATTACACCACTTCAGTTTGTGCCCTATTGCTTGCCTTGCTCTTGTGTACTATGCAGAAGAATACTGTTTCCTGTTTGGGCAGAAAACAGACACACAAATCACTTGGACGCTGTCCTGAAAACACCGATGCAGATAATTAGTGGTACACTGAAATCAACGCCCATGCAGTGGCTCCCAGTCCTGTTTAACATCCCACCCTGTGATGTGCGCTGGAAGGCAAGAATGCCGAGAGAGTTTGACCGCATCAAAGCCAACCCAGAATTTCCAATCCATGAAGACCTGCAGAATCTACCGAATATGCGACTCATCACACAAACCTTTCTGTGGCTCTGCAAATTGAGTGATGTGAAGTTTGATGCAAAGGACAAGTGGCACAATCTCTGGACAAACAACAACATTGCTAACAAAGAACTGGTGAGTGATCCGACAGAAGATCCTCCAGGTTTCAACCTCCCTTGGAAACAATGGTCTGTGCTCAACAGGATCCGCACTCTCTATGTAAGGACATCCCACCACCTCCACAAATGGAATTTCAAAGACAGCCCAGCATGTGACTGTGGTCACCCAAATCAGATTATTCATCACATTGTGAACGAGTGTCACATATGGAGATTTGATGAAGGATTTATGGCAATCCACCTAACAACAGACAGTGCTGTGACTTGGCCATCCAACTTAAACTGAGCTACTGCATGTGAGCTGTAATTTGTCATGCGCAAGATTAGTTTAGTTTGTGCCCATGGCTGCTCAATATACACATTTCCACACCCTGCGATGGAGTGGCTTCTTAGCCAAGGAACCGCTCACACATTGCCGTGAATGATCTGATGCTCTGTCAAGGGTATGGGCCTCGACCACCACCAATGCAGTGTAACCCTTCATGGGTTGATGGTTCCTACTCCATATCTTTTAGTCCTTGATTGTGGTTCAAAATTACATTGGACTAATCTTCATCCATTATTGTCTTTTGTCCAGATTAAATTAACTTCCCTGGTACAAAACGTTTTGTGAATGAAACCTGTTCCAGAGTCTAGTGAGCTGCATTTATCTGCAACACTTTAACACCAGCACACTGGTCTTTTAAAAATACATTTATCCACAAATACATAAAACAGCACATAAAAGTAACTGCGTTTTGGAATCGTTTCAGGCTTCTAAAGAACATGTCTAGAGGTGTTGTTGGACTTTGATAAACAAATAGTCTAATAACAGTTTTATTGTGATTATAGACATATCTTTAGTTGAACCACTTACCGTATGCTATCACATTTTCCCACCGATAAAGTGACATAATTTGGATGTCGTGAGTGTCAGTGAAATATATATGTGGGAAGGACTGGTAAGCCCCATTGTGTATTTGTGTCAATGTAAATACAGTACTGCCACATCTGCGTACATAGTTTGCGATTCCGCTTTCACGGGCCAATTATACCAGATTATGGACTGGGATATACAGTATATGACATAACATGGATCCCATTTTCTCTTTTCCCTACTTTCCGTTTCTAATCATTTTATTTATTGGGGGCCCTGGGGGTAAACACCGGTCTTAGAGGAGGTGGAGTGGTACGAGCTATGTACTGGTGCTCAGCTAAGCAAGCAATGCTTCGGCATGCCCATTCATAAGGCGAAGGGGGCTAGCAGAGAGCCCAGGGACAGTAGTTGGTGCAGGAAAGTGAGCTGGTGGAATAGCACAGGGAGAGTAGCACAGAAGTTAGTTGATGTGGGAGACAGAGTTGTGGCACTGGTTGGAGTCTAGGCGAGACTAGTACCAGTCTGATAGAGACGTCCCAAGTGATTTCCAGATTTATCATGTGACACAAATTCTCCCCAGCCTGGATGAATGAGGTCGCGCCATTTTTCTGCCAGGACGGGGTTTTATTTATTTATTTGTTTATTTATTTATTTATGTGTATATATATATATATATATATATATAT
>CM068960.1:68968846-68981688 GCA_035128595.1 Eptatretus atami | reverse complement strand
ACATCACCTCGATGTTCAAAGGTACACAATGATTATAAGCAGGAGTGTTATAATAAGCTCTGAGATTCAGTTTGACAAAACAGGACAATTATTTGCTTGAATTGCGGAGGTGTGTACATGCGGTCGGTGCTCAAAATGTTCTTGGAATGAGATCAAAAACATTCCACGAAACGCCAACACAATCTTGAAATATTTAGTAGGATATATAACAAGTTATATAATTAAATTTCATTACTACTTCTTTGTACATTTACAGGGGAATAGTAATAAAAACGCGTTGGCGTTTCTTGGACCACTGTGTCTCGTACCGAGAAATTTGTGAACGCCACTCGGCACTTGGAAGGATGTTTGGCTGAGCAGGGTTGCTTTGCTGCCATCTTTGGCAAAAGTAATCCTTTTCAGATTTATTCTACATCGGTGGAAAACTTATTTTCAAAATTGTTTAAAAAAAAAATAATACGTAAATTGTGTATTTTGCACAAATGAATGTAATAATGGGAATGGGTGTCGGTAGTTGCCACATTTAAAGGCAGGGTAAGACACAACAAAGGGAAAGGAGACTGAGTTTGAGAGAATATTGAGGTGTGGAAGGAATTTTGATTATTATATGTAAATTACACTTTTGTCTGATTCATCGATGGTTTATATACAAAGGGATTCATCACCTTTTGGATCGCTCACCACAAAATCTAACGACACGTTGCTACAAGTGCGTACACTTATAAGGATGGCATGACTGCCTTCTTCTGTGCTCATCGTTAATAATATTCCCTTTACTAACGATGGAAAGTTCTTCCTCGTTATGCTTACAATGCTCGATTTCGCTCCACGTTTTGTAAATATAACTTCATGCGATTATATGATATTAACTTAATCTGATAACTTTTGTTTTTCCTCAAAAACTATACTTTTTGTTTTGTTTTGGTGCCTGACTGCACTGATTGCATTGGTGACTGATCCATGATAGCTACTAAATCTCTGGATTTTCCACACTCTGTATAAGTATGTTATTCAACATATAGCAACATTCTTTTACCTGGACTCAAAAGTGCAGCCCTCGTATCACGCAGTTCGGATGAATTTTCCCATCCGTATACGTTAAAATACCATTTGTTTAGCTTCTTACAGAAACGTTTTTTTCTGCAATGTGCAATTTCTGCTGTAGCAGTTCAAGTGATTAAGTCGTTCTTTTCTTGCTCAGTGTGGATTGCGCTGGTATCTTGAAGCTGCGGAATGCAGACATTGAACTGCGTGCGGGAGAGACAGATATTGGCCGCAAGAACACGCGTGTGCGCCTTGTGTTTCGCGTATCCATCCCTCAACCACGCGGTGCATCCATCACGCTGCAAGCCACCTCCATTCCAATCGAGTGCTGTATGTAGTATACCCGTTGTTTTCTCATTCCTTCTTTGCACTCACTACATAAATCATTGAAATACTTTAAAACAATCATATGCCTGTCTCTTACAATACTTGGTGGTGAGTTATTGGTTAGTACACTAGACTGGCATCTCAAAAGTTGCGGGTTCAAATTCGACTGATTTTAATCATCGCGAGTCTAATTAGCTTCTGGAAATAGAGGAGGTCTTTGCTATCAGAATGTCCATAAAACCAAGATGGCTCATTCAGGATCTTCCATGAGGAGGTAATCTGACTACCCAGCCTGGTCTGGCTTGCTTGTGGCACCAGTCAACACTTTATGGTTGACAAAATCCTTCATAAAAACTTGGGACGGGTCCTAAAATGTTACCTGTAAAAGACCCATTCGAGGGATAATGAGATTGTTTAGTAACCCTGGCATGCACTTGTTTATTTGGACTGTATGGGAAACTTGTAATGATGTGGTTAGCTGATTGGGAAACCAAATGTTCCACTTATATGGCCTACATGATAACAATGTTAATTATCTGCACGTGATATTTAATTTAACTACGGTAATATATTGTTCAATACGAACATGTTAATGTTAATATTCAATGATAACAACATCTCTCTCTCTCTCTGTCAATATAATATATATATATATATATATATATATTTTTTTTTTTTTTTTTTTTTTTTTTAATGTTGAAGGCTGCAGGCACGAACTAAATAGTCCTCATTGAGGCCAAGCCTTAAATAAAAGAACTGCATAGAGAAGTAAGAAAAGAGAGAATAAAGTGAGGAGGGAAATGAGTGAGTAAGAAAAATGTATGATAAAAAGTATATGATGTTTGTTTGCAGAAAAGAGAGATTAAGCTAGCCCGGTAGTTATAGTTTGAGTGAGACAGAAAGTAAGACCAGCAACCCTGACATGGAGAGTGTAAGATGGTTCCGGGCACCACTTTAACGCTCCTAGGTCAGAATGGTAGTACCACCCTGGGCGGTTTCTGTCTACAATCTATGACCTAATATATGTATATATATTATATGTAATAAAAAAATTAAATATATATATTTCTGTAAGTGCCTCTGCAATCACTGATATTATCTTTCTTAGTTTGTCATTGTTTATCCCCAACTCTCTAAAATTTGATAAAATTCCATCTCCAAAATGCCAAAATGCCAAAATGATTTAATCATCTCTGCTCTGTCAAAGTTTACCAAAAAAACCCCTTTGTTTCCAGGCATGGAAGTTACTCCTTTTAAACAAACTCATTAAGTCTATATCAAAGCACCCAATCACTGAAGAGTTCTTTCACTTGATTGATAACTGAAGTACAATTACCATTTGTCGCTTAAACTAGTCTCCTGCTCCTCTGGAAACCGTGATTTTTTTGGTTCATGGCTAATTCTATCTTCCACAACTTCTGTGCATCTTCCTTCCCCCACCTGCCATCGGCCCTGATGGTGTAAAATCTCGTGTAAAAAACAACTGCGTCCGTAATAGCTCATCGTTCATTTTGCCAAGAAATAGCCCCCTGTCAACTGTATCGCCATGGCTTGCAAAAGCAGATTGTACAGAGCGGCGATCCCGCTGGTTTATTTTGGTTGCACTCAATGAAGTTATACTTTCGACACATTTCTTCACTCAATATAATCGTCTGAACAGTAGAAGAAGTTGAGTTTAATGCTTTGCTTAAATAAATAGACTGATTAATAAAAATTGGTAATTTCTTTAAATTTTCATATTTCACTCGAGATAACACTCCAGATTTCGACACTTATTTAGTCCACAAGATCTGATCCTCAAATTCGAAATAATACTTTGATTATATTACTTTAATTATTGCATGAGAGTAGATCATGTTTTCAAAGCAAGGCTTTCTTGAGTAGGCCAAACCAAAAGACCTACAAAAGAGTAGGCCAAATCAAACTAGAACGGGCACTCAGTAGAGCGCATACCTTCGCCAACGCTACATTTTGCCCCCCCCCCCCAGAAACCGTTGATTGTGAGGGTATTTAATCCCATACCACATCTGCCATCTCATATGTGTTATGATGGCTTAAAAACATTAAATTTCCTGCTGTTTGACACTGATTCACGTACATTGTACAATTTCTGTATGAACTCCCTGACCATTTTGGGTGTCGGTGTCAAGTCAATCTGATGACAACTGGTCACATTATAAGAAATCAAATATTACACATCACAGGATAGGAATTGAATTCTAAACATTTTGAATCTACTTGCATGCAAATTGTATAAGAATTGACCGCGTTATGATAATAAAGGTCATTGACCCCCTGACCTTTGACCCAAACCGCTAACAAAGGTAATGACGTCATTGTGTCATCGTATATCACAAGATTGGGCATTGAATTCACAACATTTTGGCATTGGTTGCATGCAAATTGGATAAAAATCGACCGCACGATGGCAAAATGACGATTTTGACCTTTTCATGACCTCGACCTTGACCTTTGTACTCTTAATTTTGTAATTGGTATTAGAGTGTGGGGAACAGAACAGTCAACATTTTGGTGTTGGTTTCATGCAAATCGGATAAGAATTGACTGTGTTATGACTAAAACCGCACATTTTGCAATGTCGTGACCCCCCTGACCTTTGACTCCCAACCGCTAATAAGGGTTATTACGTCATTATGTCATGTCACATCACAAGATGGGGCATTGAATTCTGAACATTTTGGCATTAGTTGCATGAAATTGGATACAAATTGACCGCGCTATGGTAAAAAGACGATTTTGACCTTTTCATGACCTTGACCTTGACCTTTGACCCGATCGCTCCCAAAATCTAATCAAATGGTCCTCGGATAATAACCAATCATCCCACCAAATTTGCTGCGATTCAGTTCAATACTTTTGGAGTTATGCGAATAACAAACAACACACAAACAAACACACATATTCACAAATAAATAAATAAATAAATAAATACACAGCGATCAAAACATAACCTTCGCAACAAAGTTTGCGAAGGTAATAAATAAATACACAGCGATCAAAACATAACCTTCGCAACAAAGTTTGCGAAGGTAATCATGGGTTTGGAGTTATGGAGGAGTACACATGCCTGGTGTTGGCTTAATAGTTAGGGTGGTAGGCTTGGATCCTAGGATCCTTAAGTTCAAATCCCACTCGGCTGTTGAATTAATACCAGGTAGGGCTCACTCTTCCTGTCATCCTTCCGAGGTCAGAAAAATGAGTGTCAGCATGCTGGTATCTTGTGTCGGAGTCGCGACCCGTCCAGGATTGCGCCAAATAGCCAAGGAGACTTCTAAGGCAGCACCAACGCTCTACACAAGTATGGTCCCCATAAGTATGGTCATTTTGCCGAGCTTGGAAGGATGACAGGCAGTCAACTCCACCTGGTGTTAATTCAACAGCCAAGTGGGATTTGAACTCAGGATCCTAAGATCCCAAGCCCACTACCCTAACCCTTAAGCCGACCCTCAGGATCCTAGGATCCCAAGCCCACCACCCTAACCCTTAAGCCAACACCAGGCATCTAATCCAAAATCCAATGCAGCCAACTTTGCCACTATTTTTACCTCCAACTCCACTCTCAACAGTCTCTGTAAAGATTCCACCCAACGTTGATGATGACTCCAGTGTATGTTACAATGAGGAAAATCCAACAAACCATTCTTAACTTGAGCCACAAGGGAAAAGAAAAGCAAATGGTCCTTTTGGCATCCCAGCCATTGTCTTGAAGAAGTAAACCCATAAACGGACTCCTGTTCTTACTCAGCCATAGAAACTTTCCAACTCCACAGAAATGTTTCCCACACCTTGGAAGCAAGCACATGTATTCTCCGTGCCTAAATAATGTGCTAAATCTAACCCTAATCCATTGAAATACCACCTGGTTGCCTTTATTTGCACTCTTTCTAATGTTATGGAAACAACTACAAAGTAGCACCCTGTCAGTAATCTCACCCATAATGTTTCCCCTTATCATCAATGATCACCCGCATTCACTCCAATGCCAATGACTTTACCCTCCACAAATGTCAACTTCAAGTCTCGGTTATCTTCTTCCCTGCCATTGAATGCAAATCACATTTCAACAGCCACCTCCTTCCCGAAAGCCCCGTGTTGCAACTGTTGCCAGAAATCTTCCCATAAATTGGGATATCTTTCTGAGCCCAGAAGTACATTCTCAACTGTTGACTCTATACATCTCAAGTTTGCCTTCTGATGGAATGCTGCTCACACAAATGGGGTGGAGCTCTTCCATCTCTGCTGTGTATCCTTGATCGAGTGCAGTTTAAGGCAATTTGTGTTGTGGATAAAGCTCACATACTATCATCCTTCGGCCCCCAGCCTTCACTGGTTCTACGTTCCCAACTATCTACAACCTTCAGCATTTCAAGGCTTGGCTCAATAAACTTTTCATTTTTCCCCTCACCGAAGGAGAGAGTATTGCATTTGGGTCTGTTTGCTTGTTTGTTTCTTTGTTTGTCTGTCTTTGTTTGTTTGTTTGTCCGCACAGAACTTTCGTGTTTTTCTCTGCAACCGCTTGTTGGATTGATGAAATTTTCACCAAAGGAGCGACTACTCATGTAGAATGTTTTATTGATAATTACGACATCATAGGTCACGTGGTGTGGCAGCCATGTTGGAAAAATGGGAAAAATTGGACCTCTGTATCTCTGAAACCGCACCACGGAAAAAATTGAAACTTGGCACAAGGCAAGTACTCCTCATGGGGAATAAATGTGATTTTTTTTTCTTGACATCATAGTTGCCTTCATTATGACATCATAATTGCATATGTAGAACGCTACATCCGATCAGTATGAAAATTTTTGAGGGTCATCTAGGTGGAAAATGGTCCACAGAAAAAAAAAATTGATGATGTCATCGGTCATGTGATTTGGCAGCCGTATTGTTTTTTATTTGTTTTTTTTTAAGCTTCAAAAATCTTCTCTGAAATGGCTGAACAGATCGAGGCGAAACTTTACACATATGACCGCCTAACCATGAGGAACAAAAGATTCACACATATGATGTCATAAGTCACATTATTTGGTAGCCATATTGGATTTACCCTAAAACTTATAAAAAATCTTCTCCAGAATGGCTGGACAGATTGAAGGGAAACTTCACACCAATGTTCCACAAGCTTTGGGGATATCAGGGTATTCACAAATAACTGATGTCACATGGTCTCATGGTCTGGCAGCCTTATTGGATTGAGCAAAAATCTTTAAAAATTCTTTCTCTTGAACCGCTTAATCAGTCGATGTGAAACTTCACAATTATGATATGGTAGTGATTGGGGAATACATGTTTTAAATTTCAATCTGATCAGACGCATGGTCTGGCAGGCAGAATTATTTAACTTTTTTGATCGAGGTTCTTTTTTTTTTCTTCTTCAATAAGGCTCACTTGGTTGTGCCTGCATGGGTTTGAGGGTGGAGGAGTAGCAGCTAAAATGTGAATCCTATCCAGGTTCCTCCTGATGACATCATCTTTGCTTGTTTGGGTTCCTTCTGATTACTCCAATGCAGGACTGTACCTATTTGGTCTTCCTTTTGATTTTAATTGAATTTATTTTAATCCCATTCTAAATTAAATTGAATAATAATAAACGTTCATAGGTCAGGGTCAGGTGTCCAATCAAAGCGGAGTTGCATCAAAGCAGGACGTCTTGGTACCCGGTCATCACTGCCAGCAGTTATAAAGTGGAAGTTCTAGTTATGTCTCTTATTAATTACGTAGCACACCAGTACACAACACACCACACAAACTACACCACACAAAAGTCCTGGTGAGGGTCTGCAATCTCTGATTGCTCTTTTTCTTGTTTATTTTTTTCTATACAAAGTAAAGGCTCATTGAAGAGCAATCTAGCCATTTTCCTTTTCGTGCAATACTTTTTTTTACAGGTCAAACTGAATGATTATGGGAAGTCACCCTTCTCCTGTAACTTGTGTTTAAAATTTAAACTTGTTTTTAGATATGACTCCTCCATTGTTTAGAAAGAAATATGCTGTTAATACTTAATAGCACATCATATAGCATATTTTCCTGCTGTTTAAATTTTTCACTGGGTGCAAATTTCATTTAAGAAGTAACCGAATGTAATTATACATCAACCCAGACTTCATTCATTGATGTGTATGACATCACGTCATTCATTGACATCACTCACCTCCTGGTGTATGGGAAGTTCTAATCACTTCCGTTATCATTTACTGTTGAAATTTTTTGATCCATTTATTTGTTGTTGGTGTTTTTTGTTAGAAGAAAATGCACCACCATCTTGAATAATTTAATAGAGGAGAATGTGACTGTATGTACTGAGTGCGATGATTCCATAGACGATAAAATTGTGGATTAAAAGAGGCTAAATGGAAGAAACAGATTGCAACAAACTTTAACTAAGACGTTGAATGCAGAAGCTAGCTGCTGAAAGAGTGCCGCAAAGCTGGACGGCAAATGGTTTTGTGTAAGAGCAAGACAGTTTGTACGGTTCCTTGTGCTGAAACAGGAACCGGTGAAGGGGTGCTACACTTGGGTGTGTAAAGATAAAGAAAGCAGTGACTCGTATCTTAAATGTATGCCTGATTAACCATAAGGATTTTTTTATAAAGACCAAATTTGGTCATTGCTTGTGGGAAGTGTTGGGTTTTGCAAACCCTCATTGGGTTTTGACAGGTTTCTTGGGAACACTTTTCTCATACAAAGCAACAAATATGCTTCTATTTTGTTTTGAGCTCATTAAGACTGGCTTTTGATACAAACAGCAAAAGCTTATAATTTATGTGTGGATAAAAAGACAAGTTTGTTTGTATGCATTGTGCTGAGTTGCTCTGTTCATTGTGTATTGTGATTTGATCAGACCTGATCTCATCCATCATTGAAGGCTCACCATTCATGATATCTTAAGGAATTACTACAGCAGGTATGGAATAAGAGAGAAGGGTCATACTTAGCAAAAATTGAAAAACTATAGATGCTCAACCAGCAAGTTTTGCATTTGTCCAGGATATTTGCACAAATGTCTATTTTATGAATGGGGCAGAGAGAACCTGCTTTACTATCCATAGGTAGGATGGGCATCCGACTTGAAAGATATTTTGGGATTAAGTATACTGTAGGATACAATGCCACCTGACAGCATTATATTTGAAACAGCTTCAACTAACCCTCATTTTGTCGGTTATAGTACTCAGTACCAGATAACTCAAACGTGAGCAAGCAATGCTCTACTATAATTGATGCCTTGCCTTTGATTTTGAATATTGAACATTGAATATATGCTGATGACTTTACTCTTCACAAAGGGCCATGACTATCCAAAATGAAGAACTATAGATGCTCAACTTTACTTTACTCTTTTTTTTTTGTAAAAGTCCATCAATATATATATATATATTATATATATATATATATTATATATATATCTTCTTCTTCTTTCGGCTGCTCCCGCTAGGGGTCGCCACAGCGGATCATCCGTATGATCCGCATAGTGATTTGGCACATGTTTTACGCCGGATGCCCTTCCTGACGCAACCCTGGTCGCCACAGGGATATGATACACCTATTTTAACCGGGGTATACACCGGCCCAGTATACTGGTACTCATTTCGCCAACCTCGGAAGGATGACAGGCTGAGTCAACCCCCTGGTGTATTAATTCAGTGGCCGAACGGGGCTTGAACTCAGGACTCTTGGATCCCAAGCCGCTGCCCTAACCACTGCGCCAACACCAGGCTATATATATATATATATATATATAATATATATATATATATATATATATATATATAGATAGATATATATATATATATATATATATATATATATATAGATAGATAAGATATAGATAATATATATTGTTGATGGTCTTTCACAAAAAAAAAACTCATATCATAGGCTGAGTAGATGAAACTGCAGACAAAATTTACAACTCTGAACTTAGAAGTAGCATCAATCCCAAGAAAACCAAGTAGCCCCAGGAACCCATTACAAAGCCATCCTTTCACCACACAGGGGGCAGGAGAAGCGCCAATGTGCAGTTGGGGGCAGTGGCTGGGCCGGGGAGGTAAGGAAGGTAGCGTGGTTGGACCAGATCAACAACCACTGACCTCCACACTCCACAATCCCAAAGGGGAGGTAAACAGGGCTCAAATTCCAGTCAAAGAGCCTTTCCACCCAAACACAAACACCCCAGTAGTTTACAGTCAAAATTAATTGCCGATTACAATTGCTCCATACGTAAAGGAAACTCTTGAAAAGAACATAACTACAAATGAACATAACTAACCCGAACTTTCGGTAAGTCCAGCCCTTCTTACTGTAATTCCTTTAATATAATTTATGCATCACAACCTCGAGTTGTTTGCACTATGAACGCATGCAAACATTAATAAGTGTGTTGTACAGATTCGCTTGCTGAAGTACAGTACTGTGCTCGTGTTCGCTCTCCCCACTTGTTAAAACGTTCCCTCATATTTACTTTTGGTAAGTTAAATCGGAAAAAAATAATTTGAAAGAGCCTTTGACTCTGTGCCACGAGAAAGCCTTTGGAAGATCATGGCTAGTTATGGAATCCCGAGCAAAATAATCAGAATGGTGCAGATCTTATACGAGGATAGTGAATGTGCAGTGCTAGAGGAGGGAGAGGAATCGGTGGTTCATGGTAAAAACAGATGTGATGTCCGGTTTTATCTTTTTGTTTTATCCGGTTTTGTCCAGTCGTCGACTGGATAATGAGGAAGACAACAGATGGCAACAACGCAGGGATTAGGTGGAGTGTTACAACCAAACTTGAGGACTTGGACTTTGCTGACGACATTGCCCTTTTGTCATCTAGCCACCAACATATGCAAACTAAAGTAACAAAAATGAATCGATTTGTATCAAAAACCGGGCTGAAAATATACAAGAAGAAAACAGAGGTTTTGAGGATAAATCGTAAAAGCAACAACAGAATTCAAATTGGAGACCAGCATCGAAATGAAGGAGGTCAAACAGCTATCGTCAACAAACAAGGAGGAGAAGAAGATATTAGGAACAGGATTTGTAACGCTATGGTATCCTTCATGAAACTCAAGCAATTATGGAGCTCAAGCATTTATACATTGAAAACCAAATTAAGATTGTTTAACTCACTTGTCAAATCAGTGCTATTATATGGATCTGAGGCTTGGAAGATAAACGAAGGGGACAATCGGAAACTTGGCGTATTTATGTTCAAATGTCTGCATAGGGTATTAAAAATCAGATGGCCATGCATCGTATCAAACGATGAATTACTCAAAAGGACCAATGTAATGAAGATCAGTGATGAAGTGAAGACCAGGAGATGGAAATGGATTGGGCACGTTCTGAGAATGAAAGACAACAATTGTATGACAGCATTGTCATGGAAGCCCGGAGGAAGAAGGAAAGTGGGACATCCAAGAATAACCTGGAGGAGAACAGTGGAAAAAAGAAAGAAAGGAGATAGGATAGAGATCATGGGATGAAGCCAGGCTAACAGCCAGAAACAGGGCAGACTGGAGAGTATGCATTGCAGCTTTATGGGCCACTTTATGGGCCACTGAAGAGTATGCATTGCAGCTTTATGGGCCACTGGAGAGTATGCATTGCAGCTTTATGGGCACTTATGGGCCAACTGAAGAGTATGCATTGCAGCTTTATGGGCCACTGGAGAGTATGCATTGCAGCTTTATGGGCATTTTAATGGGCCACTGGAGAGTATGCAAGAGGATAGATGAGATGATGATGAGAAGTTAAGTTAGGGGTAGTTATGTATCAAAATAGTGATTATGCATAAATTATATTAAGGGAATCACAATAACAATAACTAAACTTGCGGGAAGCTAGGATTAGGGTTAGACAAGATGTAATGACGTAAAGCGTGACGTAATATGCGAGTTTAAACCAATGAGAGCTGGAAATGTCGAGTCCACACCAACAAATGGCACAATATACTTTAGAATTTAATTTAGTGATGTCATCATTATTCATGGTCATAAAAAAACACCAAGTAGCAAATGTTCACCACGAGGTCGAACTTGGTCCATGTGCCAAGTTTGGTGGCAATTGGTCCAGTAGTTTTGGCGTGATTGGCATTACACACAGACAGATAGACAGAAAATTACATTTATTATGTATGGTATGTATATTTAAATAAACGTTTGGTCGTACAAAATTTGAAATAGCAGAAAAAAAGAACGGACATTGTCAAAGCTTTTCTTCTTGCAGCTCGTCAGGACACACGCAAGAATACCGGATATGCAGACACAAAATGAAACAATTTACTTGTTCAGACAGTTGGGGATTGGTTCTTTGGACTGTTAGTGACACGAACATACACATCATGGCCTTGATGCACTGAGGGAACCCGTGACCTCCCATTTTTCGATGCGTCCAGGTCAGAACAGATGCAGTGTTTGCACATACCCTTTTTGTTTGCAAAGAATAGGAGCTCGTGTGTGTGTATACATGTGGCTTCAAGAACATGTAAATGTGCTTCAGTACGTGCATGTGCCACAATCTGGAACCCTTGAGCGTGATAATCCTGGGCACATTTGGGATTGTTCGGGCGGTGCTGACCAATGGCAGAATCACTTTGAGCAGGCATTCTTGCTGGGTTCTCACGTGTACGAGATGGTTGTGTACGACCAGTCTCCAAGGTCAACGACTGTTTATGAAGGATCCTTGCACCCAATGGCTGTATTTACAAGGAAATACAAGGAAAATAATTCTTCTTCTTCACCCTCGAGCTCCTTGGAGTTTCCCAATATGCTACATGACTAGTTGTGAACGTTTCATTGACTGAAAACCAACCTTAGATCGGTCGCCATTCCGTTGCAACAACAAAATATAGATTTGTGAAAAGGGGATCTTCTTCATGGCCCTGTCATGAATCTATACTTGCAGCACATTTCTCCAACATGAAAGCACAGAATGTACAACTCCATGCGACTGATAAGAACAAAAGACATCAACAAACAACATGTAAAGGAAGGAAATACCCAACAACCCACACTAAATTGACTGATAACCGCTTGGGATGTATTTTTTGGTAAAAATCGCTGCGCTTGATGTAAATTATTCACTTATTTTAGGAGCGTTTTACTTTTCTTGTCTTGGAACTGCAAGGTAAACATGTATTGGAGTAGGAGAGGATCGGAGTGAGGTGCGTGTTGGACCGGAGTGACAACTCTGGAAAACAAAATCCATAAAATGAATAGCGTTGCAAGTACTGTACACGTATACCATTATGGAAAAATATTGTACATAGAAATCCAGTAAGGGCTACATATTTATTATGCATTTCATGCTTTCAACTGGCTATGATCAACGGTGCATCGCCGCTGCTACCAAGTATGGGGGCACCACTGATGTAATGTGGTGCCCCTATTATGTGGTGCCCCAAAAGTAATGCCCCTATTACCAGATCACTGGTACTCATTTTGCCGACCTCAGAAGGA
>CM068960.1:68957394-68968272 GCA_035128595.1 Eptatretus atami | reverse complement strand
CCCTTCTGTGACGTCAAATGTGCATGCGAAGTGTGAATGTTCATAACAAATGTTTTTTTGTTTGTTTGTTTTTTTAACGGAAAATGACTCGGATTATGAGAGAATCGTATGATCGCAAGAGATTGTACTTTTAGCCACAGAAAGCTGTCTGCAAATGTGGAAGTCTGAAGAGCCATGACTTCTTTGTTTTTTTATCCTCAGTGATATGTCGTCTTCTTCCTTTCGTCCTTTCGGCTCATTACTCGTCTTGAGTATGGACGTTTCGCTTCGAGGCTCCATGTATTGGCGTGAATGTCTCAAAAAAGGTTCTCTGCCTTGTTAATTGCATGCGATTTTATGCTACCCCCACCTGTTACCTTTTCCATAAGAATTCAAGGTACATTTTAACAGTGAAGGATGAGCCGGCATGATAAAGATAAGAAATCAATAAATGACAAGCCATGAATTGAAAGCAGCTGATACAGACTGACCGACGAAGCAGTTGTTAGTTTTACAGTTGACATTAGGCTAACAGGGACGTGTTGTGTTTCTGTGCATTGTGACCTCTGCCACCGAAGGTGGACGGACTGAGGTTATGTTTTCACCCCTGGCTGTTTTGTATGATGAAAGTTGAAAATTTTTGTCATCTGTCGGTCTGTCTCGTTTGTTTGTATGTTTGTCTGTTTGTCAGTGAGTGCGATAACACGCGAACGCTTTCAGCTATCTTCGTCAAACTTTACCAGAGTTATTCCGAAGGACAAAAGTGAGGCCGTCAATGTTTTTTTTGACTCTATATGTCAAAGGTCAAGGTGACAGTGATGTCAAGTGCATGATTTTCATCATACCTGCAAGGCTGCCACCTGATGCCTTCTTGTCTGTTTGTTGTTTGTTTGTCTATGAGCAGGATATCTCAAAAAGTTATGCACGGATTCAGACAAAACTTGGTGGACAGGTTGGGTGTGTGACAAGGAAGAATTTGTTCCATTGTGGTGAAGATCTGGATACTAGAAGAAAAAACAAGGACAAATGTGTCCAAGAGCAGCGTCCTAAAGGTTTTGTCGGCTAAAAAAACAAAAAAACAACAACAACAACAACTTCCGATATTTCGTCACGTGCCTTGATTAAGCCAATAGGGAGACCCGTCATAATGTATTTACGTATTTACGATATATAGTGTATTTACGAAATAAATAATGTATTTACGAAATTACAATACGATAAATGGAATAATCTTTAAATAGTAACGTGAACTTTTCGAAACTTTTAAGCAAATGTCCGAATATATTTAAAAGTTCATGATAGACGCTCTCAAAAGGAACCGTCAATGTGAGGATGTGTACAGGTGTTTAGTATTTAAGGAGATCTGGATCTTGTATATACAAGAGCTGAGTCCTAGAGGTTAAGGTTTTGTCTTCACAAGAAGAAGAAGAACAAGAACAACAACACCGAGCTCTCTATGAGCAGCGTTCGCTACGAGAGACGCTGCTAAAAATGTTCCCTAAGTGATTCTTCACCATTGAGAGATAGGGCCAAAACCAATATACAGTATAGCTTGATATTTCAAAACGTTGTGGTTGTGGACGAGTCATGACAAAACTTTGTGAATGAGTTGAGTATGTGACGAGTACAGGCTGATTAGATTTTGGTTCAGGGGAAACCCAAACGCTCAAACCACCCCAATGCTAATCTATCACTTGATGCCCTACGGAATATATAAATGATGCGTCTTTTTCCGATTTCCGAATTATAAAGTAGGTAAATTTGCAATTAAAATTCGAAATATTCTTCTTCTTCAGATTAATTCCTGATGTCACACCCTGAGGGTGAGCCCCACTACCATATTGTATCTGGGTTACATCGATGGGTTTTCGATTTCCCACATTTATGCAGAGTCAATGCGTGCTTGGTGGTTGTAGTAATACAAACTGAGATGGTTTCATGCTACACCGATGTTCGAAAGGCCCAAAGTTTGTCAGAAATTGGATGAGGTTTGTCCAAAATACCCGAATGTGGATCGGGCCGACAAAATGTTTGCTTTTGTGTTTGGAACATTTTACAGAGCACTGTTATGAAGCAACGGAGATGGTGACATCATATGGTTATCCACCACAATTGAGAGAGGATGCCATACCCATGATTAAGCGGAAGAAACAGCCGTCGCTCAAAACTGTAACACCATCTCTACCCAGCTACCAGGACATTTACACGGACGATTTGAGGAGTGAATCGAACACCTGTTACCATTGCCTGGCAGTTGCTACATGAGCACCTGAAAATCATTATCTTAAAAATATAGTATTTTCAAATAACTCGTTAACAGGTCTTTCCCTTCTGTGCACATGGGGTCTTCAACCTCAACAGAATCATCTGAGCTTCGGCTTCTCGGTCTGGACATCTCCTCCAACCTCCATTGGGACCAGAACATTTCTGGTATTGCTAAGAGTGCTTCCAAGCGAATTGGTTGTCTCTTTCAAGGGCAGAGGTATTTACCTCCTGATGCTGTCTCGTACCTGTATAAGACAACTATACAACCTCTCATGGAGTACTGTTGCCACATTTGGGCTGGAGCACCAGCCTGCCACTTATCTTTACTTGATAGGCTCCAGAAATGCATAGTTAACTCGGTTGGTGTGGAGATGGGTTCAACTCTTCAACCGCTCTCTCACCATAGGTCAGTTGCCACTCTTAATCTGTTCTACAGATATTTTTATGGCAAATATTTTGCTGGACTTTCTGACTTGGTTCCTCCTGTATGAGTGTTTGGATGCAAGACTCAGTTGTTCATCTCTGCACACCCATGCACTCTAGCTGATCCAAAGTGCCAAAAGAAAGGCTGTGCAGATAGTTTCATCTCTCGTGCTGTCGCGCTTTGGAATTCACTGCCTGTAACATGTTTCCCATGATCTGACGATCGACCCAGCTTTCAGAGAAACGTCATTTCCTACTTCCTATATCTTTGAGGTTCCATCGCATTTCACCTGACTTCTGCTACTTCCTGTGTCTTGGATGTTTTTTGTTATTTTTCTCTTTCCTTTATTTTGTTTTGCTTTATGCTTATCTTTATCTAACCATCCCTTAGGCCCTTACCTAGAGTGGCTTTATGCCTTATTTGGGACAATTTCTATTAAATAATCAATTATCAACACATATTTTACAAATCAAATGAACCACAAATAGAAAGTATGTATATCATCATCTACTCCTCGAGAGATTTGACCGAGGACACTAAAACTTTCAGGATACTCACTATACCCCCCCCCCCTTCCATACTACCCCATCAACCATCCAGTGTGACCACTCCTTGGCTTTTCTAGGCGTATAGGTTTTCTATTTATCATCGCTTTTCTGAAACCTTGTGGAATTCTTGGCTTTTTTCATTGGCTCACCTTGGCATTTATGAAAATGAGGAGTGGTCACACTGCAACCATCACCCTCACAAGACCCACCACCACCCCACATCACACCCACTCACCACCATAGCACCACTCCCCCCTCCAATGGGGGCGGGACATCGACACCTCATGCACACGATGGTGGGACATGGCATGGACACAAATGGCATCCCAGGAAAGTATGAAATGGGATGATCCCATACCATACAAGACACCCGGTCAGCCTGTGATGGTGAGACAAAGCATTCGTCGCCCATTTTGTCCGCGGCGTCGGCTGGCGGGCGATGACTAGTATTTCTGCTCGAGTAATATATAAACTGATTTATCAATCAATTAATACAAAATTCCTCCCTTATAAATCATCAATTGAACAAAAGGCAAAACATACCTAGCTGAAGTTAGCATGTGACCGGCGTTTTGATAGTTTTAACACCTCCGTCTTCACTTCCACCTTCTTCCTCCGAATCGCTCACACCAGGCTCAAAACGATTCAGCTCCACAATTCCCCCAAAAGTGTTTCCATCATTAATTTTGCCTCCAATCTTTTCTTTAAAATCCCAATGATCGGTTTCAGCATTCTGAGAACCGTTCTAGTTGTTCTTGCTTTCCATTTCTTTCCCTTGAAGTTGAGTAATGTTTGCCCGATTCTTAACCATGAGAGATCGATTGAACGTCCTGTTGAGGTTTGCATGAAATGTATACCTTTTTTAATGGTTCAGGTTTGTCATGATCAGTAATGTGGTGAATTTGAAGTTGTTGTGGAGCTTTCCTTTAAAATTTCAGAGTAAATGAAACGGCCTATTTTCCACCAATATTTCATTGCGTGACCACAGTATGTTGTAAGGCCGTGATGTGAGGTGTTTCCACGATCTCAGATCACCCCCACCCCCATCCAAAGCTGTGATCTTCTCTACCTCCTTTAACCCTCCACAAACCCACCTCCCTCCAAATTTCCAGGTTTTCCTTCCTGAGAGTTTGCTTCTGTGTCCATCTTGTCCACACCATGCGTCTTCCCCTACCCCTCATTTTTCCCCACATCTCTTATTTGTCTAAGTCTCCCTCTATTTTGTCCCTCAACCCCGCTGACCCCCGTGTGTTTTCCCCCCTCTCTTTCTATGGTTACTTTTGTTCTGTTACGTCCTGATCCGTTGTCTATGTTCTCGTTCTCTGCCGAGTCTTGACTATGTATACAAAAAAAAAGCCAAGAAGGAAGAGGAACCTGAAACTGAGTGCAGTTAAGGAAGTTTAACAGGCGTCAGAATAATAGTTGATATGTATGAACGAATGTAAGAACATAGTGTTCTGACCACTGCGACAGGATGGTGATTATAGAACTATAAGTGCAGGTGGGGCCACTCCTGAAAGAAGGCGGTACAAGACAGACCGACAACCAAGTATTAATTTGGGCTCCATATTTCATTATGACTCTTGTGAAGAGATGTCGGCTTACTTTCAGGGGAATTTTTTTGTAATCATTCGGCAGCAAAAGACATGACCATAAATGCAAGGACAATCAGGAAATTGACTTTAATGTAATCTTGCTTCTTCCTCCAGTCCATTTAGGTGACGACTCAACACCATCTTATGTTGTCTCCGATGCCAGTCTATGATCCATGACATTCTCACTGATCTTTCCCCTACCCTACCTTTTCTCTTTGCATTTACCTTGTTGGCTGTCCCATTATTTGTTTTTGTGCTCTACTGCTCTTCATTGTCTTCATTTTGCAGTGTCTATTTCTGTCCCTTCTTTGTGCCCTGCTTGCCTGTCCCTTCTTTCCCTTATTGTCTGTGTCCCTTGTACACCTGTTTCTCTCTCTCTCTCTCTCTCTCTCTCTCTCTCTCTCTCTCTCTCTCATTGTCTCTTCCTCTATTAACTACCTCTTCCATGAGCCTTGGCTTATGTTTTAGAGCGAAAACAATCTGCACGGTGCATGAGTGTCTCTTTTGTGGCTGTGTACAGCTCAGAGGTCAGCTCAAGAGCTGCCACTCCTTGAGAGAATCAGCATCACTACCTGTTCAGTGATGGGTGGAGAGAGTCTCGTCCTCTATGGATCCAACTTCTTGCCCGGGTCAAAAGTCGTGTTCTCACAAAAGGGACCTGGTGAGATGCAATCAAACATAGAAATGCACTTTGTTCCATGAAACGATACGAGGATAATTCAAAGTTGTTGTGGACCTTATATTGTACTATTTTAGAAAATCGAAAGTACAGGGTACTTGATGAAACCGCAACCTATTTTGGGGAACTTGTGTAAGGAACTTGATGACGCTGGTATTTCCCAGCTCAGCAGTTGTCCCATCCATGTGGTCACATCTGTTTGCCATCCGAGTAGAAATCTTTGCGAGGGGTACACAGCCAATTCCGGACATGCACTTTGACCTCTTCATCATTCATTAACTTAATACCACTCGGATGTTTATTGATTAGTCCAAGGAAATGAAAATCATAACACAGAAAAGTGAAAATCACAATATAACAAGTATGGAGGATGAACACAAGGTATCGCTACTGGACACTGAGTTGTCACATTTGCTGCGCGAAGGTGAACATTATTATTCAATAAAGTCATGCCCTGAGACAACATACCCAGCTATCGTCTGCATATTGTTTGTCTCGTTTTGCTGCTTACCAAGTTAACGTAGTACTGTATATTATTAATGTTCCCACATTCAAAGTATTTTGGAAACAAAGAATAAAAAGAACTGCCTCTTGTATCCACATTGTCATTGTGCATGGGTTTTAGATGAAATGCCAATATGTTTATCCATTCTTATTGCAGAGGGACGTGCTATTTGGGAACATGAAACTGAGGTTGATGGAAAAAAATATCAGCCCGTAAGTGCTATCTTTTTGCAACACATGTGCATTATAAACTGTATATTTATAATTTTGTTGTTATCTAATGCCTTTACAATACTGCACCGGACTGTTTCCGTCACTGTTTTGTTCCTCCTCCCTCAGACAAGTTTGACGGTGCAAATCCCGCCCTATCAAAAGCAGATCGTTCAGCCGGTGAGCGTGCAGGTGTTTGTGTGCAACAGTAAACAGAAGCAAAGCCAGCAGCACACGCTCACCTACCGACCTGCACTGGCAGGTTTGTGCTTAGTTTGCCTGCTTAGTCGAATCTAGATATAATATTTGTCCTTGTCATCAAAGGTTTCATGGTAGACGGCAGGAAAGCACTTTTCACCGGTAGTTGCTATAATACCATTTGTTTTTGAAATAATTTTATTTCCTACAAAACATTATATACAACATATATAATAATAATGGTACGGTTGGAAAGCTCATAAATGATTTATTTCGAACAAAAATTTGTGTCCACAATCATAACAATGCTTGTTTTAAAAGCCGGTCTTTCCAGGAGGGAAGAGGAAGACGTGGACTTGGAGATTTAATGCGGCAGTTCCAAGGGTATGACAGCAGGAACCCTTTAGAATAAACCATGACGTACACTGAAGGAGCACACAAAATAAGTTAAAGTAATACTTCTCAAAACAATATAAGAATATATAAAAATTCATGGAAGGAGCACACAAACAGCAACCACAGCGACAATGACAGCAGCAACAGCAACCACAGCCACGATGACAGCAGCAACAACAACTGGAGTGGCACTCGGTGGAGCGCATGCCTCTGCCAGCATGGCTGAACAGTTTACATTTTGTATCCCATTGATTGACCGGATCTGGACCTGAACTAAAATCGAATCGGGTTGTTCTTGTCACCTAACCAATTCATCCAACGAATTTTGTCATGACTCGTCCATAACTTTTTGAAATATCATGCTATATAATTATCGGTTTTGGCCTTACCTCTCTCAATGGTGAAAAATCACTTTAAAAATTCTCGGATCCGGATCTTCACCAACGTCGAATCAATTCGTCCTTGTCACACACCCAACCTGTCCACCAAATTTTGTCCGAATCCGTCCATAACTTTTTAAGATAGCCTGCTCACAGACAAACAAACGAACAGGCAGGGGTGAAAACATAACCTCCATTCACCTTTGATGGCGGAGGTAACAATTACATGTTATGAAGGATCCTTTTTTCACATGTTTCACTTCCTATTACATCCTCATTGAGACTCAAATAAAGACAAGCAATACGTTTGTGATGTGCAACATGCTGAATTTTGATTAAACCCGTCAGTGAAGTGACTATAGTTGGAGTTAAAAGGGATGCCCACCATCTCTCATGTACCCCATCCAAAACCATGATCTTTTCTACATCCATTAAATCACCCCCCACCCCTCCAAAAAATTTGCTTCGGTATCTATCTTGTCCACTCCTTGCATTCTCCCATACCCCTCATCATGACCCGCATCCCTTGTTTGTCCGTCTCTGTCTATTTTCTTCCTCCGCCATGCTGTTGATGTTCCCCTTCTCCACCTGCTGTTTCTTTTGTTATGTTGCGGCCTGATCCATTCTGTATTCCAGCTCACACTTTTCAATGCTACTTTGTTGACTTTTTATACCCTAATTTGAACTGCTCAATTTGAATTTTGTTGTTTCCAAAAGCTGTGCTGTCTGCTGTGTGAGACACATTTCTGTTGATTTTAAATTATTATTGCAATTATTGCCAATTTTCTCATTTTCAACAAACATGTCAAGAATCTCCTGAAAATAATATATTCTACTTTTTGGCAGATACTCGTATGATGTGACATTGGAAAGAATTCCGGCAGTTTATGATATGTTACTAATTTAAGAAGCCAGATGATAAGGGAGATTTCCGGAATAAGACGGATTTGGTTTGCTTGCATGTGGCATTAACACAGAAGAGGAAGCAGTTCTCCAACAGGGAAGTTATCTTGAATGCCATGCTCATGCGTGGTGCTTTCTGGTGCGTGTGCAGAGGCGATTATTTGTACTCCCTGGAAATCTCGGCCATTGTGGTCAGAGAAACGGCCAGCGTGGAACTCTGCTTTCTCAAGATGAGGTGGATCCGGAGATAGGTTGTTTGATCACCAGTTATAAAAACTACTGTACCATTCAAACATAGCAAATTTAAAATTTCTTCAGATATGTTAAAACATTTCTTTAAGAACTAGAAGGGCACTCGGAAGAGTGCATACCTCCGCCAGGCTGATTAGTTTACGCTTTGTATCCCACTGATAGGCAGGATCTGGATTTGGACCTGAACTAAAATGTAATCTGCTAGTCCTTGTCACCTAACCAACTCATCCACCAAGCTTCATTCGAATCCGTCCATAACTTCTTCAGATATTGTGCTTTATAATGTTTTCGCCTCATCACTCAATGGTCAAGAATTACGTGAAAAATTCTAGGATTCGAATCTGGATTCGGATCTCCACCAAAATCTAATCAATTCTCCATTGTTCCATACCCAACCTGTCCACCAAGTTTCGGCCGAATCTGTCCACAACCTTTTGAGATATCCTACAATATGTCATTGTTGGCCCTATCTCTCAATGATATTTGGTGAAAAATCACTTTAAAAATTCTCGGATCCAGGTCTGGATTCAGATCTTCACCAAAATCTAATCATTTTGGTCTTGTTACATACCCAAGCTCTCCATAAAATTTCATCCAAATCCGCCCACAACTTTTTAAGATATTTTGTTCAAAAACAAACAAATAAGAAAAAGACCGTGCAGAGCATGATACTTTCAAAATCCACACCCCTCTCCAAAAGTTGCCATGAATACAACAAATTGTCCATTTCATTAAGGTTAAAATTCACAATCTTAATCAAGGTTCAGGTCAATCGGATGAAAATTGATTATTTTTTCAGATTGAAATTGATGATTTTAGAAGTTTGACCTTGAGTTGACCTTTGACCTTTTGATCTCAAAAATAGTTGGTTTCCAAATTCAGAGATGTACTATGCAATCGCTGCTTTATTTTCAGGTTAATCAGATGAAAATTGACAATTTTTCAGATGAAATTTGATGATTTTAGAAGTTTGACCTTGAGTTGACCTTTGACCTTTTGATCTCAAAAATAGTTGGTTTCCAAATTCAGAGATGTACTATGCGATTGCTGCTTTATTTTCAGGTTAATCAGATGAAAATTGACAATTTTTCAGATGAAATTTGATGATTTTAGAAGTTTGACCTTGAGTTGACCTTTGACCTTTTGACCTCAACAATAGTTGCTTTCCCAATTCAGTGATGGACTGTGCAAATTCTGTTCAACTTTCAAGTTGATATGATATAAATTGGTGATTTTTCAGTTGAAAATTGATAGTTTTGGAAGTTTGACCTAGAGTTGACCTTTGACCTTTTGATCTCAAAAATAGTTGGTTCCCCAATTCATTAATGTACTATGCAATTGCTGTTTAACTTTCAAGTCAATCGGATGAAAATTGACAATTTTTCAAATAATATTTGATGATTTTAGAAGTTTGACCTTGAGTTTGACCTTTTGACCTCAAAAATAGTTGGTTTCCCAATTCAGTGATGCAAAGTGCAAATCAATCGGATGAAAAATGACGATTTCAGAAATTTGACCTCAAGTTGACCTTTGACCTTTGACCTCAAAATCAATAGGCTTCTCAGTTGAGACTACTTCTACAGCTTGGTAAATTTTCATGATGATCGGTTTAGAATTGTGACCTGTAGGTGACAAACAGACAGACAAAACAGACAGACAAACAGAATAACAAAATTGACTGACCAATATACTGGAAAAATCTTCGATTTTGCAAGTAGCAAGAAAGATGTCATGCATAGCATGATACTTGTGACATCCATAAAACAAATTTGACCTTAAAAAATAATTGCTGGTGGAATTCAATGACCAAATATGCAACTCCTCTTTAAATTTCAAGTCAATCGGATGAAAATAGACAATTTTCGGAATTTGACTGATGACCTTTTTGGCCTTTGTCGACTTCTTGGCCTTTGTTGACCTCGGAAATACTTGTTTGTTGAATTCAGTGACCTGATATGCAAATTATCTTCAAATGTCAAGTCAATCAGATGATAATTGAGTTTAGAAATCCCACTTAAGTTGTTGAACTTTGGCCTATGTTGAACTTTTGGTCTATGTTGACCTCAAAAATAATATGTGCTTGACTTCAGTGACAAAATTTGCAAATCCTGTTCAAATTTATGGTCAATCGGATGAAAATTGAGGATTTTAGAAATCTGACGGATTTGTTAACTTTTGGCCTATGTTGACCTTTTGACCTTTTGACCTCAAAAACAATAGGCTTCTTGCTTACGACGAACTCCACCACGTGGTGAAGTTTCATGAAGATCGGTTCAAAATTGTGACCTGCAGGCGATTAATATACAAACAAGCAAATGCAAAAATCACTCCAAGAGCGACACTTGGCAAAACAGAACAAAGTAGAATGGCCCTCGGTTGAGTGCATACAACTGTCAGGCTGAACAGTTTACATTTTTTATCTCAATGATGGGCTGGATCTGAACTAAAATCTAATCTGCTTCTTGTTGTCACCTAACCAACTCATCCACCTAGTTTTGTCATAACTCATCCACAACTTTTTTTGATATTATGATATATATATATA
>CM068960.1:68945947-68957384 GCA_035128595.1 Eptatretus atami | reverse complement strand
ATATATATATATATAGTTTTTTTGCCCTAGCTCTCAATTTTAGAAATTAGATCTGTGTTGACCTTTTGACCTTAAAAAATAATAGGTGGCCTGACATAAAATTAATTGACCTGATATGTAAATACTCTTCAAATTTCAAGTCAATTGGATTGAAATGGACAATTTTAGAAATATGGCCTATGTTGACCTTTTGGCCTATATTGACCTCAAAAATAATAGGTGGTTTAATTCAGTGACCTGATATGCAAATCCTCTTCATATTTCAAGTTAATCTGATTAAAATTGAGGATTTTAAAAATCGAGCCGATGTTGACCTTTTGGTCCATGTTGACCTCAAAAAATAAAAGGTTGAATTCAGTGACCTGAGATGTGAATCCTCTTCAAATTTCAAGTCAATTGGATGAAAACTGAGGATTTTACAAATTTGAAAAAGTTGTTGACCTTTGGCCGACAATTTTGACCTTTTGACCTCAAAAATACATAGGCTTCTGTCAGACCACCAACTCTCCCATTTGTTGAAGTTTCATGAAGATCGATTTAAAATTGTGACCTGTAGGTGATTAAAAGTGAGCGGACAGAAAAACAAATGGAAGCGATCAATATACTTTTCAAAAAAACATTTTTTTTCAAAGTAACAAACAAACTAGAGGGGGAGCACTCGGTCGAGTGCAAAACCTCCGCCGCCAATACTGCTAGTCACCAAGGAACCTATATCGTATTCATTCAATTTGACGTCAACAGTGCTCACAGAGTTATAGTTTGCAACTTTCCCTTTTACTTTTAACTTTACATACTCAATTCATTGTCATAATTAGATTCCTTGAGACAGAAATTGATTTTACGTGGGTATATCCACCTGAAGTTCCAAAATCAGCCGCAATTATAATTTTGGCATGTTTTTTGTTGAAATCACTTATAACATGTAGAAATGCAAAAAAAAAATCGAAATTTTGTTGAAAAAAAAGTTGCAAAATTTTTTTTTCTCTAAATTTTTTTTGGGGGGGGCAGGGGGTTGGAAATCACTTAAAACATGTAGAAATGCAAAAACAAAATTCAAATATTTTTTCAAAATGGCCGCCAGAGCGGCCATATTGAGATTTGGACCTAGTCCAAAATCTAATGGCATGATCCTTGGACCATACCTAATCCCCACCAAGTTTCGTTGAAATCCGCTGAGGAGTTTTTCCATAATACTGTTCACAAACAAACAAACAGACAGGGGTGAAAACAGTAACCTCCGCCCATCTCGATGGCGGAGGTTAACAAGAAAAAGATGTCGTGCAGATCATGATACTTGCAAAATCCACCCCCTCTCCAAAGTTTGCCATGGATACATCAAATTATCCATTTCATTAAGATTAAAATTGACAATGTTAATCAAAGCTCAGGTCAATTGGATGAAAAGTAATTATTTTCAGATTGAAATCGATGACTTTAGAAGTTTGACCTTGAGTTGACCTTTGACATTCTGACCTCAAAAATAGTTGTTTTCACAATTCAGTGATGGACTTTGCAATTGCTATTTAATCTTCAAGTTAATAGGATGTAAATTGACTATTTTCCAATTGAAAAGTGATGATTTTAGATGTTTGGCCATGAGTTGACCTCTGACCTTTTGACCTCAAATAGTTGGTTTCCCAATTCAGTGACGCATTATGCAAATCATGTTCAATTTTCAAGTCAATCGGATTAAAAAAGACGATTTTAGAAATTTGACCTGAAGATGACCTTTGACCTTTGACCTCAAAATCAATAGACTTCTCAGTTGAGACTACCTCTATAACTCGGTAAAGTTTCATGATTATCTATTTCGCATTATGACCTGTAGGCGATTGACAAACAAACAAACAAGAACATGTCGTGCAGAGTACGATACTTGCAAAATCCAGAAAACAAATTTGACCTCAAATATAATTGGTCGTTGAATTCAATGACCAAATATGCAACTCATCTTCAAATTTCAAGTGAATCGGATGAAAATTAACAATTTTAGAAATTCGGCCTAGATGTTAACCTTTTGGCCAATCTGGACCTCCTAAAATAATTGGTCGTTGAATTCATTGCCTGGAAATATAAATCCTCATCAAATTTCAAGTCAATTGGATGAAAATTAACAATTTTAGAAATTCGGCCTATGTTCACCTTTTGGCCAATCTGGACCTCCTAAAATAATTGGTCGTTGAATTCATTGCCTGGAAATATAAATCCTCATCAAATTTCAAGTCAATTGGATGAAAATTGAGGATTTAAGAAATACCACCTTAATTATTGACATTGGGCCTACATTGACCTTTGGTCTATGTTGACCCCAAAAATAATTGGCTGGTTTAATTATTTGACCTGAAATATAAATCCTCTTCAAATTTCAAGTCAATCGGATGAAAATTGACAATTTTAGAAACCTCACCTGTTGTTGACCTTTGGCCTATGTTAACCTTTTGACCTCAAAAACAAGATGCTTCTTCTTTATGACATACTCTACCATGTGGTGAAGTTTCGTGAAGATCGGTTTTAAATTTTGCAGGTGACAAAAAGACAAAAAGACAAACAGACAAACAGACAGACAGACAGAATAAAAAATCGACGAACCAATCAATGTACTTGAAAAATCTTCGGTTTTGTAAGTAATAAAAAGAAAGAATAACACACAAGACCAACCAATACACCGTATTTTGCATTGTATAAACCGCCGTTTTTTATTGGCAAAAAAAGAAAAACGTTGGAGGTGCGGTTAATACACGGGTATAGAAAAAAAATCAGTCATAAAAACGATCCATGCTGAATTTCAATTATATTCCAAATGAGCACCTTTTTTTTAGCTGTTAGAACTGCTGTTACTCTCAATTCCGCCGTTGAAATTCTGGAAATCGGTTCAGGTTAAGAGTTTGTACAGTGTTTTGTTAACCGTGTGCGGAAATTAAATAAAGTCACGCTCGGAAACGTCCGGAAACGTCCAGAGATGCCCGGAGACACCCAGAGTTTAGGTGCATGGCGTATATAGAGCCTCTTGGCTCTGAAAACGCCATTAAACACAAAAGAAAAAGAAGAACACCTGGTCTCACATCAAAAGAAGAATTATTCACAACAGCAAGAGTCTAATAACAGAGCACCCATCTCAAATAAGCTTGCGCGCAAACTTACGTGCATCCGACAACAGGCTGGGGGCGGTCACGTGACCCTCAAGAAGGGCCACTTTGTGCTTCACAAGAGGCTCGGCTTACGTCACCAGATTACGTCACGTGTCATCCATTCTATCTATCAAGATGTCAAGGCGCCCATTCACCATAGCATTCAAACTCTCCGTCTGTAGGTCTGCAGAATGAAAAAAATGTAGTTGAGTGACCCGAGACAATAGTGAAGCACGGTAATCTTGTGTGCCGACGGATATCGAAGCTGTTATACCAGGAAAAATCGCAGAACTGTCGGAAAGCATCCGTAAATGAAAATAGAAATAAATGAAAAAAAGAAAGAAAATAAATAAATGAAAAATCAAATGCAGGTGAGCGACCCGAGACAATGGGGAAGCAGGGTTCTTATGCTTAAACAATGTGTAAGCACACTCCCACGAGTATCTAATATATAAAGCTCCTCATCACTGATTCACTGACTGACTCTCTAACTCAATGACACACTCACTGACTAACTGATATTAAAGATCGGTACCATCCAGGTGACATAGAAAGCTGAAATTTTGCATGCCAATGGACATCAAAGCCGATACACCGGGAAAAATCACAGAATTGTCAGACCACATCAGTAAATTAAAATATAAATATATGGTAAAAAAAAGAAAATAAATAAATGAAAAAATCAAATGCAAGTGAGCGACCCGACTCAAGACAATGGGGAAGCACGGTTTGTATGCTAACACATTGTGTAGACATACCCCCTAGTGTGTATGTTTATGTATGTATATATATACATATATATATATATATATATATATATATACATACATACATACATACACAGTTTGAGAGAGTAGTTCAGTAACAAGACAAGACAACACAGACACTGCCCATATCTACACTGCCTATGAAAAGTCAACATCCCCTTTCAAAGTTTTCATCTTTTGTTGCCTTATAGCCTGGAATTAAATTGCATTAAATCAGATTTTTTCCACATTTATTTACACATCGTAACCCACAACTTACAAGTGAAAAACAAATTTTCTAAAATTGATTAAAAACACAAAACTAGAATATCTTTGTTGATAAGTTACCCCCCCCCCCCCCCCACCCCGAGTTAATACTTGGTGGAAGCACTTTTGAGAGAAATTACACATTTGAGTGTTGGGATAGGTCTCCACTAACTTTGCACACCTTAATTGGGTAATATTTTCCCATTCTTCTGTACAAAACTGTTCAAGCTCAGTCAAGTTGTGTGTGGAGCGTTGATGGAGAACAATCTTCAAGTCACGCCACTGATTTTCGATTGGATTTCAGTCGGGGCTCTGACTGGGCCACTCAAGGATATTAATCTTTTCGTTCCTTAGTCACACCATTGTAGCTTTGGCTGTGTGCTTCGGGTCGTTGTCATGCTGAAAGGTGAACTTCTGTCCCAATTTCAGCTTTCTTGCAGAGAGCAGCAGGTTTTACTCTCAATTTTTTTTGTATTTTGCTCCATCAATTTCCCCTTTTATCCTGAGAAGTGCCCCAGTCCTTGCTGATGAGAAACATCCCCATAACATTATGTTGCCACCACCATGCTTCACAGTAGGGATGGTGTTCTTTGGGTGATGTGCTGTATTGGGTTTGCGCCCAAACGTAACGTTTTGCATTTCGGCCAAAAAGTTTCATTGTGGTTTCATCAGACCACAACACTTTTTTGCCACATGGCTTCAGAATATCCAGTGTTTTTCTGCATACCTCAAACTGGACTCAAGGTCTTTGGGGTCTGAAGGCATATCCTAGGTAACTTCGCTGGGGTCTGAAGCCGCCATGTTTTTTGGCTTGCTTAACCATGCCTTGACTTGGAACAGGCCGCAACGATTTCTTCATAATAAAGTTGTTTGTTTGTTTTCACTTTCCTCACTCATATTATCGAATGCCTGTTCATCATAACTATGAAGTGCTGGGTACATTGCAATGCTTATAAACGCCCGGAGACGTCAGCGTTCGTTGCTTTATTTCATTTCCGCATATGCGTTCATCATGAGTATCTCTTAAACTAAGCACAATTACAAAATTTAAGCTCCAGAATCAAACTTACAAACAGTTCTGACTTCTAAGAAAGTGTTCATTTGTGCAATTCGGACATATTTGACGTTTGACATCTCCGGAGTCCGGGAGGTGTATGTTTAATATAACGGATCAATGATTGCTAATCACGTGCCAAGCGAGCTGTTTCTTATCAACCGTTTCGGTGGTGTGCTTAAGTCACTTGGCAAGGGCTCCACAATATTCACACTGTCACTGAATACTGTATGTCGATTGACTTGAACAAAATTCAGGAGCGCTCACGTACGTTGTTGGCCACATGTTGTTCTGTGGTGAAACAGGTGGTGACTGCCTCGCTGAAAATGTGAAATTTTATTTTCCACGATGTTTCCCGTTTTTGTCTTCCATTATAGGACCCGTCACTTTGGCATCAATAAATACAAATAAAAATTAAACGTTTCGCTTTTAAAAATTTCTTCAAACGTTTCGTGCTTTGCGTGGTGGAGCCACTTGGCGCGTTCTTCATGTTTCAATTGTGATACCGTGGTTCTACACCCGAGGTAGGAAGCGAAATTAAATTATATTATCACAATGAGAAAAATTATTTTCAGTTATGAAGTAAAGAATCACCACATCATGGCAGGAAAGCTGAGCGGTACACATGCTCGCTCTGTCTAACCTGGATTCGAACCCCGACCCAGCTATAAACTGTCATCTCGGTGTTTCAGAGGCAGAGTGATTCATCAATGTGTGTGTTGTCTCTTGGATGGACGATAAACTGGGCATCACATCTGCTGGAATCCCTCACCCCTCTCCCTCCCAACCCTTCCATCTCTCTCCCATGCCTCTCCCTCTTTCTGACCCTGACCTCTCTGCGTCGTGTCTCCTCTCTCTCTCTCTCTTCTCTCCCTCTCTCTCTCTCTCTCTCTCTCTCTGACAGAGAGAGACAGAGACAGACACTCTCTCTCTCTCCGACCCCGACCCCTCCCCCCCTTTCCTCTTCCTCCTTCTCTCTCACCCTCTCTCTCTCCCAAACCCTCCCCTGGTTCCCCACCTTCCCCCTCTGTTGAGGGGACTGTAGCATGTACGAATCACATTCGGAGTGAGCCGACCAGTTGGATGCAAAGGTCGCTGCATGTAGGGGCATGCAGGCAGACCTTTGCCAGAAAAATAGCGTGGATTAAATACTCCTGCCCAGGTCTCAAAGTGTGTGTGTGTGTTGTGTGGGGTGTGTTTGGTGTGTGGTGTGTGTGTGTGTGTGCGCGCAAGTGCTGGTGCGCTAAATCCACATGTGGTGGGTTTCATTTCACAGGAGGTGAAACAGAGACTATCCAGGTCTCAAAGTATCCACCTCGCGTGTTGTGTTGTGTGGTGTGTGTGTGTGTGTGTGTGTGTGTGTTGTGTGTGTGTGTGTGTGTCGTTGATTGGTGTCTTCATATGCGAGTTTCATAATGTGGAATGGAGTCCTAGGGCAGGCTCAAAGTATCCACCTTCATTTTGGTAGAGGGTCACGATTCACCGACCAAGCTGTGAATTTTTTTGTTTTCAAAGTTTTGTCCGAGGGCTCTCTTCAGGATTGTCACTGAGCCCAAGACAGATTTCACCGGTAACTTCTTTTTGTAGTAATATTCCCAGGGATGGTTTTTAACATCTCTGTGACGTTCTTTATCATCATTCCTGTAACTTCAACTATCACTGGTACAAATTTGGCATTCTTCAGCTTCCAGGATCTTTTCACTTCATGCTTGAGATCTTGGTATTTCGTCATTTTCTTAATGTCTGCATTGTTTAGTCCAAAATCACTGGTTTTAACACCTCAATTTGCAATGCCTTCTTCTCTCTTTTTTGTACCTAAGTGTGATATCTGGTCGCAATGCTTTGTTTTCGATGTTCACGTTCGATGGGATCATTCCGTCATGCATGAGCTTCAATATTTTCAGGGAATGCTTTTGGTTCATGTTCCCACAAATTTTCTGAAACTGGGATATCAAAGTTTTGCAGATGTGCCAGTGGATTACTTTACAAACTCTGCTGTGTCATTGTGGGTACAGTTGTCCTGACATGAGTTTCTTATTGTGTGTTTGGTCATTAAGCGTCACAGATTCTCTTTGCTAATGCCACCTCCACTCCTCACCTTTCTCTCCCCCCTCAGTCCCTCTCCCTCTCTCTGTCACCCTTGCCTTACACCCCACCCTCCCACAGTGTATAGCAACGTTTGGTGAGGCATCGTTCTCCCCACCCCCCTTCCCCTTCCACGGTCTTCTCCCCTTCCTAGCTTCTCCTCCCTCCTCCCTCCTCCTCTCCTTCCGTCCTGTCTCGCGTCGCTTCCCTCCATCCTCCCTCATTTCCTTATCCTCTCTATCCATCCCTCCACCCTCTCTCTCCCTCCCTCCTCGCTCTCTTCCTCCCTCCCTCCTCTTTCTTACTCCTCCTCCTCTCTCTCCCCTCCTCCCTCCTCTCTCCTCTTCCCCTCCCTCCATCCTCTCTCTCTCCTCCCTCCTCTCTCTCCCTCCCTCCCTCTCACTCTCTTCCTCCTCCCTCCTCTTTCTTACCTTCCTCCATCCTCTCTTCTCTCCCTCCCTCCCTCCTCCCTCCTCCCCTCCCTCCTCCTCCCCCTCCCCTCCCTCCTTCCTCTCTCCCTCCCTCCCTCCCTCCTCCCCCTCCCCTCCCTTCCTTCTCTCTCCTAACCCTCCCTCTTCTCTCTCCTCTCCCCCTCTCTCAGCCTTCCCTTAATATATTCCCATCAGCGAAGTGACGGGTTGTATTTACTAGTTTTCAATATTATGACAAATTTGTGTTTGAAATTGTGATTTAAGAAAGTTTGGCATTGATTTGATGAACTCATACTTTTGCATCCCACTGGTATGTATATGTTATTTTACAAACATGCACAGTGAAGTGGGGACAAGTGAGACTTTACCCTGAAATCTGAATGTCCACCATTTTGAGGTGCTGCCTTACATTTTAAACACCTATCTCACATAATGCTCATGGTGGCCAACTATGGCCCCACTGATGTTTGTAGTGTACAACTTGGCCTCATTGCCCACTATCAGTATATTACCGTTTAACTTGTTACCTCACTCTTCTGGGAACCTTGATTTCGAATACCAATGTTTTTTTTTTTAATTAAGGATGATGGGTTTACATATGTGAGAGAACAGGCATTGTGGTGATGAAAAATTACCAAAAAAACATTGCCGATTGGAATGCTTTGAATTATTTGATGCAAAAGTAAGACAGGAGCAAACATGGTCACTTACACGGATTAGAAGAGATTTAGAGAATTAGAGTGGGGCGAGTCGAACATTTTCAAGCATAAGGATTGCCCAATAAATGCCTGTAAACTTGTGGAGCCGGCAGTGGGACAGTTTTCAGAAGCAGCATGTGTGCTATAACATACTTCTCTCTCTCCCACTCTCTCATTATCGAAACAATAAATGGTTCCCAAAGGTCCACCAAAGGTCCACCTGATGATCCACAGTGATGAGACAAATGTTACTTGAACCCACCGTTTTGACACGTTCTGGGTCTGTCTGTCTGTCTGTCTCGATGCTCATGGAAGAGCAAGGTGATGGACGGTAGGAATTACAGTATTATATGATAATAAAAATGATGGATAAAGATGGGGATGACATGAGATTTCAATGCACTACCTGCTTGAAGCTCTGAAGAGAAGAGTAGCATAGCACAGCTTCTGGAAGATGGCTTCACATATGGGAGAAGTGAGGAACAAAAGAGTCGAGGTGTGCAGTTAGCCAAAATGTTGGAAGTTTAACCAAGAGGGTGTTGCTGCAAGAATGCTTACATCAGTTAAGAGGCTGGGAAACCTCAGAGAACAGAGGGAGCTAAACTGGACGAGAGGTGGTTAAAATAAAAACAGAGACGTTACCGACCTACCTAAGATGTGAGAACACCAGATCCTTTGATCACAGGAGATTGCATTAACGTTGAGAGCTTCAGATTACACCAAATCGAGGAGATACAGATGCAGTGCTCCATTGAGCTATTAACAAAAGCCTTACAGATTATGAGTTCTGATCTTTCAAGGAAAGATTTGAAACAATGAAGAATTCCCATCTACGGATGGCTTTGTAGGTCAGCTTTGTGATCTGGTTGGCCTTGCAGGAGAGCTGATGGTGAGGCCTTGAAGTTCAAGATACTAAATGTCCTCCAGTGGCTGACCATGGGAATCCATAGGTTGGTTAATTTGATGATCCTTCTGAAGTGACAGAGTGAGATTGTGAGATTTGCCATGATTGATGGAGATGTTCCATTTGCCATACCAACATTGAATCATGACCAGGTCAGCGGAGAATAAATCAGCTGCTGTCTGCCTATAATTGGGATGGGGTTATTGTATGACACAGGCTGCTCTCAGCCGAAAACCTCTTTTTCTTGCAGTCGTCTGCAAGAAAAAGAGGTCTTTTCCAGAGCATCAAAGAGGTAATTTATGTAGATGAGCAACAACACTTGCCTTGGGAAGCCAAGCCTCCAATGCGAGATGAGAGTGTTTGATTGATAGCAATGTGATAACTGTGTGGGTGGAGGAAGTCAGAAGGCAGCATTGCCTGACACAGGCAGAGGGCTTGGCAAGCAAAGCAGGATGCCAGACTGTGTCGAATGCCTGTGATGTTTCCGGAGAGATCGTCCTGACCACCAGTTTGAAATTGAGGGCTTCGAACTATTGCTGAGAGAGGAGCAGGAGCATTTCCAAGTTAAGTAAATGGGATGGAATCCAAACTGGTGGTAAGAGATCACGCTGCTTGAAAACAGGAAAGACTTGACCTCAGCAGCAATGATGGATTCAATGACTTTGCTTGTAATTGGAAATAAGAAAGGCAAGATTCCTCTCTGTTTATAGAAGAATGGGAAGGTCACCCGCAACTATTTATATTTGCCTCGATCAAAAAGACCTTTCCCCTCACCCTACTGCAATAAAAAACATGTTATGATTGAAGCGAGTGAGACTTGCACAGACAACCAGGCACAATATTCGTCAGCCAGATAAATGCTTTATTAATGAGGAATTTTTCCAAGGGCAAGGGAAATCAAATTAATGAAAGACGATGTCTAACCAGTATACAATGGACATATCATGTAGGTTGCCACAACCAGCACAGTATTCATACAGGTGTGGGAGCATGCGCCGTTGCGCATGGTATGGGAGCAGCGCGTCGCTGTGTCTGCTTTCCCACCGGTACTCCAGGGGCCTCAATTCTGGATATCTCCCAAGCAGATGCCTGGCCCATCCCCATCTCCTTGAGATGCTGATCAACCTGCTGCAACCATGAGGCATGTCGTTGACCGATTGGCCTCCTCCACTCATGAGGCTCCCTCGCTGAGAGAATCTGGTGAGCAGGATCCATCCAACCATTGGGACCATACTCTGTACAGAGCGTTGGTGCTGGCTAAGTAGTCTCCTTGGCTATTGGGCACAATACTGGACGAGTCGCCACTCAGACACAGGATACCAGCAAGCTGGCACTCATTTTGCCGACCTCGGAAGGATGACAGGCAGAGTTAACCCAACCTGGTATTAATTCAACAGCAGAGTGGGATTTGAACTCGGGATCCAAGGATCCCAAGCCCACCACCCTCACCATTAAGCCAACACCAGGCCTACAAAATCTGGTGAGCAGGATCAGTGTCAGGAAAATGAGCCACATGTCCATACAGCCGCACCTGACGCTCACGGACAATGCAAGTAACAAATCTCATTTGAGTCTCTCTCAGCAACCGCTCGTTGGACACAAAGTCCGACCGGCAATAGCCAAGGATTCTCCGAAGAGACCTGGTACCAAAGGAATTAAGTCTGCGTCTCAAATCCCTGGTCAGAGTCCAAGTCTAACATCCATAGAGCAAGATTGGAAGCACCAAGGACCTGAAGACTCAGACTTTCGACCTCCTGCACAGGTACCGGCAGCGCCACTCCCCATGATCCAGTGAATCCATGACTCCCCAAGCCTGACGTAGACATCTATTGACCTCTGGCTCACAGCCAGCAGAGACATGAATATCACTGTCAAGGTAAGTGAATCTCTCCGTGACCTCAACATCCTCACCACAAATAGGTACAGACAAGATAGCAGCATCCAAGATGTCATTGAAAGCCTGGGTCTTAGTTTTGACCGAGGAAACCCGTAATCCCAGTTGCTCTGACTCCTCATTCAGCATCCCGAGGGCCCCCAAAAGATTATCCAGTCTTCGCAAAGACGACTGCATCGTCTGCGAAATCAAGGTCAAAGATCTTGACATTCCCAAACGATGCACCGCAG
>CM068960.1:68889814-68905073 GCA_035128595.1 Eptatretus atami | reverse complement strand
AGGAGTCGGGGGATAAATTCCCAATTATAATTTCGGCTGTGGAAGGGTCCAAGTCGTTTATTTTTCAATAACCCTATAAAATTGGCTACCGTAATTGGAAAATAATTTGGTGACGTACATTATGCAAGGAAACTTCGATCGGGTGACCTTCTGATCCAGTGCAAATCGGTGGCCCGCGGAAAAGATCTGAGAGTCTCTTTTCGGGGATATTCGAATACCTGCTACATCCCCAGGTCTTTAAGGGAGTGCCGGGGGTAATTTACGGGATTGACCTGGACATTGATATGGGGTTATCAGAGGCTTTGGCTGACATGGAGTAGGTGATGCTCGTCGTCTTACGTCGGTGAGGGAATGTTGTGAAGGTCGATACACATGTGTGGTGTTGTCCTTCTCCATCCCGGTCCTTCCCTAAAGTGTTCCTGGGCTACCAAGCCTTTCCTTTCGGGATATATCCCTCCCCCTTTAAGATGTTACAAATGCCAAAGATTCGGTCATCGCAACCATCCTGTCGGGGTAAACGGCGTTGCAGCAAGTGTAATGGGATCATGAGTATGAGAGTTGTACGTGCGTTAAGATGTGCTGTGCCAATTGTGGTGGGGAGCCACAGTGCAGCCTACCAAAGGCTGTCTGGAATTTCAAAGAGCGGCCCAGATTCAGCAAGTGAAAACCACTGGGAAGTTATCGTATGCGGAGGCGGTGCTCAAGGTCCCCAAAGTTGTGTTGCCAGTCAAAGAAACGAATAGGATTACTAAAACTCCAGCTCCAGTTAAGATACAAACGGTTTCAGTTGGTTGCCAGACGGAGACAATAGATCAGGATTGCCAAACTGAGGATTCAAGTGCCATGGTGGTTTTTAACCTTTCTAAATTGGGGTTCATGGATTTATTACTGAGGGTGGTAAATTGCACAGCTGTTGTGCAAAGGAGATCGAGAAGATTAGCATTATTGCTTCAGCAGCCTGCAACATCTGGGTTGGGATGGTATTCTACCAGGGATATTAATAAGATATTTAACAAGACGGGCAATAAAAAAGAGAGAGAAACCAGTCCTGATGCCAAACAGTCTCAGGACCCAATGTAATTTATGTTAATAATCCAATGGAATGCTAAAAGTCTAGTGGCTCACGGGTAGATTTTAAAAAATACGTCTCTGAGTTGTTAACTAATCCGGATATTATTTGTTTCAGAAATATGGCTCAAGGAGCATAATCGATTCCATATGCCGGGGTATACCCTTATTCGTAGGGATAGAGCTCGAGGTAAAGGAGGTGAGTGTGGCATTATGGTGAAATTGGTGTTCCTTCACGGAAACGGAAGACATTACGGAGCTGGAGTGTATTCTATCAAGGTCCATGGCTCAAGGGGAGGGTTCAATTATAAACTTCTATAATCCTTGCCAACCATTGATGCACAAGAGTCTTCAGGAGGTTTTTAGAAGGTGTGAGGGGGTGGTACTTGTCTGTGGCGATTTCAACAGCCATAATATTCTCTGGGACTCCAAAGACACTGATAGGAACGGCCGATATTATTGAGGTTTGATCGATGAATTCGATATGGTGATATTAAATGAGGACAGGGAACATGTATAAAATCCATCCACAGGGAAGATGTCCCCTCTGGATCTCACTCTATTTCTTCAATAGAAGCTGCGAGATGCGATTGGGAAGTCCACGACGACACCTAGGGAGTGATCACTTTCCTGTGATCACAAATCTCCAATGTGAAAGGGGTTCTGTGGACTCACTCGGTCGGCTTCTTGGAACTTTTCTAAGGCGAATTGGGTCAGTTTTCAGATCGATGTGTCAGGGAAGTGAAGGAAGAGATGTGTTCACAACATAGATAGCATCAATAAGAATATTGTTCAAATTTATGTATAACATTGCTTGGGAACAATCCCAACTCAATTCCTTCAGGGGTAGGAAAATTAAGGTCCCCTGGTGGAATGAGGATTGCAAATTGGCAATCCAGGGAAGATGGGCGGCTCTAAGAGACTTAGGAAACCCTCAGGTTGGAGGACGTTAAAGAGTATAAGAGGAAAAGGGCGATAGCCCAAAGAACTATAAAACGGGCCAAGTCTGCCTCTTGGAAATCATTTTGTTCATCAGTTAAATCCGGATCCCTCTCAAAACTATATGGGGAAGAGTCAAAAGTATACAGGGAGTTAAGTCGGGAGGGAGATCTTTCCAGTGATTATTCCCCAGAACATAGCCTGTGTTCTAATGCAGACAAGGCAGAAGCCGTGGGCCAATTCTTTTCTAGTAGTGAGAATATCATAAAGGAATCGTTTTGAGGCTCATTTTCCCCAAGTTGTAAGTCAAACCAGGGTGATCACAATACAGTTCTGCCTTCAAACCCTTCACTCAATCTTGACTTTACTATTTGGGAACTGAAGCAGGTGATTCGTTTCGGTTAAGAATAGCGCCCAGGCCCGGATCAGTTATCGTTCCTATGTTCAAACACTTGGATGATTGGGTGTTGAGTGTTCCTGAGTTTCTTCAATAGGATTTGGGCTTTAGGGAAGCTTCCCTGTGATTGGAACAGCGCTATTGTAATTCCTATCTGAAAGAGGGAAAGATGGCATGTCCCATCTTCATATCTCCCAATCTCCCTCATCTCAGTTGTTTGCAAATTAATGGAGAAAATGGTGAAAACAGATTGGTCTTCTTCTTGGAAAAGAACAACCTATTGTATAAAGGCCAGAGCGGTTTTCGAAAGGGACGGTCCGTTATGGATCACATTTCCGCACTGGCAAATGATGCAAGGAAATCCCTAGGTAATCAGGAGTCTCTTCTGGGAGTGTTCCTCGATATCAAAAGGCATACGATTCAGTCTGGAAAAATGGCCTCCTTTATAAACTGAGTAATCTCGGGTAATGGCAGAATGCACGATTGGATTGATGACTTTTTATCGAATAGAATTTCAGGTGAGGGTTGGCCTGAGCCTCTCCTCTTCGTTTCATTCTGAAAAGGGCAATCCCCAGGGAAGCTGCTTAAGCCCAACACTCTTTAGTATTATGATAAATGATGTTGCCTCCATCCGCAAGCTCCATAGCAAGTTATTCCTGTTGCTGACGACATTGCTATGTGGATTCGGTGTAAAAATCTTGCTATTTCGAGTAAAAAACTCCAGGGCGATATCCGGCTCGTGGAGAAATGGGCCGAAGACTGGGGTTTTAAACTATCAACTGATAAGTCCAAGTTTATCATATTTTCCCGTAAGAAGAAAACGGATGATATGAAATGGTAATTAATGGCACTTGCATCCATCCATCTGAGTGGTGTTCTTTCTTAGGAGTCACCTTCGATAAGGGACTAACCTGGACCCCACAGGTGAAGGAGCTGATAGGTAAATGTGCCAAAGGCATAAATTTATTACTTGTCTCTCTGGAACAGAGTGGGAGAGCACATCGTGACAGTCTTCTCATGATATACAAAGCTAAAATTCGTTCCCACCTGGATTACGGATGCCTGGTTTCAGTGATATGGCCAAGAGCAACCGAAAAAAACTTGAGACTGTCCAGTCAAAAGCCCTTCGTGTATGTTTGGTGCTTTTACTAGCACTCCAGTGTCTGCCTTCTGGTGGAAATAGGTGAGATGCCCTTGTCCTTCGCTGGAGATGCTGAGAAGTGAAATAAATATGGGCTAGATCCATTTCTTCTGGGGACAGCCATCCTGGCAAATCCTTATTTGAAAATTGTTGGGGAATACCTGAAGTTAGACAACAACTCTGCTTCCTGGCCTCTGGCCTGGCCTGTGTCAAGTTAGCCAAGGAAATGAAGCTGGACTCCTTCCAGTCAGCCCCAACATAAAGTCCCCATTTGGCCCCCTGGACACTCGAACCCCTTCGTCTCCGCGTGGATCTCTGGGAAAAATGGATTCAGTTAATCCTGTGGTAAAGCGCAACCTGGCTATCGAGTTTATAAATACAAGTTGGAGTCAATCTTTGCATATATATGCGGATGGGTCCAAGAACCCTCTCTAGGAAGGACAGCGGCGGCTATATGTATCCCCGATGTCCGTGTGGTCAGGCTTTCGGTTAACCGATCATCTTTCAGTTTTCTCGACGGAACTATTTGCAATCGTCCTAGCTATGGAATGGATAATCGAGTTCAATCCTCTTAGTGCAGTATCCTCTCGGACTCACTTTCGGCATTAAAGGCGCTGGAATCCTTACAGGGTGGCTGCAGGTAGACTGGTCCTAGAAGCTTGGCATTTGTATAACATCATGAACTGGAGGGGTCTGGTGGTGGATTTGTGCTGGATCCCTGCTCATGTGGGCATTGGGGGAAATGAGGCCAGTGACCTTGCGAGAAAAGCATGCCCTCAGAATGGACAATGTCACCCAAATCCCCTTGGGACCTTCAGAAATCATTAGTCTGGTCAGGACGTATTGTGGGAAAATGGCAATGTCAGTGGAACTCCTGCACAAAGGGGAGATTTTGTCACAAGGTGCAGTCGGAGGTGGTTCCGCTTGTTAAGCTCCCCAGGTCTCCCGGAGGGACAGGTATGTTGTTTGTAGAGTAAGACTCGGGCACTGTCGCTTAAAGCATACCTCCATAGAATGATGTCACCCAACGGGTTCTGTGATGTGTGCAGAAACCTGAAGATTTAAACCACTTATTTCTAAATTGCCCTCTCCATGGGGAATCGAGGCAGCGTCTCGTACGGCGTACAAGAGTTATGGGATAAGGGTGTTGGACCTGCAGGTGATGCTGCGGCGGATGAACTGGAAGCACCCTCACTCTGTAAGGCGTATTAAAATTCCTGAAGGAATGTGGGAGACCTATTTAAAATGTATCTGCCTTTGAAGGTTATGGCTGTAGGCGAGTTTGATCAGATTCTGGTGCGTGGCGTGGATAGAGCCTCCTGGCTCTGACAGCGCCATAAACCTCAACAACAACAAAAAAAAAAACCAGTCAATCATGCAGGCAAACAAAAGCAATCACGTGACGTATGCAAAGGAAAAGCACGACGACCGTAATTAATAAAATGACAGTCACTTAGGCAGTTTTTACTTGTCAGGACACGGCGCCACAAGATTCACTCAAAAGGAAGGAAAGGGCCACTCTCATAGACGAGAGTGGCAGACAGGGTCCGTGGACCTTTATAGTGCGTGAGCCTTGGTTGACCGAATGGGCTCGCGAGACCGATGCGGCTTACCCGCACCCTCGTGGTGCGACGATGGGCAGGTCGCGACGTCTGCTCCCCACGGCCACCAGGACAGCCGCGCCTGATTGCGGCCTTGCGACGATGGGCAGGTCGTGACGTCGTTTCCACGCCACTAGGACAGCCGCGCCTGATTGCGGCCTTACGACGATGGGCAGGTCGTGACGTCCATTTTCCCACGGCCACTAGGACAGCCGCGCCTGATTGCGGCCTTGCCAAGGCGAGGTGATCCGGGCCCCGGCCGGCAACGCGGTTTGGAGGAACGAACGGGTCTTTTTAGTGCTCTGTCAGAGTTGATGCTCTATAAGAGTCGAATGCTCCAAGACCCCGTCCGTTCCTCAGCGATGCGCGAACGCGCCGAGGTCCGATCACCTCGGACTGCCTTGGCGCTGGCAAGCTCTCCCCGGCTGTGGTCTCCAGGCAGCTCCTTGGCTTTCTCCGACTGACTCTCCAGACTTCGGGCTCCACTCGGCTCTCCGACCCTCCAGACTGCCACTCTCCAGACCCGACTTGACGCCTCAAAGCTCTGTTCTGCTCGGCCTTTTATAGAGCTGGTGAGACGAGATTTGCCTTTGCTCTCTGACCCTTGACCCTGGGCGGAAAGCGGACGTGGTAGAGATCACCGGCCCTCTGGATCCGATTCTCCGAGACGAAGCTTCCACACAAAGCGGACGTGGTAGAAATCAACACCCTTCGACCCCCACAGGCCCCGCCCCTTTCTCTCCTGTGATCCGTTTTTCGAGGCGAAGCTTCCACACAAAGCGGACGTGGTAGAAATCATCAGACTTGCGCTGCACGGCGAGAGAACCATTGCCTCTCCCTGCAGCGATGCCGTTTGATCGGATCCCACCGCTGCTGGCGCAAAGATGGCGTCGTTTCGGGAACAAGGTGAGGCGATGTTTGTGGCGTGGAGATGTTGACGGTTGCTGGCGGAGTGGTGGGATGGCGTGGTTGTTGAGAGGCAGTGTGGTTGTGGTTGGTGTTGTGGTTAAGGGGAGCATGTTGGTTGTTGTAATGGTGGTGGAGATGTGGTTGGTTCAAAATAACGATAGAAAAAGAAAAACCTACCTCAAAGGATCACAGCCCTGTGACACGAATAATTCCCATTAAACAACGTGGGGAAATCTAACTGAACACAGACTTATCGATCAAACTGAACTAAGGAACCTTTATGGTGTTCTGCGAATTTCCACAGCCGTAACAATATATATATATATTATATATATAATATATATATATATATAAAGATAGATATATCAGTAGATATATGTATATACACATATATAAAAAATGTAGTTTTTACTGTCCATCATGTTGTTTTCTCCGACACCTACAAGCAACTGGAACTTTTGGTTCGCAGGTGAAAAATAGTTATTCATACTAGTATGTGCCCGTACGTGCGTGGTTGTACGTGCGTGCCCCTACATGCAACCCCCCCCCCCAAAAAAAACTTTCAAACCGCGAGCCAGAAACAACCACACAGGCCGTTCCTTCGCTCTCGCGTGCCCGTACGTGCATGCCCGTATGTGCAAACCACCCTAAAAAACAAACAAACAAAAAAACTTTCAAACCGCGAGCCAGAAACAACCTCACAGGCCGTTCCTTCGCTCTCGTAAACGACGACTGGATTGGGCATTGTGTTTATCTATAAATGCACATAAGAAATCGAGAAATTATTAGAATACATTAAATCATCACTATCGGAAGTGGTGCGTGCCCGTACGGAATGTTCACATGCATTCCACAATTATCGCTTGCATTGAAGTAACAACTGTGTGATACTTCCACACACAGAGTTAATTAAAATCAAGTTTACCTCCCTGTCTTTGCAAGCCATGAATTCGCTGCCATTGACCATTGCCATTCCTACGCCACGGTGAGGCGACAGGGTAGGATTTGTAGGAGACCTGAAAGTACAGTGTCATTAGGTATTCCATGTTCGAATTGTTTTAGTTTTAAATAGTTTAAAAAAAGAATAGTTTGCAAAGCATACCCACCAAATTGAGATGTATTTCGTTGGCAAGCATGTTGAGTAGAGCTGAATTCCGTAACACTTCCAAAGGCCACACCGTTTTGACACTTGGAAACAAAGAAAAGTTGTGCACTTTTTTTGATAAATTTTTTCGAACAATTTTTCTCAATAAATAAATAAATTGTCTCCATGTACACACCTTTATCTCGTTAGCACCTCTTCATAAACAACATTGCTGAGGAAACGGCGATTCTTCTTTGTTTCCTCGTCCAGGGCAAGAATGCGGAGGCTGCTGGATCTGCCAACGTTTTGATGTCCTCACTGTCCGAAGTTCGCATATCGCAGTTACGATTATTCGCAATTTAGTTTTAATGGCCAATTATTCAATTAGCGCCAACGTATTTTGCGTTTTACAATGTCATCGCAAGGAAAAACACAAGAGAAGAGAAGAGAAAGAAGCAAAAAAATGTACGTGCAAAAAAAATATATATATAATAAACAATAATAATAATCTATCTATAATTCCAGCAATCTCTGTGTGTCTTGTGTCTGTGTGTCTGCGCCGCTGTTTTCTCGACAACCACTAGTCGATCTAATTGAAACTTGCCAGGAATATTGCTGGGGACCTGAGGATGTGCCTTTTCAAGGTTTGATATTAATCGGAAAAGCGGTTCCCAAGTTACGGCCATTTATTTGCCAACCAATGACAGGACACGGTGCTATGACATCACGATTGACGTCACAATTCTTCTTCTTCTTTGTTTGATATGACGCCACAATTGACACTGGGACCTGAGTATGTGCCTCCACATCGGATCACTCTCAAGGTGGGTATGGAAATGGCCTGTGTGGTTGTTGTTTTCGCACGTACGGGCACGCACGTACGGGCCCGCACTAGTAATAATAATAATAATAACTTTGAAACAACCACACAGGCTGTTCCTTCGCTCTCGTAAACGACGACTGGATTGGGGCATTGTGTTTATCTATAAATGTGCATAAGAAATCGAGAAATTATTAGAATACACTAAGTCATCACTCTCCGGAAGCCCGTACGTTGTAACCCGAATGGGGAACGCGGCTGAGGTTCTCTCCCTATGCCATGCTACGGCAGCCTCGCACGTGTCCTGTCATTGGTTTGTAAAATAAATGGCCATAACTTGGGAACCACTTGTCCGATTAATATCAAACCCTGAAAAGGCACATCCTGAGGTCCCCAGCAATATATCTGGCATGTTTCAATTAGATCGGACCAGTGGTTGTCGAGAAACAGTGGTCACACACACACACAGACACACAGACACACACACACACACACACACACACACACACACACACAGATTGCTGGAATTATAGATAGGTTAGGCTTAGGCTTTCTCAACTTCCTTTCTCTGGTGGTGGTACGCAGTGATGGATGAGGTCACAGGCACCATGCCAGTGCAGGACTGTGTGGCGCAGAAAGTTCTCAAACGATAAACATGCAAGCTCACTCGGACGGGAAAATCTGGTCTGTGCTGATGACGGCCAATAGCAAGAAACACATGTTCACAGATGAATCCTTCCTTGGGTGAGCTAGTATAAATTGAAGTTGTTGTTCAGCATTGCAGATTGCTCTTCAGGAGGTGGCATTAAATTTTCTAGAACATCCTCTGTGTCATAAGAGGTAGGAACAACACCCTCTGGTTTCTGAACCACGTTGCTGGCTCCTCTCTTACGTATCCCAGCAAAACGACATGCATTATGGGTTCCTCATCTCTCTTTCATCGGCCACCACTTCCCCACTCTGAGCATGTTTCATTTTTATCACAAATTTGACCTACTCGTCGGCAATATAATCGGCAGCTAATCGGAGAGCTCCACATTGATCCCTACACCCACACGCATCCTGCTGCCGGAATTACCTCTGCTCCAAACCATAAACCAAAAGGCTGGATCAAACCTCGTTCACATCTTCTGCCCTTGCTGTTCAGATCCAAAAAAATACACATCCTGTCCCTACACAGTTCCTCCTGGTCCACCTCATATTTTTACTATTTCTACTAAGTATTGCATATTTTACATATTTTTACGAAGGAAAAAGAAACGAAAGACAAAGACATTTAATAATTTTTCTCACAAGGACTCTTGAGGCCCATCAAAGCCCGCATTATTATTCGCAACTTAGGATTGTTTGTTCATGCTCTATCCTTTTTTTAAAACTTGAATGTCAAGGAAGGAGGTCTTTCTTATTACTCAGCTGGGGTTCAACCAATGACCTCTTTCATTCAGAGCAGTTGACATCAGTTATGCGCAATAAATTAGGCTGATACATTTTCTAATTCCGACCTAACAGGTGTTTTCCATGTTTTGGATGGCATTGACTTTATCCTTTGACTATTTTTGACCAAATTTCACTCACATATATATATACTACACATGTGTACAAATAAGCTATGCAAGTTCCAATTTGACATATTGAAAAGTTATTGAGGTATGCCAATAATAAATTCACAAAAAGTCCCATTTGATAACACTGACACGTCAAAATGGCTAAGTCACTTGTTTTGATATTTGGTGATTCAATATGCAAAAATCTGTTCAAATTTCAACTTGATAGAATGAAAATTTATGATTTTATGCAACCTTGACCTTTGACCCTTTGAGCTTTTGACCTCAAAAACAATATGCTTCTCGGTTTTGATTGGTGATCCAATTCACTGACCCAATATACAAATATGTAGATGTTTGTGTGGTGTATGTTAGGTCTGCAGGTATAAAGGGTCGAAGGTGTGTTAAGCGTGTAAAGGTATAAGTGCTCCAAAAGGTTTATATGGGTCTAAAAGGTATTTTCCAACAGTAGTTGGGGTCTAAAATGGTCTAAGGGTTTTAAAGAGTCTGAAGGGGTAAAATGTGTCCAGGGGGTTCAAGGGGTCTAAAGAGTGTAGGGGGTCTAAAAGGTATGTCCAACAGTAGTTAGGGGTCTATAGGGGTCTAATGTGTCCAAAAAGGGTCTAATGGGTCTAAAAGTCCAAGGGTCCAGGGATCTAAGGGGTCTTAAAATGGTCTCAAAGGGTCTAAAGTGATGAAAGTGTCAAACGGTCGAAGGGGTTTAAAGCATCTGAAGGGGTCTTCAGAGCCCGGGAGTTCAAGGGGTTAAAAGGGTATATTCTCACAGTCATTAGGGGGTCTATATGGGTCTAATATGTCCAAAGAGTGTCGAATGAGTCTAAAAGTTCAAGGATCCAGGGATGTAAGCGGTCTAAAGAGTCTTAAAAGGGTCTAAAATTGTATTAAGGGGTCTAAAGTGACGAAAGTGTCGAAATGGTCTAAATTATGTAAAGGTTCAAAGGATAAGTGGTCTATAGAGTGTAAAGGTCTTGGAGGTTGTAAAGGCTTAAAAGGTCTAAAATTTCTTCAGGTGTATAAATGGGTCTAAACAGTTCTAAAGGACTACAAGGTACGTTTCAAAAGTACGTAACTAATAGACGTAGTCACGGTCCAAAAAATGTAATTAATAGATGTACTCACGATCCAACTCACGTTCAAACAGTACATAATTAATGACATTCTCACATGGATCGACCGAGGCTTCACCTCGAGGAGGCATCATCTTCCACCCGTGTTTTTCAGTTATACAGGGTGGGGCAGAGAAAGGGGCGATTTAAAAAAACTCAGTAATTAAATTAACATTTTGTATTTGCCAAATTACAAATATGCCATCTTAACGTACATAGCATGCCATTTATTTCTTGAAGATCACATCCTCGAGGTGACCTTCTCTGCATAGGCATCCTTCTGGTCTTCGACGCATATTTCCCATGATGCGGCGTAGCATCTCCAAAGAAATTCCGGAAATTTTTTGACAAAGTCTTTCTTTCAGCTCTTCAATGTTGTGTGGGTGATGAGCGTACACCTTGCTTTTTAAGTATCCCCATTAAAAAGTCACATGCTGACAGGTCTGGGGACCTTGGAGGCCAAGGAATGTCACTATTCCTGGAGATGATGTGGTTATGAAAAAGTAGTTGTACGGTGGCCATTGACACTGGCGGTATGAGATGTCGCACCACCTTGTTGAAACCAACTGGCCTCTAACGTGAGGAAACCTAGTAGCTAGTTCATCAGTCAAAAAAGTTGTGTTCATGTTGGCATAGTGGCCCGATGTTACAGTTGTTACCCTTCCATTGTCATCTTCAAAAAAATATGGGCTGATAATGCTGTAAGATGAAATTGCACACTACACTGTGACCCAGTCACTGTGCAATGGTTGCTGGTGGAGTTGGCGAGGGTTTTCTTCAGTCCAATAATGATAGTTTTGTTTCTTCACAAAACTGTCTAGATTAAAGTGAGCTTCATCAGATATCCATAGATTGTAAATAAAGTATTCATCATGATCCATTTGAGTTAGCATTTCTTGACAAAAAATTTTAAAGGTAAGGAGATCATGAGGTTTTAATTATATCACTCTCTGTACCTTGTAAGGATGGAAATTTCAGTCCTGGTGCAATATTCGTCTTACACTCCCATTGGATAAGCTCAACGACAATGCATGCAAACGTGCAGAATGCTTTGGACTCCGTTTGAAAGCAGTCCTGACAGCAGTGATGTTTTCTGGTGTATGGACGCTTCTTATTCTCCCTGGAAGCTTCTTTTTGAGAGCAAAACCAATTTCTTCAAAATTATGTACCCATGTTTTAATGTCATGAGTCGATGGAACAGGATCATGACACTGAAGATTAAAGAGAACGTGAAATAAACGTCGAGCTGCCTCGAGACTATTTTTGTTTTTGTAAAATGGCTTGATGGCGAAAGCACGTTGTGCACCACTCCACTCATCATCACACCATTTGAAAGCCTTTATCCCTGAGCAGGGGTCAGCTTTTTACGGCCGGATGCCCTTCCTGACGCCAACCCTTTAGTTGCCTTCGACCCTGCAGGGATAATTACCAGTATACTGGTGCTCATTTCGCAGACCTTCAGAAGGATGACAGGCTGAGTCAACCCCCCTGATGCTAACTCAGCGGCCAGCAGGGCTCAAACTCAGGACCCTGAGGATCCCAAGCCACCGCCTTAACCACTGAGCCACACCACTCCACTGTTGCATGGTTATTAAATGGAATGATGTGGACAAGAGGATGTAGGGTGACATAACAGGGTAATGTAGTAGGGTAACCTGAAATTTCCCCACTTTGCCAGAACCCAGAAGATCGGTTTTTAAAATCGCCCATTTCTCTGCCCCACCATGTACATAATTATGTTGTTGGGGCCCAGAGTTTGAGGAAGGCTAAGAGGGGAAGCGCTTGAGTTCCTCCTGAATACCCGGTCCTGAGGCCATCAGCCACAGATAACTCCATGGCTCGGTGGGTTTTTAAGCAACTACGAACACAGATTGGCACTGCCAGTCCTGGCAGGGTGTCATTACTTTGCATAGTTACCTTAGCTTTGGGTGACCGCACCAAACCGGTTTCATGCCCTCGGTGCACACTCGGATTACTGCTGAGCGATACAGTGAGTATTTGCTGGCTTGCAGAGCAAATCTAGAAAGGTATGTGGGACAAGCAATGGTTTTAATAGAAGGAAAAATATGTACAGCAGGTAAAGCAAGGATTGGTGAGGTGCAGAAAAAGAGAATACAGTTATACAAAAGAAAGACAGTGCAGCACAAAAAAATCTAATACTTCTAGAGGCTTATCTTACAGGCACCATCAGAAACACTCCCGAGGAAAGGTAGATAGTACAGAAAGATAACAACACATTTGCTTGTTCTGACCACGTTTTTTGTTCTAAATCACTATTCTCATGTGGAAACACATGCTTTTCATCAAATAGTGCATATTTTATCTTGTACTAAACAAAACGATACATTTTAGAAAGAAACATTCATGGAAAAATGGTCTTATTTGCTTAAAACAAGCGTTTTTAACAACACATTTGCTTGTTCTGACCTGGTTTTTTTTGTTCTAAATCACCATTCTCATGCAGAAACACATGTTTTTCATCAAATAGTGCATATTTTAGCTTGTTTTAAACAGAACAATGCAATTTACAAAGAAACATTATTCATGCAAAAACGGTCTTATTTGCTTAAAACAAGCATTTTTAACAATACATTTGCTTGTTCTGACCCCGTTTTTGTTTGAAATCACTATTCTCCTGCAGAAACACATGTTTTTCATCAAATAGTGCATATTATAAATATATTTGGAAAATAATTCTGGGCCCAGACCAGTAATCAAACACAGGTCCTCCGGCAAACTGCACTCGCACTCTGCCATCTGAGCTCTCTGCGCGACCCACCTGCAGAACAGCACAATTCTTCCACATATACAAGTGCCACTCTCTTTCCCCCGCTACTTCCGGGGCAGTCGCTGCCAACCACAGGAGCAGCGAGGGCCTGCTCATAAGAGGGTCTTCCCCCTGTCCGGGGGGGGGGGGGAGACACATCCATGTCTGCTATTAACTACCACAGGTGGCATAGTTATACAATTGAAAATGAACAGGATGGAACCAACATTATAACTCTATGTGGAGGATTTAAATTGCTCAGCTGGTGGGTCGCTCAGATAGCTAGGATGGCAGAGTGTGAGAGCAGTTTGTGAGGTGAGAGTACCTGGATTTGATTCTTGGTCTGAGCCTGTAATTTTTGTCCACATATATTTATAATGTTGGTTCTATCCTGTTCATTTCTAATAATATTACAACACCCCCTGCGATAATTAATAGGGACATGGATGTGTCCCCCCACAGGGGGGAAGACCCTCTCATGAGCAGGCCCTCGCTGCTCCTGTGGTTGGCAGTGAGTGTCCCGGAAGCAGCGGGGGAAAGAGTGTGGCACTTTTATCTGTGGAAGAGTTGTGTTGCTCAGCAGTTGAGTCCCCCAGAGAGCTCAGATGGCAGAGTGTCCATGCGGTTTGCTGGAGGACCTGGGTTTGATTCCCGGTCTGGGCCCATGATTATTTTCCACATATATTTATAATATGCACTATTTGATGAAAAACATACGTTTCTGCATAATAATAGTGATTTAGAACAAAAAACAGGGTTAGAACATGCAAATTTGTTGTTAAAAACGCTTGTTTTAAGCAAGTAAGACAGTTTTTGTATGAATCACGTTTCCTTGTTAAATTTATTGCTTCGTTTTAAACAAGCTAAAATATGCACCATTTGATGAAAAACATGCGTTTTGCATGAGAATGGCGATTTAGATCAAAAAACGGGGTCAGAACAAACAAATGTGTTGTTAAAAATGCTTGTTTTCAGCAAATAAGACCATTTTCCCATGAATAATGTTTCCTTATGCCTGGTGTTGGCTTCATGGTCTGGGTGATGGGTTTGGGATCCCATGATCCTGAGTTCAAATCCCACTCGGCTGTTGAATTAATACCAGGTGGGCTTGACACTGCCTGCCATCCTTTCGAGGTTGGCAAAATGAGTGCCAGCATGCTGGTATCCTGTGTCGGAGTGGCGACCCATCCAGGATTGTGCCCAAGAGCCAAGGAGACTGCTTTGGCAGCACTGACGCTCTGCACAGAGTATGTATGGTCCGAATGGAATGTTTCCTTGTAAAATGCATTATTTCATTTAGAACAAGCTAAAATATGCACCATTTGATGAAAAGCATGCGTTTCTGCATGAGAGTAGTGATTTAGAACAAAAAAACCTGGTCAGAACAAGCAAATGTGTTGCTAGAAACTCTTATTTTAAGCAAATAAGACCGTTTTTGCATGAATAATTAATGTTTCCTTGTAAAATGCATTGTTTTGTTGAGAACAAGCTAAAATATGCACTATTTGATTACAAACCATCGCGTTTTTGCATTGAAGATATGGTGATTTAGAACAACAAATGGCGTTGAACATGCAAATTTGTTGTTAAAAACGCTTGTTTTCAGTAAAGCCGTTTTTGTATGAATGTTTCCTTGTAAAATGTATTGTTTTCGGTGAGAACAAGTGAAAATATGCACTATTTAATTAGAAATGAGCAGGACAGAACCAACAAAATAAATACTATTGTGGAAAAAAAAAAAAGTAAAGGCCTCAAACAGGAATTGAACACAGGTCTCAGGAGACACTGCATCAGCCCTCAGCCATCTGAGCTATCCTGGCAAAATATGACGACAGCAACACAATTCTGCCACGTATACAAGT
>CM068960.1:68847709-68866248 GCA_035128595.1 Eptatretus atami | reverse complement strand
AATTGACCCAATGGTTTCAAATGAGTGTTCCAATGCAAAGCGTAAAAGTAACATCACTTCATCAGTAGATGGTAGTATGCAAACAATTATGCTTGCAACCCAGTAAACACAACAAAAAAAAGAAAAGAAAAAAAAGAGTGGAGGCAGGGCCTAATAGCAGCCATTTTGGAGTCTTGCAGGTGGTGTGGCAGCTCTCACCCTGATGTCTTATCAGCAAAAGTGGGTCCCTTCTAAAAAATAGTGAAGATCACTGTTCTAAGCTAAGTTCCCCCGACCATTTACATTGTGTTTTGCTGCTTTTTTTTTTTTTGTCCAATTTTTTTCTGTCCCAAACTGTGTCCTGCTGTTAAATCGTTTAGTTCATCTCTCATGTTCAGTCAGGCCGACTGTGATAGTCCAAGTGTGCTTCCCCTCCGTTTTCTGCCTTGTCTCTTGTTCTTTGTTCCAGTTATTGTGACTTCTGAACCCTCAGGCTCAATCTTTTTTGCCTCCTCCCTGAAAAATTAAAACAAAATATCTCTTCTTCTCACCCACAAAAAAAAAAAACAACTACCAACATCGGAAATACTTTTTTTTTTTTTTTAACTCCACTCATTTTCCTATCACTTCTTTGTAATACCCAAATTTAATGAAATGTTTCTCTTCCTTAAAATGTCTTCACAACATTTCAAATATATTGGGTAGTCGATCTAGTCGAAAAAAAAAAAATTTGAGATTTGTTCTACCCTTATTATCAGGATTTAAAATGGCGATTTCAGTTAATACAATGGCGATTTCGATGAACTTGGTTGGTAGGTTGAAACAAGCAACCATCACACTTCAGGACTGGTCTCCTAATATCCACCACCACTAATATTAATTCAGCCTGGGAATTCTTCCACAGAAGCCTGCTCTCTCTTTTGCACAGATTCATCCCATCTTGCCTTCAGTTATCTTACTCATCTTCCCACTCTTAGTACTGTACTCTAAATCCTGTGACAAGGCAGTTGCTTTAACCCTTGGAACCCTCGTGGCCATTTTACCGGCCGCTATTGAAAACTTCCATATTCCCTCGTGGGCATTTTACCGGCCGCTATTGAAAACTTCCATATTCCCTCGTGGCCATTTTACCGGCCACTATTCAAACCTCCATATTCCTGAGCGGCCTGATTTTTCTCCAGGGAGCCCAGGGTGGGAGAGCCAAAAGTCCAAGGAGTTGAGGGTTCAAAGGGTTAAACTAACTTGCATTCTCCTCCTGGAAGGCAAATCCAACCGAAGATCATTCCACAAAGCCCACAATGAGGACGAGTCAGGTTAGGTCAGGTCAGGTATGGGAGCATTCGCTGGAGCAGCACGTCACTGTGTCCACTTTCCACTGGTACTCCAGGGGCCTCCATCTGGCCATCCCCCAGGCAGATGCCTGGCCCATCCCCATTCCTTGAAATGCCGACCAACCTGCTGCAACCACGGGCTACCACCCTGCCTCTCAATCTCATTCTTCCCTCGAAGTCTTCAAGTTAGCTGTTCACCACGATCTCAAGTCACCGCCCCCCCCCCAATCCAAAATTCATTATCTTTTCTACACCCATTAAACCACCTTGCACCCCTCCAAAAATTTTGCTCATGTGTCCATATTGTCGCCCCTCTACGTTCTCTTACCCCTTGTCGTTACCTGCATCCCTTGTTTGTCCATCTCCATCTGCTTTCTCCCTCCACCCTGCTGTTGGCATTTCCCCTTTCTCCCGCTGTTCCCTTTGTTTGTTTGTTTTTTGAAAAGCTCATTGGCAGAATTATCAAGGCTCCATGAAGAGGCCGAAAATTGATTTAAAGAGAGTACAACAAGGAAAAACAATCTCCTATATGGCTTGCTACAAGTTCAACCAATATCAATGCAATTTGAAAAATAATGAAGAAATACGTTTAACAGCTCGAAATATTATGTCCCTGTGTGTAATCAGATATGTGTGTTAATTAATGTGGGTGAGCACAGCAGCCAAACCTACCTGGGATGTTATGTACAGTAATTGCCACAACGAGGAGCATGATACGATGCCAGTCACCGTGGGCTGGCTGCTCAGAAGGACGTGCTCCCCCAAAGGCGTCCACCATGGAGACAGCATCACCAGAAACGGCCTTCTTTCGGCGAATGACTTCTCCGTTGCCAATTCCCTTCTCTGTTAATTAGAACAACAGAGAAAGCCTTTGGTGGGTAGGGACTGATATCTGTGGAAATGCAGTGAATGTTTTTGGTGGGTGAGGACTGATAACTGTGGAAACAGATTACATATCATTCATTCCAAGGAAACATCTTCACATCATCTGTTTTATATCTACTTGTTCACCCACTCCCTAGGGCAGCGGCAGGAAGGGTCATGCTATTAGCCTCTCTGGGGTATATATAGATTACAGTAGATCTTGGCTCAAGCCTCAAGAACATTAGGTTTCCTCCCTTTCATCTTATATATTATTTCCGAGTTTGTGGTTTCGTGTCGCGCTATCTTCGACTTTGTTCTGCGCTCACGTGATATCGGCTACATTATCTCAAAGACCATATGAGGTGCATGGTACAAAAAAAAGTAAATAAAATGGTTCTGAAACAGTGAAATCGTATTCCACTTACTGCATCAAAGTAAAATTACTACTGATCTGCATCAGTTCCTTTCTCAAACACACCCACCCCAACATGTCGCGCAGAGCGCGGGTTATGCTAGTTAAGTGATAAACAGCAGTAGCAACTGCTTAAAAAGGTAATCATACGTGTTTGTGGTTTATAAAAAAAAATTAACTTCTGGTAGGGGTGCCCCACAATAATAACACATTAACACAGCGTTTGTCTAAGGAGGAAAAACTCCTTGGCGAGAGGGGATATTATTAGCTTATCTGGAATTTAAATTCCAGATAAGGTATTGTCATCATGCTCCGTCCGTCTCCTCTTTAAACTTCTCCAGCCAAACTGCTGGGCTGATCTGACTGAAATTTAGCAGCAACATTCCTCTCCTGACTGGTAACAGGAATTGCAAAGCTCGTTCCAGTCACATGACTAAGTAGGTCAAAATGTCCGATTTCTTGAAAAATCTTCTCCAGACCCACCAGTCAGAATGCTACCAAATTTGGGTGACAACATTGGGACACGATCCTGATGTTAATTTGCGGACGCCATGCTGATCACGTGACCGGAAGTGTGTCAAAATGGTGGACTTATTAAATATTTGGGGAAAATCACATAAATTCCTTCAAAAAAAACCTTCTTCTCCAGACTCACCAGTCATAATGCTACCAAATTTGGGTGACAACATTGGGACACGATCCTGATGTTAAATTGCGGAGGCCATGCTGATCACGTGACCGGAAGTATGTCAAAATGGTGGACTTGTTAAATATTTGGGAAAAATCACAAATTCCTTCAAAAAAAAAAACCTTCTTCTCCAGACCCACCAATCAGAATGCTACCAAATTTGGGTTACAACATTAGGTCAGGGCCCAGGTAAGCTACAGGTCCAGTAGTCCAATTTTTATGTGTTATTATTATTACTTTTGTTATTATAAGCGGCCTTGTAAAAAAAAAAAATGCTATGATTTACCATCTTCATATGGATTTCACCAAAGATGGGGAAAAAAAATCCTTAGGGAAAGGGGGGGGAATGAAGTCACTACAACTTCCATTGTGTGACCTTTAGTCCTCCCGTCCTCAAGATTAGTTGAGATTAGACAACTGAATGCATCAAAGTCAAAAAAAGACAGACAGACAGAGACGCCAAATTGCATATTTTAATACGATAACATTTATGTAATATTATTTCACCAATTTTTCCCCATTTGCCCCTTTTTTATGGCCCTGTAAAAGATGACAAATATGATTCATTAATTTTGCGCGCTGCCTGTGGCTGCTGGTTGGGTCATTGCTTTGTAGCTTCCGCTGATGCAGTACCCCCTTTGTGTAGTTGTGCCGCTGATGCAGTGCCGTGGGATCTTTAACATCCACCAACGAATACTGGCAGATGGAATGCTCGGTTTAATGTCCATCCGAGGGATGGCACACACAATGATGAATCACCCTGCCTGTGAAACACCAGGATGACAGTTAAAAGCTGGGTAGGTATTCAAAGCCAGGCTCGATGGTTTAGGGGTGAGTGTACGTACCTCTAGGTCATCGTGTCAGCCCATAAATATGGATAGTAATGGATGACGGCTAAAAAGAGTTATGCAAGGGTTTCTCTAGGTTTAAATGACCAAACTAGTTTATTTGTACTTTAAATATACTGAAACGCAAAAGAAACTTACCACTTGTTTGAAATGTAATAAAATTGTAACAGTTCAAAATAAAACAACCAACAATTGCTAATTGAAACATTGGCATTTTATTGATGAATGTCAAGTTTTTGACCAAGATACACCATCTCATAAGTTTGTTCTACAGTACAGACATCACAGGGTGCAATGTCAGACCCCTTTCAATAGCGTGTGTGGCCACCATTGTTTTGGATACAGGCAGTGCATTGTCGGCGCATACTGCCTACCAGTCTTTGGATGGATTGCTGCTGGATTCTGTCCCACTCAGTCCTCAATGTCTGAAGCCATCTGACTGAGGACCTCTGCCTGTCCTGCCTTGCAGTGGTGACTCTTGGCCTCCCTGATCGAGGTCTGTCATCTGCAGAGTTGTGGAGGGTGTCTCTGTCCACCAGGGCCGATATCGTCTGGTGTGAACAGCCAAGGTGACGTGCACCTCACGGTAGCTCAGTCCGCCTTGCAGCATGCCCAAGGCACACTGCCATTGACCCCTTGACAATCGTGGCATGTTGATTGAAATGCCCATTTTGCACTGGCCTTTTTAAAGCCAATATCAAGACATCACGTGCAGCTCATTAAAATCATCCCGTACCCCTTGGCTAATCACTGACAGTCAAAACGGCTGTTCAACAGCTGTGCTATGAATGACCATTGAAGGTTCAAGTGACCATCCGTGACCGTTTTGTCTGACAGTGAGGACACTATTGTCCACAAATAAGTTCACACATTTACTACACGGTGTTATTGTTGATATTTGAAGGTTTAAAAGGTGGTAAGTTTCTTTTGCGTTTCAGTATATATTGAGTAATTTTTCTGCTTGAATGCAACCCACTGAGTAAGTTTATCTTTTCATCCATTTTCATGAAGAATTTAATTTTTTTTTATATCTTTTTTTTTACTTTTAATCCCAGACTTAGTGATGTTGTGGTTAAAGTATCCACTCTGAATCTTGGATGTGGTGTTCGATTCTGACCCCAGCACTCCAGCAGTCATACCGAAGTCCTTAATAGTATGTGCCGCTTCCTCGCTCGACACTCAGCCTTTGGAGGACAGAGCACAGAATACATCCCATCGGCCAAGGGGGTAAGGTTCTCCACAAAATACAACACAGAATGAGAAAAAGCACCGCCAATAGATGGTGTCACCAGTACTCAAAGGTAAACGGCTGTTTGAAATAAAGTCCCGTGTCTTTGCACGTGTCTATGTGGTTTGTGTGAGATTTGTGTGCGACAGCTCTTCCATAGCACTTATAAACTAAAGAATAATAATACCAGCAGTGATAAAATGAGTCAAGCACCATTGTCGTGAAATGGTAAGAAAATCAATGTCCACTTAGATTGTGTCAAAGCAAGCTCCTCCCAACCACCACAGGTGTCGAACTGCCTCGAGGATCTCACCCATAGAAATTTCCAGGTTTTCCTTTGAGTCCCCAACCACTGGAGAGTACTCATCATTTTTCTTGACATTGTTTATTAAGGTTTGCTGGATTTCAGTGAAGTCCTGGTGAATAAGGATATTTAGGCAAGGTTAATAAACTTTAAAACTATCTACATTTTATTATTACATGTGGCAAAATTGTAGAATATATCCACACTCTTCCTCCTCCCCCTTCTTCCTTTTCCCAAGATGTCCTCTTCACTCTCCTCATTCTCTCCCCACCTTCTAAATCTCCTATGCATTCTGTTTATCCTCAAAACAGTTACAACCGTTGAGCAGCCAAGTCAAATAAATGTAAATCATAATCACAAAAAGTTAATTTTCCACCTTCTTATCAAAGTCTAAATTCTGCATGAGATAAATCATTGTAGGAGACTACTGGATACCGTATGTGGGGTAAGCTCCACAGGAAATCCGGGGGTTTATATATCCAAGCAAACAATCCATGCAAGTCAAAGGCTGAGAAGAACAAACTAACCGTGTTTGGGAGCAGGATGTCAGTCAGGTAGACAAAAGTCGCACCCAGTGTAAAACCCAGAGCCACAGGACACCAAGAGAATGAACCATACCCACCTGCTTCCGCCAACTCAATGGCAGGAGCTAGCAGAGACCAATAAGAGGCAGCCAACATAACCTGGAAGGCAACAAATGTGGTGTCACTGGAATACAAATGTGGTGATTCGGACAAAACTTGGTGGGTAGTTTGGGCATGTCACAAGGAAGAATTGATTCGACTTTGGTGAGGATCTGGATACGAGAATGTTTCAAGCGATTCTTCATTGTTGAGAGATCAGGCCAAAAACAATATATAGCACGATATCTGAAAAAGCTATGGACGAATTTGGACGAAACTTGGTGGATGGACGAGTTGGTTCGGTATCGAGAACAAGACGATGAAATTTTAGTTCAGGTCCGAATCCAGATCCGGCCTATTATGGGATACAAAACGTAAACTAATCAGCTTGGCGGAGGCATGTGCTCTACCGAGAGCCCTTCTAGTTTTCTAATGAAACGGTAGATCATTATCACAACAAAAGCAGTCTTACAGTACAGTGACGTGGCTTTCCCCGACACACTACAGTACTACACTAATTAGGATTATCAAAGCACAAGGCTCAGCACTTTCAATGCAAACATGTCATGGCAAGGCAGGCTTATCCAAACAATGTCACCGAATAATAATAATCTACATGTGCCTTTTAAATAAAGTCTCCAGGGCAAACTATTTTCGTATAACCCAGGTGCAAAGTCTCAATGGATTTTCCACATGGCAAGGTGTAAACAAAGCTCTCATATCATCATACATTTATCTGAACGATATCATCGATAGCGGCTCAAGACAACAGCGTTGCCTTCGTCAGCGTTGGCGATGTCATCAGCAAGTGGTTCCATGAGGGTAGAGAGCGAAAGCTCCACGTCACACTTACCCCAGCAGCAAACCCCAGGCTTCCATCGAGAACCTTGCGCTGCAGACCACGGGTCATGGAGGAGGGTTGGAGAAACAGAGGACGTCATTAGGTTCAGCACATCAACTGTTTAACACGGCAAAGTTTATGGCACGGTACCCTCTCCCTAATCCGGTACCTGTGCGCTGCCCAGTACGAACACCAGCGCCGCCCCTGCCGCGGTAACAGCCCAGGTGAAACCTGTTCCCAGCAAGGTCTGCGTCAAGGGATGAAGACCAGGCCACATGGCGGTAGCGGCTCGGCCTGGGGGGGCAGGGACGGACGGAGGAAGTGCGGGTGGGTCGAAGTGACGGGAACGAGTAAGCGCAGAAAAATCCCCAAAGCGAGTCTGTAGGTTAAACAGGTTGATGTGGAACGATCGGATCACTGCGACCTGTCAAGGGCTAAATAACCTGCTCCGCCCCCGGGAGCTCGATCGTGCACATCAGGGCGGGGTGGGAGCCGACGGTGCAGGGCTTTGCGTTAATAAAGAAGAACAGCTTGAAAAACCACACGAACGAGGCACATCATGGGTGGGCAAGAGCAAAACATCATCACACACGTGCGACAGGAACCGCACGAACGCATAAAGTGACCCCGAAATAAAGAACAACTTCCTTTACACTGGAATCGCGATCTGGTCAGAGCCGTTTAACGCACACACGTCGAGAGCGATTGCGCTGGGCGGTGTAAGGTTATGGTCCGATTAGCAGGGCGCCTCGTGCCGCAGCTCGTTCATACGTGATGACGTAAAAACGTACAGGAGGCCAAAAATGCATTTGTATCCAAAAAAAATGAGATACGCGAACTGAATTTAGCGGATATAATGATTACTGATTAATTAATATTAATGCCATAATTTCGCTGAGTGAGTCTCACATCGGTCCAAGATTCAATACAACTCATTACTTCACAAAGTTCAGCACAAGCCGTGCTTCCATCCGGCGCGACACTCTGCAGCCTTAATCGCTCGCGGTGTTAGCCTTCAACCACCGGAAATTACGTCACATTCAAACGTCATCGCTTGGTACATTACTTCATTTAGTCGGCGCGAGAAAATAAAATTTCCCCTTCAAATTTCAAATCCCACGTGGTAGGCATACGGCTTTCAAACGGTAGGTTTTTTTTTTCTTTTTAGTTTAAATAGCGCTTCCGTGGCGTATATAGAGCTTCGAAGCTCTATATACGCCACGCTCCGAAACCGCTGAATTGTTCAAAGCGAGAAACGATCGCTGTTTCACCTTTTGTGCGATATTTGTAGAATAGGAAACCTATCATAGTAACTATAACACACTCCCTTCGGAATAAAGTTCGAGAACAAATACTGTGCGTTTGGGAGTGGTGCATTTTCCTGAAACTTTTGAAAAACCACAAGTGTGTCCAATTTCTTTCACCTTTTTGGTTCACGAGCGCCAGCCAGAGTGACCACTATATTCGTTATGTTGGGTAGTCGATCGAGTCGAAAAAAATTTGAGATTTTTTATTCCCCTTATTATCAGTATTTCCGTCGATTGTTGAGTAGTCGATCTCGTCGAAAAAAAAAAATTTTTCAAAAAATTTTTTTTTGGAAATTTCTTCTCCCCTTATCAGTATTTCCGTCGATATGTTTGTCTATCTGTTAGGTAGTCAATCGAGTCGAAAAATTTTTTTTTTCAAAAAAAATGTTTTTTGAATTTTGTTCTAACCTTATTAACCTCCGCCATCGAAGATGGACGGAGGTTACTGTTTTCACCCCTGTCTGTTTGTTTTGTTTGTTTGTTTGTTTGTGAACAGTTTTACGGAAAAACTCCTGGACGGATTTCGACGAAACTTGGTGGGGGGATTAGGTATGGTCCAAGGATCATGCCATTAGATTTTGGACTTGGTCCAAAGTCCAATATGGCCGCTATGGCGGCCATTTTGAAAAAATATTTGAATTTTTGTTTTTTGCATTTCTACATGTTTTAAGTGATTTCCAACCAAAAAAAAAATTTTGTTAGAGAAAAAAAACAGAATTTTGCAACTTTTTTAAAAAAATTCGATTTTATTTGAAAAATATTTGACTTTTTTTTTTACATTTCTACATGTTTTAAGTGATTTCCAACCCCCCCCCCCAAAAAAAAAATTGTTAGAGAAAAAAAACCCAGAAATTTTGCAACTTTTTTTTTCAAAAAAATTCCGATTTTATTTTTTGTCATTTCTACATGCACGTCGATCTAGTTTAGTTTATTCAATCGTGTCAGTAGAGTCTGATCCGTTTTGACCTACATAGAATAGGATATCAGGTTCACTTAAGTGACCCAGCAGTATTGGCGGCGGAGGTTTTGCACTCTATCGAGTGTTCCCCCTCTAGTTAACCTCCGCATCGAAGATCGGAGGTTACTGTTTTTACCCTTTCTGTTTGTTTGTTTGTTTGTTATCTTGCCAAAACGAAGTTTTTGCAAGATATGTTAGTCAGCCTGTATGTTTTTTTTTTTTTTGTCTGTAATCACGTATACAAAATATATTGCAGAGCACAGTTATCATTGGAAATTTTTGTAACTTCGCATATCAGAGGCCTATAGAGGTCCTTTTCAGCACACAAAATTTTGAAGGTCAAGGTCAAAGGTCAAGGTCACTTTGTCGCAAATCAGGGGAGTCGACGAAACCCTTATTTTTTGAGTAATTTTGATCGGATCGTCTTCAAACTTCATGGGAATATAGTTCATGTCTGGCGCTCAGCTGATTAATTTTTGGTGGCGATTGGCCTTGACCTTCATAGTTGTTTTTTTGTTTGTTGTTTTTTTTTACCTCCGCCATCTCGAAGATGGATGGAGGTTACTGTTTTCACCCTTTTCTGTTTGTTTGTTTTGTTTGTTTGTGAACAGTATTACGGAAAAACTCCTCGACGGATTTCGACGAAACTTGGTGGGGGGGTTAGGAATGGTCCAAGGATCATGCCATTAATTTTGGACTTGGTCCCCCCCCCCCCCCAAAAAAAAGAAATTTTTTTTTTTGGATTTCTACATGTTTTAAGTGATTTCCAACCCCCCCCCCCCCCCCAAAAAAAAATTTAGAGAAAAAATTTTTTTTTTGCATTTCTACATGTTTTAAGTGATTTCCACCCCCCCCCCCAAAAAAAATTGGCACCCCCCCTCAAAAAAAGATTTTTTTTTTTTTTGCATTTCTACATGTTTTAAGTGATTTCCAACCCCCCCCCCCCAAAAAAAAAAAAATTGAGAAAATATTTTTTTTTTTTGCATTTCTACATGTTTTAAGTGATTTCCACCCCCCCCCCCCAAAAAAAATTGTTAGAGAAAAAAAAAATTTTTTGCAACTTTTTTTTCAACAAAATTTCGATTTTTTTTTTTGCATTTCTACATGTTTTAAGTGATTTCCAACCCCCCCCCCCCCAAAAAAAAAAATTGTTACCCCCCCCAAAAAAGTTTTTTTTTTGCATTTCTACATGTTTTAAGTGATTTCCAACCCCCCCCCAAAAAAAAAATTGTTACCCCCCCCCAAAAAATAGAGAAAATGTTTTTTTTTTTTGCATTTCTACATGTTTTAAGTGATTTCCAACCCCCCCCCCCCCCAAAAAAAAATTGAGAAAATATTTTTTTTTTTTTGCATTTCTACATGTTTTAAGTGATTTTCCAACCCCCCCCCCCCCAAAAAAATTGTTACCAGTTTTGTTCAAACAAACCCCCCAATTCCCCCCCAAAAAGTTTTTTTTTTGCATTCTACATGTTTTAAGTGATTTCCAACCCCCCCCCCCAAAAAAAATTGTTACCTCAGCTTTACATTTAACCCCCCAAAAAAAATAGATGAAAAATTGTTTTTTTTTTTTGCATTTCTACATGTTTATAAGTGTTTCCACCCCCCCCCCAAAAAAAATTGAGAAAATTATTTTTTTTTTTGCATTTCTACATGTTTTAAGTGATTTCCAACCCCCCCCCCAAAAAAAATTGTAAAAAAAAAAAAATTTTTTGATTTTTTTTTTTTTGCATTTCTACATGTTTTAAGTGATTTCCAACCCCCCCCCAAAAAAAAATTGTTATAGAAAAAAAAAATTTTTTAGCAACTTTTTTTTCAAACAAAAATTTCGATTTATTTTTTTTTGCATTTCTACATGTTTTAGAGTGATTTCCAACCCCCCCCCAAAAAAAAAATTGTTTACCCCAACAACAACAATATGAATAAAATGTTTTTTTTTGCATTTCTACATGTTTTAAGTGTATTCCACCCCCCCCAAAAATTGTTACCCCTTTAAAATGCATTTACCCCCCCCAAAAAAAATTGTTAGAAAAAATTTTTTTTTTTTTGCATTCTACATGTTTGTAAGTGATTTCCAACCCCCCCCCCCCCAAAAAAAAAAATTAAAGAAAAAATTTTTTTTTTTTTTGCAATTCTACATGTTTTAAGTGATTTCCAACCCCCCCCCCCAAAAATTGTTAGAGAAAAAAATTTTTTTGCAACTTTTTTCAACAAAATTTCGATTTCTTTTTTTTGCATTTCTAACTGTTTTAAGTGATTTCCAACCCCCCCCCCCCCAAAAAAAAATGTGGAGAAAAGAACTATAACTGTCAGCACTGTTGACATCATATTAATGAATAAGAAAAAGGTTCACTTGAGTGACCAGCAGTATTGTGGCGGAGGTTTTGCACTCTCCCGAGGTGCTCCCCTCTAGTTTTGTCTGTAATCACGTATAAATACATCTGCAGAGCCAGTTATCATTGGAAATTTTTGTAACTTCGCATATCAGAGGCCTATAGAGGTCCCTTTCAGCTGCATAAAATTTTGAAGGTCAAGGTCAAAGGTCAAGGTCACTTTGTCGCAAATCAGGGGAGTCGACGAAACCCTTATTTTTTGAGTAATTTTGATCGGATCGTCTTCAAACTTCATGAATATAGTTCATGGTCTGGCGCTCAGCGATTAATTTTTGGTGGCGATTGGCCTTGACCTTCATGGTTAGCGCCTGAGGTCAAACATATTTGACCCCAAGGTCAAATTTTCAAGTTTTAGGAACCATATCGTGTAGTACCTAAAATTGAACACCTCGATGATGCTTTCTAGATATGTCAAGCTTGAGACATTATGACGTCATTTGGTGACGTTATGAGGCAAACGCATATTTTTCATGGTTACCTGTAGAACGATTCTCATCGGAATCTCTCGTAGGCAGATATTCCTCAAGGAGTCGCTCCTGGTGGATAGCAGCTCTGTTCACCTCAGTGTGACCTTAAAGAAGTCACACGTGGTCACCTTTGGCAAATATGTTAGTCAGTCTGTTATTTTTTTTTTTTATTTTTTTTTTTTTTTGTTTGTTTGTTTTGTCTGTAATCACGAAAAAAAAATTCTGCAGACCACAGTTTTCATGGAAATTTTTGTAACTTCGCATATCAGAGGCTATGGAGGTCCCTTTCAGGCCATAAAATTTTGAAGGTCAAGGTCAAAGGGTCAAGGTCACTGTCGCAAATCAGGGGAATCGACAAAACCCTTATTTTTTGAGTAATTTTGATCGGATCGTCTTCAAACTTCATGGGAATATAGTTCATGGTCCAGCGCTCAGCTGATTAATTTTTGGTGGCATTAGCCTTGACCTTCATGTGTTTTTTTTTGTTGTTGTTTGTTTTGTTTTTTATCTGTAATCACGTATAAATCACTCTGCAGAGCACAGTTATCATTGGAAATTTTTGTAACTTCGCATATCAGAGGCCTATAGAGGTCCCTTTCAGCGCATAAAATTTTGAAGGTCAAGGTCAAAGGTCAAGGTCACTTTGTCGCAAATCAGGGGAGTCGACGAAACCCTTATTTTTTGAGTAATTTTGATCAGATCGTCTTCAAACTTCATGGGAAATAAGTTCATGGTCTGGCATTCAGCTGATTAATTTTTGGTGGCGATTGGCCTTGACCTTCATGGTTACCGCCTAAGGTCAAACATATTTGACCCCAAGGTCAAATTTTCAAGTTTTAGGAACCATATCGTGTAGTACCTCAAATTGAACACCTCGATGAGTGCTTTCTAGATATATCAACTTGAGACATTATGACGTGATTTGGTGACGTTTTGAGGCAAACGCATATTTTTCATGGTTACTCTGTAGAACGATTCTCATCGAATCTCTCGTAGGCAGATATTCCTCAAGGAGTCGCTCCTGGTGGATAGCAGCTCTGTTCACCTCAGTGTGACCTTAAAGAAGTCACACGTGGTCACCTTTTGGCAGATACAGGATCACCTCGGTGACATTGGTTTATTATCTTGCCAAAACGACATTATCTTGGACATGGTAGTAGCGCCTACCCAATAGAACCTGACGCGATGGGCCCGTTCGATGGGGAATGACCTGAGGATTAAGCACAATAAAATTCATGATTCTAGCTTCAAGGGTTAATGCTGCAGATTGTTTTTTCGTTAAAAACCCCAATTTAGAGGTTTTTCGGCCGTTCCTAGGCAACGGTGGTGTCCATAGCAACGTGTTCTCATTTGCACACAACTTGGTCATGGTATGAACCTATCAACCAAGTTTCATCGAAATCGCCATTGTATTAACTGAAATCGCCATTTTAAATACGATAATAAGGGTAGAAGAAATCTCAAAAAAAACATTTTTGGAATTTTTTTTTTCGACTAGATCGACTACCCAATATACATGAAACGGTATGGTAGGTTCATGGTATGTCCTAGTTATGTGTGAGAAAAACCGTTGCCATGGACCCCTCCGTTGCCTAGCAACGGCCGAAAACCTCAATGTGGGGGTATTTTAATGAAAAAACAATCTGCAGCATTAACCCTTGAAGCTAGAATCATGAATTTCTTGTGCTTAATCCTCAGGTCATTCCCATCGAACGGGCCATACATCATCAGGTTCTATTGGGTAGTCCACTACCCATGTCCGCGTACCGGCTTGTCTGTCCTGTCTGTCCTCTCTGTTCGGTCCAGTGCTCCGTTAATACAATGGCGATTTCGATGAAACTTGGTTGATAGGTTCATACCATGACCTATTGTGTGCAAATGAGAACCGTTGCATGGACACCACCGTTCCTAGCAACGGGACTTTGAAATTTTTGAAAAATCGTAAAAATATTATTTTTTTCGAAAATCAAAAATCGGGCTACGAGCGACTGTGGGAAGACATTCAGCCATATTGTCAATAATTTCCAGCCGGATCCTATGAAAACTGTCGGAAGAATAGACTTTGAATGAACCCTGGTCGAAAACAATTTAAAAAAACGAAGTTCGTTATATCTCAGAGACTATGAGTCAGATATACATGAAAACTGGTATGGTAGGTTCATGGTATGTCCTAGTTATGTGTGAGAAGAGAACCGTTGCTATGGACCCCTCCGTTGCCTAGCAAGGCCGACTACCATTTCCGCCTACCGGCTTGTCTGTGTGTCTGTCTGTCCAGAGCAATAACTCGCGGACTTTGATCTGATCTTGATGAAACTTGGTTATGTGTTCGATATCAATGTCTAGTTGTGTGTTTTCCTGGATGAGGGCGTGGCTACGCCCATTGTGGGCGGAGCCACGCCCAAAAAATAGCCATTTTTAGGGGTAGTCGGATAAATAAATCTACCTTCTCCTAGGGAATTGACTGAATGGAATGGTCTGTTCGTATCTGGTGAATAGCAAAAATAGATTTATCTAATAAGTGTCGTCTATGTCCGATTCTTATCATTTGTCGTACCAAGGTCAAGGTCACAAGGTCAAAAAGTTAGAAAATTGCGAATTTTGACATAAAAAAATCATACGAACGAACCCAGCGCACACTTTGAGAGACTAGGATGACAATATTTTTTGATGCATAATTTAAGGTCATTCTGCACCTAAAGTCTTGAAACCATTTTGCTCTATCTCAAACACTTTGCCCGTGGCGCCCCTTCAAGTTTGTTTTTACGCCGATTTCATCAAAGTATGGATAATCCGAGGATGTGCGAAATGCCATATAGCCTATATGAGTTATATTGTTCTGGAATGTTCCAGAGGAAGTTTTGCACAAAGGTCATAATCCTTGACCTTTGACCTTTAAAGGCCACAAAGGTCAAATTTTCAAAGTTGTGGGAATCGAACCGGGTTTTTCGACCTTCTTCGACGAACTAACTCCAATAAGCTATAGCACGTATCCTATTTCCTTATTTTAATGTCCCACGCATTGTTTTGTGACCTTTAAGGTTATGCAAAGGTCAATTTTTGAAAGTTTGTTGACGAACCGGGTTTTCGACATTTTGTAGCTAATAACCTGTCACCCGTACCACATCATGTTGATCATTTTTATAACTTGGTCAAAAATTATCACATGTTTCATCCTTGACTTCTGAAACAATCTAACAATCTATATCAGTATGGATAATTATCAGTATGGATTTATCGGAAAATGCTCTGCCTGCGATGTTGTGAAAACATTATTTGTATGGCTGATTAGCAAAGAGGCATTTGATACAGCTGACGAGACGTACCTACTGAACGACAACAAACGACGTAAAGTTCTTTCATTGGTTGAAACTACCATTCATTGTGTTCGACGAGAATCTGATCATGCCTCTGCAATTAGGCCTAGCTGCACAATGTTCACCATGCATTACGCGAAGCGAGATATTATCGACGTACTGAGCTCCCATGGTTTCATGCCTGACAGGATGTGACCTCGGTATCACCATTCTTCGCTATGTAAAAGAAAGCTATGAAGACGACTAAGTGAACACTGCAATCTTCAGAATATATCGGTCACACCTCGAAGTCCTCGCCACTGACGATCTCTAGGAGGCAGTGGCTGCTCAAGACATTTAGTCAGTGCCATGTATGATTCTCAAGGGAAATATATGATGCACACACAAAATTTGAATGATCTTCGGGAGAAACTCGCAGCGACCAAAATGTCCCAGTGCATAAGTTGCCCTCCGTCCGAACCAGCTTTTCTCGAACATGTGAAGAGATCCGTTCACCAAACCCGAGTATGGATGAATGCCCACCTGGCAAATCCAGAAATTCCCACACCAGAGGGTCGTGGATGGTACAGAGAAGAAGGTGTGCTGCATCCCACATTGTTTTGATGGACCCACATCAGCGGAGATGTTAGAGGGTCTTGTGTGTTCATTGCCGTGGTAGTGAACCATGTACCAACAGCTGCAGCTGCTCACAAGACAGTTTGCCTTGCACTAACGAGTGCATGTGTGCCACCAGTGACAGGCAGTGTGGCAAGGAACTGTGACATGGTGACCAAAATGACACGGACAGTGATGGTTGAACATATCGAGGACACTCGCTCAAAATATATGTTTAAGTTGCATTTCTCATAGAACAATGTGATTGTCGCTAACATAATAAGTTACACACACTTGTGCATAACTATCAGTCACTATACAGCTGTATATATTCTAGTAGAAATTTGTTTCAAATATTCTCATTATATTGTATTGGTAAACTGAACATATAAAACTAGAGGGGGAGCACTCGGTAGAGTGCAAAACCACCGCCGCCAATACTGCTAGGTCACTCAAGTGAACCTGATATCCTATTCATTCAATTTGACGTCAACAGTGCTCACAGAGTTATGTTTGCAACTTCCCTTTTTACTTTTAACTTTTACATACTCCAATTTCTATCGTCATAACTAGATTCCCTTGAGACAGAAATTGATTTACGTGGGTATACTCCACTTGAAGTCCAAAATCGAGCCGCATTATAAATTTTCGCATGTTTTTTGTTGGAAATCACTTATAACATGTAGAAATGCAAAAAAAAATCGAAATTTTGTTGAAAAAAAAGTTGCAAAAAATTTTTTTTTCTCTGACAATTTTTTTTTTGGGGGGGGGGGGTGGAAATCACTTAAAACATGTAGAAAATGCAAAAAAAAAATATTTCAAATATTTTTTCAAAATGGCCGCCATAGCGGCCATATTGGATTTGGACCAGGTCCCAAAATCTAATGGCATGATCCTTGGACCAACCTAATCCCCCCACCAAGTTTCGTCGAAATCCGTCGAGGAGTTTTTCCGTAATACTGTTCAACAAACAACACAACAAACAGAAAGGGGGTGAAACAGTAACACACTCGGGAACCCGGAGCTACTCATACGGGAGTATTGTGCGAGAAGGTTACAGGTAAATTCCGTAAAAATTGCAATTGGGCGCAAGGAGTGTTTGGGTTTTCTGTAGTTGATGATTTTCGAAGTTAGTGGTCCGAAAATTACGTCTTTTTTTATTAAAAGCACTCAAATGTATATATATTTATCTAGAAGTATTCCATTAAGTAACTAGTAGTATTCCCCTGTTCAGTCTGCACATTTCAATACCAATCATGTAAAGGAAATAGGGCGCATTGCTTTGTAGTTATGGCTAATTCACTGATTTTCGGAAATGGTCAAAATTTTCTCATGGGGTATCCTTCAGGTGTCAATATTCATGGCCGCACACCAAAAAATGAGGAAACAGGGAAAAATGAGTTACTGAGATCCCATCTTTCATATGAGACCTCTTGTAGCTTTGTGTCAAGCCGGTTGATAAGTCCCAAAAAATCTGACCTATACGCTGCGCTACATGGTTTGGACCAGTTTTTGGATGAGATTTTTACTGAGAGATTTGGTTAAACAGAAAGGTTGGCATGTGATTCCATCTTTTGTGGGGCAGGTAGCTCTCTCCCTGGGTGAGAAGTGTGCAGGGGGAGCCTTTCAACCACCATGGGGACGATCTGGAGCTACCCCAAAGGATGGAACTCCTCCCAGGGAGCGGTCTGTCTGCACCACGGAGCTGGATCATCTGCTTGCCTGAATTAAGAAGATGCTTGGTTGTGATTTAATAAAACATTGTTTCTTAAAGTAACAATAGGAAGGAAATGTTGGGATTTGTACCTTTTTTTCTATTAGCTTTGCTTGTTCCCAAGTTCCTTAATTGTTTTTGCAGGCTTGGTGTTAATCAAACTATACTCTTGGCTGGCTGCTTAGAAAAAAGAACATTGGAACAGTGTATGCAGAAAGATTGTGGTTAACCTTGAGTAATCCAGAGGAGCGCTGGGTGAGCAGAGCTAGGGAGTGACCCGTTATTTCCTCTTATCTCTACTTTTGTTCCACTATTCTTCTAATGAAATAAGCCAACTGCTTGCAGCTGGTCAGGTTGAAAAGAAAGGACAATTGTGAGATAAACACTTGTCCAAAAATACAACCGACTATATAAGAGGGTAATATAACCGTCTCTGACAGGGAGGCACCCTCCGGGCATCCTCAGTTACTCAATTGTTGTTCCTGGTGTTTCCTGCGCTCCATGTGCACGTACCTTGGTGGCCAATAAACAGCTTTCTCTCTCAAGTACATCGATGTCTTCATACCTTGGTGAAGGGAGATTGACGTTACGACATACATATACAAACATATTGTTGTGGGCCGGGGTTCGGTGGCGAGAACGACCACTAGGTGGGGAAAGCTTGCGTCGTCTCCCAC
>CM068960.1:68829130-68842690 GCA_035128595.1 Eptatretus atami | reverse complement strand
AGAGTTCCAACTACCGACTACCAACTCCGGTTCGGGTGCAGCCGAGCGGAAACTGCCAAAGCCATGCCGGTTGGAATGAACGGATTATCGGGGATAAAACCCCCCTAAACTCAGATCCAAACCATGCTGGACCAATTCAAGAAGGGAAGGAAACGAACTGGGAACATTTCTAACAACCCACACTCGACGAGTAACAGTATAAAACGCTTGTGCAACGGCCCCTGCCGGGCAAACCCCAGCCAGTCTTCCACGCGGGCTCCAACCACCAACCTCGAGTCCAACACCGTTCGGACTGGGGACTCCAAACCAGGGACCATGCAGGTGCCGCATCGTGACAGCACTTCCCTTCTCCGATGGTTCAAGGTACACCACCGAACTTCTGACCCCCAGCTTGGTTCTCCTCTCCACGGCTGCGCAGGTCCTACGTCTGGGTTCTTCATCTTTGTGTGTTGTCTGTGTGTGGGCCCGCTTTAAGTAGAACTGAATAAGTGTTTTTGGATCATTGTTAAATACTTCTTGCATATTCGTTGTTAAGTCTTGCTTTGGTGTCTTTCATTTACTGTAAATAAAACTTGTTAGAATGTTCCCAGTTCGTTTCCTTCCCTTCTTGAATTGGTCCAGCATTTGGTTTGATCTGAGTTTAGGGGGGTTTTAATCCCCGATAATCCGTTCATTCCCAACCGCATGGCCTTGGCCAGTTTCCCGCTCGGCTGCCCCGAACCGGAGTTGGTAGTCGGTAGTTTGGAACTCTACCGCAGTTGGTTAGAAGTGACCCGGTTCGGAGGCAAGACGTGCCGAGGGCGTGGTTTTCCCCGGTAGTCGAAATCGCGTAGTTAATTAGGTTAAATTTGGGTGATAAGAAAATAGACCCTACGCTACGCAGTTGAAATATTGGCAACCCTTACGGTCGGTTAAAGCGGCAACCCGGTCAGCTCGCGGAGTTATCCGAGCAACACCTACATTCCGGGAGTTTGGTTGGGAGATGACGCAGAACCTCCCCCACCCTTAGTGGTCGTTCCGCACCGGACCCCTGGCCCACAACAGTTTTTTGGTGTTCAGGAGTGGCATTTCAAACCCCTCCGCCCCCACAATAAATTTACACAGGACACCAAACGCAACAGTGGTGTCAGGAAGTTAGATACGGACCCCCCGTCTGCGCAGTAGAGTGAGAGTGTTGAGCTGGGATCGGACCAGGGTGTGCTTTAGCAATATTTTAATTTCTCCCTTCCTTCCAAATTAAGAGCAGTAAAATTTTATTAATTCTCAGCACAGACCATGGCGGACCAAGACGGACTGCGTACAGGTGGGTTCAGAATTAACGTTAGAAGAAACCCATATGGCTCAGGACAATACCGCGGCAGGTTTAGACCCTTTTCTCTGAACCAAATTCCGGAAAGTAACATTGCGCGGGTGCAGCGGTGGTGCATGAGCACCTCCTACACAAAATTTCCTTCCCAGAGGACCGATAACAATCCCTTAACGGATCTGCACACCGTCGTGGCAGATCGGCTCACCAGCGCCAATTGACTTGAGCCAGTTTGGTTGGAGATACTTGGCAAACATGCAAACCAACATGAAAGGGGATTCAAAAACAAATGGGAAGCAAATACGCAAAAAAAAAAATGGCAAAGAAACGCATGGGAAGCCGAATGACGCGAAATGCCGCAAGGAACTGATATGAAAAATATGCAACACTTGAGAGGTGATATGCAGAGTTATGGGGATAACACTTTGCAACACAACATGAAGGCAGGGCTAGGAATAAATGAAGGCGGATGCTGGCCAAAGGGTGAAGCGTGAAATGCAGACATGGACCGGAAAATGGCGGAAGAGATCAGTACAGTCGTGGGGAAATGACTGAGTTGGAAAGGGAGTGTGAAAGGGTTTGGTCCGCAATGCGAAACGGGTAAGGAGGAAATGACGGATTAGGGATACGAACGGTTTTGGGCGAGAGGTGGATAAACCCGGACAGGGATGAAGGAAATTTAAAAAGGAACAAGGGCAATTAAAAGCAGAGATTGGAAAAACATGGTGGAATACAGAATTTAAAACAAGGCCAGCAGAAGCGAAGGGAATTGTAAAGCCGTTAAAGGAAGGGTTGTAAAATGAGACATGCAGGAAATGACGGAAATGGTAAAAAGAGATGGACGGAAGGTTGAGATGGAGAGCCAAGGAATTGGGAGCATGGCTGTTGAAGATGTGCGCACTGAGTTAGAGGCCCCCCGGGCACTGATAGTCGGCCATAGGTCCAAAGGGACCGATTAGTGTAATGGGCACTGGTGCAATCCCCACCAGAACGGACCCGGAGCACCAAAATGCCACGTGGCATCGAAGGGGACACTGCCAGCGGCATTCCCCACGTTTCATACGGAGGGTAGGTAGGCTACGGGACAGCCTCAGGCGACCCGGGGGTGCCGCATGTTCGAGTTCGGCAGGATGGTATCCCTGCCAATGGAGCCACGCTGTCCCAGCCACGAAATTGGCAAGAGCACGCGATGAGAAAATTTGCGGCGCCAGGCCCAAATTAATAACCAACACCAACACCAGGCGACGGGAATCATGGTTTCTAGAACGATAGTTTGAAAGAGACAGCGTGTGTTGAAAAAATCCCCGGGGATTAGATTAACGTTTAATAAATGCCTAGGATAGCATAGGAAACGAGTAACCCCTTCGCACCATCCATCCTTCGCTTGTTCGTGGGCCACCCCCACTGGACTCATCTTGGGAGATTGATGAAATCTGAGGGGAGTTATTTTCTGAGCGCTGCATTGGCGCCTCGAGCAGATTCACTAGTCTCTTCCTTTCAATCCCCTCAAAAAAAGGGATCTTAGGCGATTAAGGATAGACAGTCCAGGACAGTGTTTAGCCGAACAAAGACAATAAGGGGCTTAAGGACACACGTAATTATAAAATTAATTTAAAAATAAATAAATTAAATAAAAACAAAAAATCAGCTAAAACTCTAAAATTTCGTTGTTGTAAGCTAATGGGCGATGGTATATGGCACAAGGACAGGCATAGGTGATAGGTTGGGGGGAGACCGTAGGGTCGGTCCGAGCCCGTTTATCAACCGGCCGCGCCACCACACTCTCTCCACAATTTCACGAGACCAGACCGAGGCCGGCCAGCTTCGTGTGCCGACCTTCCTCTTTGTACTGCATCTTGCCTGGTCTGCGGTTTGCCATGCCATTGCTTTGCCTGCCTTTGCCTTTGCCTCCATACCTGCCCATGCCTTTGTTTGCATTGGTCATCCACCCTCACCCCCCCATTTTGGTTTGCCTTTTTCCCAGGGAAAAAAACCAATCCTTGCGGGAAAAAAAGTTGTTTGGGGTCCAAGGGGGGAAAACTTTTTTTGCCCCCCTTGCAAGGGCAAAAGCCGGGCTTTACCGGGGACTGCATTTGACAGCCCGGAATATCTCACTTGTTGTTGCATGAAGGCCAGTTCAAATGGACCGGGGACTGCACTGAGCAGTGCAGATCTTTTGCCATAAATGCCAGTTCAATGGCCTAGGGAGATGGCGTATAAACGGCCTGCCTGTTTAGGGTGAGTTGCCTCCAGCAGCTAAAATAAAGAAAGAAAAAAAAAAGAAGGATTCAACGACAATCAAGGGACCTTTGAAGGCCTAAAAGACGTCTGGCACCATTTAGTACCTTGTGTTGCCACTCACCCACAAATGTTAACTCTGCTGTGTTTTCTCTCCTAAGTCACAGGTCCTTAGCCATGGTAGTGCTAAATATTAGGACTGTACTAATTTTTAACCCAACCTGTTGTTTGTTTAGTGCAGGCACCGCTTTGGCAGTTTACCGCTTCGGCTGCACCCCGAACCGGATGTTGGTCAGTCGGTATTGGAAACTTACCGCAGTCACTAGAGTGCCCGGTTCGAGCAAGACGTGCCTAGGGCGTTGTTCCTCAGTAGTCAAAATTCACGTAGATTAATTTAGGTAAATTGGTTATAAGACAAATAGACCCTACGTTACGGGTGCGATATTGGCGACCACGGTCGGTTAAACGACCACCGCTCACGAGTTATCCGAGCGACGGCCTACCAATTCCGGGTGAGTTTGGGGGGAGACGACGCAAGCTTCCCCACCTAGTGGTCTTCTCGCCACCGAAACCCCGGCCCACACAATTTGTTTGTTATATGTATGTTATCGTAACCGTCAATCTCCCTTCACCAAGGTATGAAGAATCGAGGTGTACTTGAGAGAGAAAGCTGTTTATTGGCCACCAAGGTACATTCAATGCACATGGGAGCGCAGGAAACACCAGGAACAACAATTGAGTAACTGAGATGCCCGGAGGGTGCCTCCCTGTCAGAGACGGTTATATTACCCTCTTATATTAGGTCGTTGTATTTTTGGACAAGTGTTTTATCTCACAATGTCCTCCTCTTTCAACCTGACCAGCTGCAAGCAGTTGGCTTATTTTCATTAGAAGAATAGTGGAACAAAAGTTAGAGATAAGAGGAAATAAACGCGGTCACTCCCCTAGCTCTGCTCACCCAGCCGCTCCTCTGGATTACTCAAGATTAACCACAATCTTTTGCATACACTGTTCCAATGTTCTTCCTTTCTAAAGCAGCCAGCCTAAGAGTTATAGTTTTGATTAACACCAAGCCTGCAAAAACAATTAAGGAACTTGGGAACAAGCAAAGCTATAAGAAAAAAAAGGTTACAAATCCCAACATTTCTCTATTGTTACTTTAAGAAACAATGTTTTATTAAATCACAACCAAGCATCTTCTTAATGTCAGGCAAGCAGATGATCCAGCTCCGTGGTGCAGGACAGACCGCCTCCCTGCGGAGGAGTTTCCATTCCTTTGGGGTAGCTCCAGATCGTCCCCATGGTTTGCTTGAAAGGCTCCCCCTGCACACTTTCTCACCCAGCGGAGAGAGCTACCTGCCCACAAAAAGATGAATCACCATTGCCAACCTTTCTGTATTAAACAAATCTTCAGTAAAAATGCTTTCATTCCAAAAATGCGTATCCAAACCCATGGTAGGCCAGCGGGTACTTAGGTCAGGATTTATTGGGACTTAATCAACCGGCTTGACACAAAGCCTAACAAGAGGTCTCATTATTGAAAGATGCGGGGATCTCAGTAACTCATTTTTTTCCCTGTTGTCCTTCATTGGTGTGCGGCCCATTGAAATTATTGACACCTGAAGGATACCCCCATGAGAAAAATTTTGACCCATTTTCCGAAAATCAGTGAATTAGCCATAAACTACAAAGCAAAATGCCCGTCCCCTATTTTACATGATTTGGTATTGAAATGTGCAGACTGAACAGGAATATCCTACTAGTTACTTAATGGTAATACTTCTAGAATAAATATATATACATTTGAGTGCTTTTTAATAAAAAAGACGTAAATTTTCGGGGAACACTAACTTCGAAATCATCAACTACAGAAAACAAACATCTGACAATTGTCATATTTTTTTTTATTAAACTCCGCCATCGAAGATCGGGAGGTTACTGTTTTCACCCCCCTTTTCTTTTGTTTGTTTGTTTGGTGAACAGTTATTACGGAAAAAACTCCTGACGGATTTCGACGAAACTTGTGGGGCAGGATTTAGGTGTGGTTCCAAGGATCATGCCATTAGATTTTGGACCTGGTCCCAAAAATCCAATATGGCCGCTATGGCGGCCATTTTTGAAAATATATTTGAAATATTTTTTTTCTGATTTCTACATGTTTTAAGTGATTTCCGACCCCCCCCCCCCAAAAAAAAAAATTGTCAGAGAAAAAAAAAATTTTTTGCAACTTTTTTTTCAACAAATATTTCGATTTTTTTTTTGGCCATTTTCTTACATGTTTATAAGTGATTTCCAACAAAAAAACATGCGAAAAATTATAATGCGGCTGATTGAACTTCAGGTGGATGATACCCACGCTAAAATCATTTCTGTCTCAAGGAATCTAGTTTATGACGAATGAATTTGAGTATGTAAAAGTTAAAAGTAAAAAGGGAAGTTGCAAAACTATAACCTCTGTGAGCACCTGTTGACGTCAATTGAATGAATATAGGATATTCAGGTTCACTTGAGTGACTAGCAGTATTGGCGGCGGTGGTTTGCACTCTACCGATGTGACTCCCCTCTAGTTTATATGTTCAGTTTACCATATCAATATAATGAGAAGTATTTTGAAACAAATTTTCTACCTATTGCAAAATTATACGATATAGTGACTGCAAGTTGCAACAAGTGATGATGATAACTATATGTTACACCAATACACATTGTTTCTATGAGAAATGGAACTAAAACATATATTTGAGCGAGTGTCCTCGATATTTTCAACCATCACTGTCCGTGTCGTTTTGCTGTCACCATGTCACAGTTCCTTGCGCCACACTGCCTGTCACTGGTGGCCACACATGCACTCGTTAGTGCAAGGCAAACTGTCTTTGTGAGCAGCTGCAGCTGTTGGTACATGGTTTTCACTACCACGGCATGACACACAAGCCATCTAACATCTCGCTGATGTGGGTCCATCAAACAATGTTGGGATGCAGGCACACCTTCTTTCTCGACCATCCACGACCCTCTTGTGTGGGGAATTTTCTGGATTGCCAGGTAGGTGGCATTCATCATACTCGGGTTTGGTGAACGGATCTCTTCACCATGTTTCGCAGGAAAAGCTTTGCGTTCGGACGGAGGCAACATTTATGCACGGGACATTCTTTTAGCGTCCCGCTTTGCGAGTTTTCTACCCGAAGATCATTTCAAATTTGTGTGTGCATTCCATATATTTCCTTGAGAATCATAACATGGCACTGACTAAATGTCTTGAGCACGCCACGCCTCCTAGAGATCGTCAGTGTGCGAGGACTTCGAGGTGTGGACCATTATTTCTGAAATGCAGTGCTTCATAGCTTTCCATTGCTTTCTTTTTACCATTAAGCCGAAGAATGCTGATACAGAGTCACATCCTGTCATGGGCATGAAACCATGGGAGCTCAGTACGTCGATAATATCTTCGCTTGCCGTATGCATGGTGAATTGTTGCACAGCTAGGCCTAATTGCAGAGGCATTGATCAATTCTCGTCGAACACAGATTGAATGTAGTTTCCAACCAATGGAAAGAACTTTACGTCGTTTGTTTGTTCGTTCAGTAGGTAAACGTTCTCGTCAGCTGTATCCAAATGCCTTCTTTGCTAATCAGCCATACAAATAATGTTTTCAACAATCGCAGGCAGAGCATTTTTCCGTTAAATCCCATACTGATAATTATCCATACTGATATAGATTGTAGATCGTTTCAGAAGTCAAGGATTGAAACAATGTTGATTTAATTTTTGACAAGTTATAAAAATGATCAACATGATGTGGTCGGGTGACAGGTTTATTAGCATACAAAAAAATGTCGAAACCCGGTTTCGTTCAACAACTTTCAAAATTTACCCTTTGCATAACCTTTAAAGGTCACAAACAATGCTGTGGACATTAAAATAAGGAAATAGGGATACGTGCTATAGGCTTAATTGGAGTTAGTTCGTCGAAGAAGAGTCAAAACCCGGTTACGATTCCCACACTTTGAAAATTTGACCTTTGTGGCCTTTACAAGGTCAAAGGTCAAGGATTATTGACCTTTGGTGCAAAACTTTCCTCTGGAACATCTCCAGGAACAATATAACGTCATAATAGGCTATATGCATTTTCGCACTCCCTCGGATTATCCCATACTTTTGATGAAATTCGGCGGTAAAAACAAACTTGGAAGGGGGCCCACGGCAAAGTGTATTTGAGGATAAGAGCCAAAATGGTTTCAAGACTTTAGGTGCGGAATGACCTTAAGATATATGCATTAAAAATATGTCATTTCTCCCCCCTAGCTCTTTCAAAGATTGGGTCGGTCGTATGATTTTTTATGTCAAAAATTCGCAATTTTTCCTTAATTTTTGACCCTTGTGACCTTGACCTTGCGACGGAAATGGAAAAATCGGACAACGAACAAGTTTTAGATAATTTCATTTTGCTATTCAAATACCAAGAACCCATTCCATTTCAGTCAATTCCCTAGAGAAGATAGATTTATTTTATTCGACTACCCCTAAAAATGGCTATTTTTTGGGCGTGGGCTCCGCCCACCAATGGGCGTAGCCACGCCCCTCATCCAGGAAAACACAACTAGACATTTGCATATCGAACACCCTCATAACAAGTTCTATCAAGATCAGATCAAAGTCGGACGCGAGTTCATGCTCTTGGACAGACAGACACACAGACAAGCGGTTAGGGCGGACATGGGTAGTCGGCCGTTGCTTAGGCAACGGAGGGTCCATATTCAACGGTTCTTTCTCACACATAAAAACTAGGACATACCATGGAACCTAACCATACCAGTTTCATGTATATCTGACTCATTAGTCTCTGAGAATAACGAACTTTCGTTTTTTAAAATCTCGTTTTCGCACCAGGGTTCAATCAAGTCTATCTTCTCCGATAGTTTTCATAGATCCGGCGTGGACAATATTTTGACAATATGCTGAATGTACTTCCACAGTCGGCTCGTAGCCGAATTTTGATTTTCGAAAAAATAATTATTTTACGATTTTTTCAACAAATTTCAAAGTCCCGTTGCTATGCAACGGTGGCTGTCCATAGCAACGCCGTTCTTCATTTGCACACAACTAGGTCATTGGTATGGACCTATCAACCAAGTTTCAATCGAAATCGCCATTGTATTAACGTGAAGCACTGGACCGAACAAAGAATTCAGGGACAGACAGACGACAAGCCCGGTACGCGCGACATGGTAGTGGACTACCAATGACACCTGATGTGATGGGCCCGTTCGATGCGGGAATGACCTGAGGGATTAAGCACAAAGAAAATTCCATGATTTCTAGGCTTTCAAGGTTAATGCTGCAGATGTTTTTTCATTAAAATACCCCCACATTGGAGGTTTTTCGCTTTGCTTAGGCAACGGCAGGGGGTCCATGGCAACGGTTCTTCTCACACATAACTAGCGACATACATGGGAACCTACCATACCAGTTTCATGTATTACTTGGGTAGTCGATCTAGTCGCAAAGAAAAAAAATTCCAAAAATGTTTTTTTTTTTGAGATTTCTTCTACCCTTATTATCAGTATTTAAATTGGCGATTTCAGTTAATACAATGGCGATTTCGATGAAAACTTGGTTGATAGGTTCATACCCATGACCAAAGTTGTGTGCAAATGAGAACTCGTTGCTATGGACACCACCGTTGCCTAGGAACGCCGAAAAACCTCTAAATGTGGGGGTATTTAACGAAAAAACAATCTGCCAGCATTAACCTTGAAGCTAGACGCAATGTATCATGAATTTTATTTGTTGGCTTAATCCTCCAGGTCATTCCCAATCGAACGGGCCCATTCCGTCAGGTTTCTAATTGGGTAGGCGTAACTACCCATCGTCCAAAGATTAATTGTCGTTTTGGCCAGATTTAATAAACCAAGTCACCCGTAGGGTGATCCGTATTCTTGCCAAAAGGTGACCACGTTGTGGACTTCTTTAAGTCACACTGAGGTGAACAGAGCTGCTAATCCACCAGGACGGAACTCCTGAGGAATATCTGCCTACGAGAGATTCGATGAGAAGTCGTGTCTACAGAGCAGTAACCATGAAAAAAATATGCGTTTGCCCTCAAAACGTCAGCCAAATCACGTCATAATGTCTCAAGCTTTGATATATCTAGAAAGCCACTCATCGAGGTGGTTCAATTGTGAGGTACTACACGATATGGCTTCCTAAAACTTTGAAAATTGACCTTTTGCGGGTCAAATATGTTTTGACCTTAGGCTGGTAACCATGAAGGTCAAGGCCAATCGCGCCACCAAAAAATTTAATCAGCCTGAATGCAGACGCATGAACTATATTCCATGAAGTTTTGAAGGACGATCTGAGTCAAAAACTTACTCAAAAAATAAGGGTTTCGTCGACTCCCCTGATTTTGCCGCACAAAAGTGACCTTGACCTTTGACCTTGAAACCTTCAAAATTGTTATGCGCTGAAAGCGGGACCTCATATAGGCCTCTGCATGATGCGGGAAGTTTCAAAAAATTTCAATGATAACTGTGCTCTGCAGAGTGATTTATACGTGTATTACAGATTAAAAAAAAAACAAAAAGCAACTAACAAAAAAAACACATGAAGGTCAAGGTCTAAATTGCCCACCAAAAATAATCAGCTGACGCTCTAGACCATGAACTATATTCCCATGAAGTTTTGAAGACGATCGATCAAAATTTACCTTCAAAAAATTAAGGGTTTTGTCGATATCCCCTGTATTTGCGACAGTTGACCTTGACCTTTGACCTTACCTTCAAAATTTTTATGGCCTGAAAGGACCTCCATAGGCCTCTGATATAGCGAAAGTTACAAAAAATTTCCAATGAAAACTGTGGGTCTGTCAGAATTTTTTTTTCGTGATTTACAGACAAACAAAACAAAACAAACAACAAAAAAAAATAAATAAATAAATAACAGACTGACTAAACATATGCTTGCCAAAAGGTGACCACGTGTCTGACTTTCATGTTAAAGGTCACACTGAGGGTGAACAGAGCTGCTTATCCACCAGGAGCACTCCTTGAGGAATATCTGCCTCGAGAGATTCCGATTGAGGAATCGTTTCTACAGAGTAACCATGAAAAATATGCTTTTGCCTGCATAACGTCACCAAATGACTCGATAATGTCTCAAGCTTGACCCATAGGTCTTAGAAAAGCCACTCATCGAGGTGTTCAATTTTAGTACTCACGATTATGGTTCCTAAAACTTGAAATTTGACCTTGGGTCAAATATTTTGACCTCAGGCGCAACCATGAAGCGTCAAGGCCAATCGCCACCAAAAAATTAATCAGCTGAGCCGCCAGACCATGAACTATGTTCACCATGAAGTTTGAAGACGCATCCGACTCAAACATTACTCAAAAAATAAGGTTTCGTCGACTCCCTTGATTTGCGACAAAGTGACCTTGACCTTTGAAACCGTTGATCCTTTCAAATTTTTATGCACTGAGAAAGGGACCTCTATAGAACACGCCTCTGATATGCGAAGTTACAAAAATTTCCAATGCATAAACTGCTGCTCTGGCAGAGTGATTTTATAGGTGATTACAAGACAGAAAACTAGAGGGGAGCACTCGGAGAGTGCAAGACCTCCGCCACAATTACTGCTTGGGTTCACGTTCAAGTGAACCTTTTTCTTATTCATTAAATATCTCGGATGTCAAACAGTGCTGACCAGTTATAGTTCTTTTCTCCAACATTTTTTTTTTGGACGGGGGGGGGGGGGGGGTGGGAAATCACTTAAAAACATGTAGAAATGCAAAAAAAAGAAATCGAAATTTTGTTGAAAAAAAAGTTGGCAAAAAATTTTTTTTTCTCTTAACAATTTTTTTTGGGGGGGTTGGAAATCACTAAAAATGTAAGAATTCGCAAAAAAGAAAAAATTTTTCTCAATTTTTTTTGGGGGGGGGGGCGTTGGAAATCACTTACAACATGTTTAGAAATGCCAAAAAAAAAAAAAAATTTTCGTTCTAGAATTTTTTTTTTGGGGGGTGGTAACAATTTTTTTGGGGGCGGGGGGTTGGAAATCACTTAAAAACATGTAGAAATGCAAAAAAAACTTTTTTGAGGGGGTTAACAATTTTTTTTTTGTGGGGGCGGGGGGGGTTGGAAATCACTTAAAACATGTAGAATGCAAACAAAAAAAGAAATCGAAATTTTGTTTGAAAAAAAAAGTTGCAAAAAATTTTTTTTTTCTATAACAATTTTTTTTTGGGGGTGGGGTTGGAAATCACTTTAAAACATGTTTAGAAATGCAAAAAAAAAAAAACATTTTTCTCAATTTTGGGGGGGGGTTGGAAATCACTTAAAACATGTAGAAATGCATAAAAAAAAAAAACATTTTTCTCTATTTTTTTTGGGGGGCGGTAACAATTTTTTTTGGGGGAGGGTTGGAAATCACTTTAAAACATTGTAGAAAATGCCAAAAAAAAAAACTTTTGGGGGGGTACAATTTTTTTTTTGCGGGGGGGGGGTTGGAAATCACTTAAAAACATGTAGAAATGCAGAAAAAAAAAATATATTTGTCTGCAATTTTTTTTTTTGGGGGGGGGGTTGGGAAATTCACTTAAACATGTTAGAAATGCGAAAAAAAAAAAAACATTTTCTCTATTTTTTGGGGGGGGGTAACATTTTTTTTTGCGGGAGGGGTTGGAAATCACTTAAAACATGTAGAAATGCAAAAAAAACTTTTTTGGGGGGCGGGTAACAATTTTTTTTGGGGGGGGGGTGGAAATTCACTTTAAAACATGTAGAAATGCCAAAAAAAAAAACTTTTTTGGGGGGTAACAATTTTTTTGCGGGGGGGGTGGAAATCACTTTAAAACATGTTAGAAATTGCAAAAAAAAAAAAATATTTTCTCAATTTTTTTTTTGGGGGGGGGGGGGGTTGGGAAATCACTTAAACAAATGTGAATGCAAAAAAAAAAAAACATTTTCTCTATTTTTTGGGGCGTTGGTAACAATTTTTTTTTTGGGGGTGGGGGTTGAAATCACTTAAAAACATGTAGAATGCAAAAAAAAACTTTTTTGGGGGGGCGGTTAACAAATTTTTTTTTGGTCGGGGGGGGGGGGGGGTTGGAAATCACATGTAACACATTGTAGAAATGCAAAAAAAAAAAAATCGAAATTTTTGTTGAAAAAAAAAGCTTGCAAAAAATTGTTTTTTTTCTCTAACAATTTTTTTTTGGGGGGGGGTGGTTGGAAATCACTTAAAACATGTAGAAATGCAAAAAAAAAATTATTTTCTCAATTTATTTTTTTGGGGGGGCGGGGGGGCGTTTGGAAATCAACTTAAAACATGTAGGAAAATGCAAAAAAAAAAAAAAATCTTTTTTTGGGGGGGGATGCCAATTTTTTTTTGGGGAGGGGGGGGTTGGAAATCACTATAAAACATGTAGAATGCCCAAAAAAAAAAAATTTTTTCTCTAAATTTTTTATTTGGGGGGGGGGGGGGGGTTGCGAAATCACTTAAAACATGTAGAAATCCAAAAAAAAAATTTCTTTTTTTTGGGGGGGGGGACCAAGTCCCAAAAATTTTCAATGGCTCAGATCCTTGGACCATCTCCTAACCCCCCCACCAAGTTTCGTCGAAAATCCGTCGAGGAGTTTTTCCGTAATGACTGTTCACACAAACAAACAAACAACACAACAAATACAGAAAGGGTGTGAAAACAGTAACTCCATCCATCTTCGAGATGGCGGAGGTAAAAAAAAAACAACAAACAAAAAAAACATATGAGGTCAAGGCCAATCGCCCACCAAAATTTAATCAGCTGAGGCGGCCAAGACCAATGGAGACTATTATTCCCGATTGGCAAGTTTTGAAACGATTCCGATCAATTAATCAAAAAATAAGGGTTTCGTCGACTCCCTGATTTGCCGACAAAAGTGACCTTGACCTATTGACCTTTGACCTTCAAAATTTGGGTGTGCTGAGAAAGGGACCTCGTATAGGCCTCTGATTATGCGAGTAATCTCTCTCTTTTTTT
>CM068960.1:68787869-68798837 GCA_035128595.1 Eptatretus atami | reverse complement strand
ATATACACACACCCACACGAGCGAGGTATTGTGTAAGCATACAAACTGTGCTTCCCCGTTCTCTCGGGTCGCTCACCTGCATTTGATTTTTCATGGATTTATTTTCATTTATTTTTTTCCTCATTTATTTTTTTCCTCATTTATTTATATTTTCATTTACGGATACTTTATTTGTGATTTTTTTTTCCTGGTGTATCGGCTTCGATGTTCATCACCATACAAAATTACCATGCTTCTCCATTGTCTCGGGTCACACACCTGCATTTTTTTTCTTTTTTTATATTTTCATTTATGGATGTTGTCCAACAAATCTGTGAATTATTGCGGTGTACCGGCTTCAGTGTCCATCAGCACGCAAAATTTCAGCTTTCTACATCACCGAAAGGTGGCGATCTTTAACGTCAGTCAGTCAGTGGTGAGAAAGAGCTTTATATCGTGTGTGTGTGTGTGTTGTGTGTGTGTTGTATTATATATATATATATATATATATATATATATATATATATATATATATATATATATATATATACACATATATGCGTGTGTGTGTGTGTATATATATTGTGACGGTTGTGGAAATTTACAGAGCACCATATAGGTCCTTAGATCAGTTATGTCGATAAGTCTGTGTTCAGATAGATTTCCCCACCGATGTTTAACAATTATTCGTGTACCGGGCTGTGATCTTTGAGGTAGCCGTTTTTCTTTTGCTATCGTTATTTGGACCAACCGCATTTCAACCACAACAACCACCTTCTCCACAATGCCAACCACAACGCCAACCGCATTTCAACCACAACAACACCTTCTCCACAACGCCAACCACAACCACCTCCACAACGCCAACCACAACAACCACCTTCACAACGCCAACCACAACACCTTCTCCACAACGCCAACCGCATTTCAACCAAACAACCACCTTTTCCACAACGTCAACCACAGCCACCATCTCCTGAACCACATCTCCCCCAATAACCAACAATGAACAACATCGCTTCACCTTCAACTCCGCAAACGCCGCCATCTTTGCGCCAGCCACGGCGAGTTCCAGCTAGCAGCGTCGCTGCAAACAGACGCGGGGGTTTCCTCGTTGTGCAGGCCGGGATCTCCACAACGTTCGCTCTCCTTGTGGGCGCCAGTGACGGTGATTTCAACCACGTCCGCTCGCTCGAGCTTCGCCTCGGAATTCGGATCAGGAGATCGAGGGGGCGGAGCCATGGGGGTCAGACGTGAAAGAGCAGAGATCAAACCTCGCCTCACGAACCTTATAAAAAAGCGCGCAGAGCGCCAGTCAGTGAGTCGATCTGGGTTTGGAGTGGTGTGAAGAGCAAGGTTCGAGTCCAGTGAAGGGCAGTGGAGGTCCGGGTTCGCCGAGGAGACGGAGCTGGGAGCGCAGCCAGGCCTGCCGTGCGCGCGAGAACTGCGCGTTCGTGGCGGGATGGGGAGAGCCGGAGAGAGGTCGCCAGCCAGCACCGAACGGTCCGAGGTGATCGGGCTTCAGGACAGTCGGCCGGCGCTGAGGGACGGATGGGCTCTTAAAGAGAGCATCAACTCTAAGAGAGTAAAAGACCCGTTCGTTCATCTGAGCGTTGCCGGCTGGGCCCGAATCACTAGGCCGTCAGACGAGGCCTGGGCCGGACCGCGGTCACGACAGCTGCCGTGAGGACGGGACGTCGCGGGTCGCCCCAGCGAGGCACCACGAAGGTGAAGGTAACCAGCCCGGCCTCGCGGAGCTTCTGCGGTCATCACAGCTCCGTGAAATAAAGACCCAAGAGGTCCAGTCTACCCCTCTTCTTTCCTGGGATTTTTCTTTGTTTCTTTTGAATGAACGTTGTGGCGCCATGTCTTTAGGTAGAACTGTATAAGTGTACGTAATTAATAGAACGGTGGTAGTTCTTTTTCTTGTCGTGTCTTGTCCCTACCCCATTCATTACGTGCCTGTACATTGCATTGCTTTTGTTTTCCTCGCCTAATTGCATACATGACTGCATATGTGTTGTGTGTGCAATAAAATGTGCTTGGTGTGAATGTTAACCCGTTCGTCGCGTCCTTTTCCTGCATTGAACTGCCGTATTGAGTTCGGAATAATAGCTGGCTTTTTAATAGCCGATAAATAGAATTGGATCCAACGGGGCTCTCGCGATAATACCCCGCTCGGTTATCCCAAAACGAAGCGAGCTGCTTAAGCGGCTCGTTTCAAGCGGGCCCCGTTGAGGTACAGTCTCTCGTAGTCTGCCCGCGCGATTAATTAGGTATATCGACAATTCGACGATTGACCCTGTAGCGCGTGGGTAGAGTGTTGACTAGGCTGTGGTGTGCATCCAAAACACACCCGTAGCGGGATTCCGGCGTTTGATCCGGAAGGCTGCGACTAGATTGTACGTTGTCGTGGGCGAGACGGCCGCCATTGGCTAGAAGCGGTCATCCGCACGCCGGCGGGCGGAAATCTACAACAAATATGTGTGTGTGTGTGTGTGTGTGTGTGTGTGTGTGTGTGTGTGTGTGTGTGTGTGTGTTGTGTGTATAATGTATATATATATATATTATATATGTATAATTATGTAGTATATATATAATATATATATTGTTACAGATTTCCGCCGCGGTTCTAGCCCAATGCGGTCGCGCGCCCACCGAAGGCCGCAATCCAGTCGTGGCTTTCCGGACCAACCCGGAATCCAGCCACGGATGCCTTAACGCATCATAAACTAGTCAATACTCTGTCCACGCGCTACAGGGTCAATCGCCGAATTGTCGATCTACCTAACTATTCGTGCAGACAGAAATACGAGAGTTTATACTCGACGGGACTTGTACGAAAACGAGCCGCTTAAGCGTGCTCGTTCCGTGTGCGAAGCCGAGCGGTTTAAATCGCCAAATCCCGTGGGACTAATGATCACGTTTATCGCCTTAATAGCCAGCTAATTCTCCGAACGCACCATGGCAGTCAATGTTGAGGAAATGACACGACGAGCAGGTTCACGTTCAACAATGGGGGACATTTATCTGAACAAGCACATAAGCCGTCAATGGGGGGATGGGACATGACACGAGCAAAAGCCTACAGCCGGTATAAGAAATGCAAGTATATACAGGCACTTACACAATTCACTACTTATTGAGACAAGCCCCACAGACTTCCACACAAAACCCAGGGAAAAGAAACGGGCTCGTAAGCCTTTAATTCTCAGAGCCGGGATGACCGGAAGGCTCCGAGAGGCCGGGCCGGTTACCTGGCCGCCCTTGGTGGCGACTCGGTGACCTTCACTCGGCGACCTTGGCGTCTCGGTCCCGTCTGTTACGCTGCCAATGCGCCAGTCGCTTGAGCAGTTTAGCGGCTCGAGCAGCCGGGCGAGCGGCTTGAATGGCGGCTTGGTTGGTCGGGCCTGGCGACGCGCCCGACTCTCCACTTCGACTCCGCTGGCTGCTCCAAGACTCCACAACTCCAACTGGCTGCTCCACGACAACTAGTGACCAACGAACCACGACAACCTCCCACGTGGCAGGCGAGAATTCTCTTCTTCTTTTCGGTGTTCCAACGCGCCCTTTTATTCCCTCCGATGCGCCCCCACCCCTTCCTGGCGCGCCGGGGCAATCCTAGGAGTGATCGGGTTTTTCTTCGGAGAATACTTTTTGTAAAGCTCACTCTTGTTTACCGTTCTGAGGGACCCGCCCCAACCTGGCACGCGGGGCAATCCTAGGAGTGATCGGGTTTTTCTTCGGAGCATACTTTTTGTAACGGTCGTGGAGGATGTGGCTCTTTGGCGGTGTTTGTGGAGATGGCGTGGTTGTTGAGATGATGTTTGTTTGAAATAAAGATAGAACAGAATAACGGCTAACTCAAAGATTCACAGCCCGGCACACGAACAAGACCCGTTATACATCGGTGGGGAAATCTAACCTGGAACACACACTTATCGAAATAACTAATCTCTGGGGAACCTGAATGATGTTTGCGAATTTCCACAACCGTAACAATATATATATATATATATATATATAATATATATATTATATATATATATATGTATTATATTGTTGCGAATTCGCGCCCGTCGGCGTGCGATCGGCCACGCTGACTCGAATCGCGACCGCCTCGCCCACCGACGGACAATTCAGTCGTGAACCTCCGGACTACGCCGGAGCCAGTCACGGGTGGGCCTTTCGACCTCACCACAATCGTGCAATCGGCCACCCGCGTAGGATAGGGTTGTTCGCCAAACTCGACCTACCTAAGTACCCACGCGGATGGTAAACCGGGCGATCGTACCTCGCCGAGGTCGACTCCGGACACGAGCCGCTTGGCGGCCGTTCCGTACTATCGGATAACCGAGCGGTGTTATCGTCGACCTCGACGGTTCAGATTATTTACCGGGCGTTTTGCACCACTACGAACCCTTTACGTGAAGCAGGATGGAGGGTCAATGAAGAAAAGACGAAGCGAAACGGGAAAACAGTTCACACAATGCACATTTATTCCGCGGCACGCGGAGCACACATATAGCACGTATTTACAGCCACAATTAGCAAATGCACATATATCAATTTAAGACAAAAAACAATAATGCAAGCAACGCAGACTCGACCGACTAACCGCGAACACTCGGCAACACTTATACAGTTTCTACCTTACAAGACACGGCGCCACAACACGCATTCACACCTAAGCAAAGAAAAGACCCCTCAAGGCAAGGGAGTCAGACTGGGGCCCGTGGGCCTAATGCGCGTGGAACCTGGATGAGCGGCCAGGTCCACGAGACCGAAGGGTCCTACCCGCGCCCTCGTGGCGAGCCGCAGAATGTCGCTGCACGGCGGTTTCGTGGGCACCTGCTTGTGTAAGTGGGAACGGGGCCCCTTGTCGCACTCTCTCAGCGCGGGGGAAAGGGGGAATTGTTGATGCTCTGGGAGGGAGTATGGCTGGCTTGCTCGAGTCCCCGACGCCGACTCAACGCGACCTCGTCGCCGACCTCCTGCCGGACCCGAGCCTCCAGGTTCTCCTCAGCCGATCTCCCTCCGCAGCCGTTCGCCTCCGTAGCCGTCTGCCCCACTTCTGCTTCGAGCTCCGTCTCCCGACTCTGCCCACCGATACTGCCCACTCTTCGCCTTGCGCTTGTCTTTTTATCGGCTCCAGGAACCCACCATATGCAAATTCTCGGATCCAAACGACCTCAGGGGCGGAGCCACGCTCGCCGATTGGATGGAGAAAAAGGGGCGTGAGTCTTTCTTGATCCTCAAATTTGCATATGCCGATTTTCGTCAGGCGCGTCTGGAGGCGGGGGCCAAGCCGCCCCGCGCTTCCTGATTGGTGGATCAGATGTGGGCGTGTAGCATTCCTGATCCGAATTCTCCTCGAAAAACCGCCATCTGCACTCGCGGCTCGCGTGTATCGCTGAAGATAGCCGACGCTCGGTGCCCACAGGTGGTGCGGGAATGGCCGTAGGAGAAGGTGTGGAGGGGTTTCGGCGGTGTCCGATGGCCATGAGCTGCTTGGAATGGCGGTGATGTGAGGTTTGCGGTAGCGAGTGGTGAAGGTAGGTTGTGGCTGCTGGCGTTGTTGTTGTTGTTTAGTGGTTGGTTCAAAACAAAGGTAGAACAGAAAAACGCCTAACTCAAAGGATCGCAGCCCGAATGAATCACATTAATTCCCTCTATACAACGGGTTTGGGCTAACTACACATGTACTTAAGAAATATATCTCACCTACGGACCTTTATGGTGTAATGCGAATTTCCACAGCCGTAACAATATGTATATTGCATATTGTTACGGCTGTGGAAATTAGCAATACACCATAAAGGGTCCTTAGATCAGTTATGACGCTAAGTTTATGTGCAGATAGTTCCCCACCGTTGTTTAAAGGATTTGTTCGTGTTCACCGGGCTGCGACTCTTTGAGATAGCCGTTTTTCTTTTTTCTATGTTATTTTGAACAAACCTCCACGCAAGCAACAAGCCACGTTGAAAACAGTCGAACGAAAAAGGAACCAAAAGAGTCCGATGGGCGCGTGGATTTTTCCCGCCTGTTTCTCTGGAGAGTGTGACGGAGGCAGGGGGAGGGCAGCTCGCTGCCGATTGGTGGATGCACAGCGTGAGGCGGTCGGGGTGAGGGAACGCCCCTTTTCGGGAACCTTCTCGAAGGAAGGTGGAGCCGAAAACGGGGAGGAGCGAAGGGCGGAGCCCCGCACTATATAAGGCGGATCACGCGTGAGGCTCACTCTCTCTGTCTGGGTTCGTTGACGTCGTTCTCTCTCTGGTCCATGAGCTTCTCTGTCTGGGTCGTCGACGTCGTTCTCTCTCTGCGTCCATGAGCTCTCTGTCTGGGTCGTCGACGTCGTTCTCTCTCTGGTCCATGAGCTCTCTGTCTGGGTCATCGACGTCATTCTCTCTCTGCGTCCTGAAGCCCCTTCTGCCCTTCAGTATTTTCTTGGTCGGTCGTGGGTCGTGAAAGCACCAGCAGCAACGCCGGAGAGAGCTCGCTGACCATGCCAGGGCCCGAGGTCAGGCGCGCTACGCAAGGCCGTGGGGAATCGACGTCGCGACCTGCCCCACCGTCGCGCCACGAGGGCGCGGGTAAGACCCTTCGGTCTCGCGGGCCTTTTCGGTCATCCACGGCCCACGACCATAAAGGTTTACGAACCCCGTCTACCCCCTTGCCTATGAGGGGGTCATTTCTTTGTTTCGTATGCATGCTGTGGCGCCGTGTCCTGCCAGGTAGAATCTGTGTTACGTGACTGTGCTTGTAAATAATAATCGTAGTCGGTAGTAGTACTTTCTATTTGTTGCTTGTAAATTGCATGACTGCCTTACTTGTGTTGTGTGTAATAATAAATTCCTTGTGTGAAATGTATCTCGTTCGTTGCGTCTTCTTTCCCCATTGATAATGCCATCTTGCATCTGGAATAATTAGGTGGGTTTTTAACACCGATAAATAATCTGAACCGTCGAGGTCGGCGATAACACCACTCGGTTATCCCTGTAGCACAGAACGAACCGCTTAAGCGTTCGTGTCCTAAGCCGAACCTGCGGCGTGGTCAACCCCTCGGTAGGTTACCCGTGCGGGTATTTAGGTATATCGACATTCGGCGATTCACCCTATTTCGCGCGGGTAGAATGCGGACTGGGTTGTGGTGAGGTTAAACCCCCACCCGTGACTGGCTCCTGGCGATAGTTCCAGGGGTCACGACCTGAATTGTTCGTCCGGTGGGCGACGCGGCTGCCATTAGAGGTACGCGGCCGATCGCACGCCAGGCGGGCCAGAAATTCGTAACAATATGTATGTATATATATATATATATATATAATATAATATATTAATATATTATTATATATATATATATATTGGGTGGTCGCTAGAGTACCCTTATTTTCACTTTTTCCGTCTGTCTGTATGTTTGTCTGTATGTAATGGACAGCTATGGAGGCCAGAGGAGTCAACGATTTTGATGAAACTTGACCAGGTATGTTCAGACCAGGATCTAGTTCTATGCTTTTTAGCACCGTTGCTATGGACACCACCGTTGCCCTAGCAACGGGACTTTTGAAATTTGAAAAATCCTAAAAAATTTTTTTTTTCGAAAAATCAAAAATCGGCTTCCAGGCTTTATGCGCACTATAATCAACCTCTTTGTCAAAAAATTTTCAGCCCGATCCGTCAAAAACTGTATGACTAGTATGCATTATGTAGCGACCACCCATGTCGCCTACCGGCTTGTTTGTATGTCTGTATGTAATGGACGCTCTGGAGGCCAGAGGAGTCAACCGATTTTGATGAAACTTGACAGGTATGTTCATACCAGGATCTAGTTCTATGCTTTGAGCACCGTTTGTATGGACACCACCGTTGCCTAGCAACGGGACTTTGAAATTTTTGAAAAATCCTTAAAAAAAATTATTTTTTTCGAAAATCAAAAATCGGCTTCCAGGCTTTTATGCACACATAATCAACCTCTTTGCCAAAAAATTTCAGCCCGATCCGTCAAAAACTGTATGACTAGTATGCAATTATGTTCGCGACCACCCATGTCGCCTACTGGCTTGTTCTGTTGGCTGCTCTTCGAGCACCCTTATTCTGGACATTTCCATCTGGTCTGTCTGTCCGCGAAAACTTTGGTCAAGCCTTAGGGGCTAAACCACTCAACCGATTCCAATGAAATTTGGTAGGTAGGACCAATATTCTGGGAATCGTGTGCTTTCAAATATGGGACCCCAGGCCCTAAGCAACGGCATAGCAACGGCCCTTTAAAGTGGTCAAAAAATTCAAAAAAAAATCGAAAAATCGAAGCTTAGAGTTCTGTGCTCAATCTATCTAGCTCCCTTCATGCCAATTTGCAGCCCGAACAAAAAATATTTGTAGCAGGAGATAGGTTTTGGGCGAGTACAATTCCGAACATTTCAGAAACGGTTAATTGCGAATATCTCTAAGAGAAAGAGTCTGATTGTGATGAAACTTGGGTTGAAATGTGTACAATGTGGCTAGCATGTACACAAAAATGAATAGTTGCTACGCACACCTCCGTTGCTTAGCAACAGCTAAAATACTTTATCATACATCGTACACTTATTGTGGACTGTACAAAAAAATCAATACCTCCAAAACTGGACCTCCGAGGGACCTGTTTTTTTGTTGCCCAATGGAGAATATCTTACAGCATCATATAAAAAAATAAAATCTTTAGCGAATAGATAAATGGAATTACCAGGACTGCCTTGTTAGAGTCTCTTTGGAAAACATGCCTGAAATTTCACAAGGCGGGTTTCTGGGCGCAAACTAAGAGGGCTGTGATAATCATATTTAATTGTGCTAAGTGATTGATAGCATGTACATGAATTACCGGCTAGTCACGTCGGCCAGCTTTTCCATCGAGAGCGAGCAGCCATTGTTGCCTACCGGCTTGTATGTTTGTTGTTTGTATGTCTGTATGTAATGGACAGCTTCTGGGAGGCCATTTGGAGTTCAACGATTTTGGATGAAACTTGACGGTAGGTTCATACCACGATCTAGTTCTATGCTTTTGAGCACCGTTGCTATGGACACCACCGTTGTCCCTAGCAACGGGACTTTGAAATTTTTGAAAAATCCCCAAAAATTGTTTTTTGGAAATCAAAAATCGGGCTTCCAGGCTTTTATGCGCACTATAATCAACCTCTTTGTCAAAAATTTTTCAGCCCAATCCGTTCAAAAACTATGACTAGTATGCAATTATGTAGCGACTACCCATGTCTCCTACCGGCTTGTTGTATATATTATATATATATAATGTATATATATGTATATGATATGTTGACAAAGGCCTAGCTTATGACTCTCAATTAACAAAGATATATCTCAATCTCAATTTAATAAAGGCCTAGCTTATGCGCCATGTTCGGGGCACTAGACGAACGCCAGAAAGCAGCCATTTGCCGGAACAACCGAGCGAAAACGTGAAGCACTCACAAAATGTCAACGCGGCAATTATCATCTCTTTGTTCAGCCCGATACGAGAAGAGCCAGGTCATGTCCATAGAGCTGCTGAACTGGGTGTTCATCCCAATGGAAAAAGGTGGGTGTCGAATGTCAAAGGAAAATGTGGGTGCTTGTGGTAAATGATCAAGACCACAGCCATTTTTGACCATCAAATGAACTGTTCAGGAATTGCTTGCAGTCTGTAATTAATGATTCAAAAGTCCTGTAAGGTCCAATGTGAAAATGATTACCAAAATAAAAGTGTAAATAAAATCGGTGTATTTCCAAGCCAATGTGTCTTAATGGAAAGGGAATAGAATGAGTCTCGTTGGGCTAACGGCTATCTTATGGCGAACGGCATGAATGGCGAATATGGCTCATGCAGAAATTAAAACTGACGTAAAATCATACGTCAATGAACATATTTATAAAGAGGAAAAGGTTAATCCCATAAGAAAGAAAGGGAACCTGTTCTCTACCCTTCTCCAACGCATCAAAGAGTTAGAATGCACCAGACAAGGGGATGGGTCCATTCTGAACATGCATTTATGGAAATATGTTGGCTTAATGTTAGGTGGTGGGTTGGGATCCTTGAGATCCTGAGGTCAAATCCCACTCGGTTTGTTGAATTAATACCAAGTGGTGGTTGACTCTGCCTGTCATTCTTCCAGCAGTTGAGTTGCCAGCATGCTGGTATACTGTGTCGGAACAGTGCGGACCCATCCAGGATTGTGTCAAACATCCAAGGAGACTGTTTAGGCAGCACCAACTCTCTGCATAGCAGTATGGTCCCAATGATGGATGGATAGATTATGGAAATAACTGTCTGAGGACCTGGATGTTGTGAACAATTACTTGGATCGATTCTGAATAATCCACACAAAGCGGCATTCCAACAAAATCGTGAAAATTCCACAAGTATTATATATTATATATATACACACAATCAGGGGGCTGCAAAATTAGGTATACAGTAATGAAAAACAAAACGTTTGCCAGAAAAGGATTTTATTGACTATACAACATTTTCAATAATAACATACCAATAATAAACATATCAATAATAAACAATTAATCGGGATATTAATGAATTGAATTCTCGTATTAAATTAATCCTAGCACCACTTTTATAATGACTGGTTAATACTGTTAAATCCTTACCTGGTATCGCCTACACATTTTGCAGCCCCCGAATATTATATATATTATATATATAAGTATGTATATATATAGTGTATTAGTATATATATTCATGATATACTCTACTGGTCAAAAGTTGTTGAACACCCCCATTTTCAGTTTTTACGCTCGCTCCGAGCTTCGCCTCGGAATTCGGATCAGGAGATCGAGGGGGGCGGAGCCAGTGGGGGTCAGACGTGAAAGAGCAGAGATCAAACCTCGCCTCACGAACCTTATAAAAAAGCGCGCAGAGCGCCAAGTCAGTGAGTCGATCTGGGTTTGGAGTGGTGTGAAGAGCAAGGTTCGAGTCCAGTGAAGGGCAGTGGAGGTCCGGGTTCGCCG
>CM068960.1:68750669-68781186 GCA_035128595.1 Eptatretus atami | reverse complement strand
GATCGGCTCCGCTTGCATAAAGACCCTAAGGGATCCAGTCTGACATTCCTTGTCTTTTGAGGGGTCTTATTCCTTGCTTTTATTTGTGTGGAAGTTTGTGGCGCCGTCGTTTAAGAGAGAAACTTTAAGCTGACTGTACATGATTAATTATAGACGGTTGTAGCGCTCGCCCTGCTCGCTTCTTGGTCTTCGTCCCGCATATCACACAAATCAACTGCATTGCATGTTTCACCAGATCATTGCATATTGTTTGTATACGGTGTAAATAATAAATGTGCTTATTTGAATGTGAACCTGTTTCGTACGTGTTCATTTCCCCATTGAAACACCAATTGCATTTCGGGAATGTAGCGTGGCTTTTTGATAGCGATAAAAGAATGGTCCAGCGACGGTCTCGCGATATACCCCGCTCGGTTTATCCCAGAAACGGAACGAAACCGCTTAAGCGGTTCCGTGTCCAAGCCAAACCTCGCTGAGGTACGGTCTCTCGGATAGGCTGCCGCCGCGAATAATTAGCGCTTATATCGACAATTCGGCGATTGACCCGTCGCGCGCGGGTAAGCAATATGACTAGGCCGGTGGGTGGGCTTGCGAGCACACCCGTGACTGGTTTCGGCGTTGTTCGCGAAAGTTGCGACTGAATTGGTCGTCCGGTGGGCGTTACGCGCCGCGATTCAGCTGAAAAGCGGCTGTTCCCACGGTCGGCGGCGCGAAATTCGTAACAATATATACTGTTCAGGCCTGGTGGAGGCATTGTGCTCTACGAGTGTAATTCTAGGTTCTTCATTCTTATATCATGAAATTCATTAGTGCTGAGAAATTTCAGTCCTCACCCCCACTACCTTCTCAGAACCAAGAGCTTCAAAATTTCTGCCAGAAACGAGTCAACATAACTGGCTGTGTTCACGCCTCAGCTTGTCTCTCGCCAAACAGCCAGTATGCTACAGTCCGGGAGGAGAAGGGGTGAGTTGCATCCCTAAAGTGTGGTTTTTGTGTAAATACTATCTGCTTAAAGTTTTGCAACACCAAAAAAAAAATCGCACAGTAAGTTTGGTGTGTGTGTGTGTGGTTGGTTGTGTGGTGTGTGTGTGTGTGTGTGTGTATGTATAATTGTTACGGGCCTCGGGTACCGAGTGATTACGAGGGGGGTTTAATCCCCGTTTGTCCTCGCAAGAGCCGCACTGGGGCCACCGCTCACGATTAACTTTGTGTACGGTGGGTTGCTTTAGAACAGGAACGCCAATCAGTTAACCACGAGTTCCAGTTGTCCACCGTCTAATCTTTGCCGTTTGACGAAGAGTCACGTGGCTTCCTGAATGGGGAGCGCTCCTCTTCAAAGCACTATATATCTTGATTAGATCTCTAATTTGGGCGGCCGAGCATTAACCGCCGGTTGCGATGCCGACTATACAGGTCAATACGTGTCGGTAATTACCTCCCGTCTATCTAGGTTCGGACAATGCTGGATCAATTGGAAGGAAAGGACAAGCCGGACAGGTTGAACTCAACAAAGGAATTTATTAATTAGAAAATAAATAAATAAAGTAATCGAAAATAATCGTAAGCAAATAAATAATCATTGAAGCACTGAGAGAAAAAGGACGGAAGAGACAGATTGTTACCTCTAGTCTTACTTATCAATTAAACATGAGACAAGGGTACCCTGCAGATCTTCAGGCGGGAAGAGAAAATTTCCAGTCTCGTCAAACAAATGGAAGTCATCGATGTCAAATAAAAACGTTCCTGAAATGTGTGAGCGTGCCTTTCCGTTGCCAGTGCCCAGCCTTGCCGTGCACCCACTCACGCAAACAGGCTTTGAACGCCAATCAAACGTTCACGTCGTTACCCGCAGAACCAGGGGGACGCCAAGAGCAGGTCTCGAGCAGAACAAGCATTAACGGTCCGAGTGTCACCCCACCGCAGGAACCACAACTGACGGACAGCTGTTAGGAGCTGTTGAGGCACTGTTGAAGGAGCTGTAAGGCGCTGAGCTGTCACAACTCACTGGCACCGACTGACTGACTGGAACTTTGACTGAAATACTTCAAAGCTGTCAGAACGCAACCAGCTATCGCCACTGATTGGTGGTTCGACTGATGGAAAAGCCGTCTGACTGTGAAATCGACGAAGCAACTGTCCTGACTGGAAATCAACGAAGCAAACCGGATCTGTCTGGGAAATCGACGAAAATAGCCGTTTGGCTGACTGGACTGCACCAACTGACTGGTTGTTCGAACCGACCAGTTAAGCCGTCTGACTGACTTCGCAAAAAACTGACTGCCGCCAACTGACTTTTCAAACTGACTGGTCCAAACTGACTCCTAAAGTCGTCTGTCTTGACGCCGACTACTGGAATAAGCCGTCTGACTGACACTGCACTCACTGACGGCAACTGACCTCTCAAAGCCGTCGCACCTGACTGTCGTCGACTGACTGTTCTAGAATGGACCTCTCGTCCTCTTTTATAGGCGGCCATCTGGCGGGCGCCAGACTCCAGCCCAAATCCACCCCGGCCCCCCATTTTTTTTTTTCGAAAATTCCCGTTTGGGTTCCGTTGGGGGGGGGGAAACGGGGGGGAAACCCGCCTGTCCCGTGACCATTCCTGCCTTCGACGCCATGCCTGTGGTGCTGGACGAATGGCAGAAAGCAGGCCATTTATCAGAATTACGAGCAAAAAAACGTGAAGCGCTCATAAAACTGTCAAAAACAATTAATCACCTCAATGTTTCAGCCCCGATATGAAAAAGAGCCGTTAGCGTCCATAGAGCTGCTGAACAGGGTGTCAAACGTCGATGGAAAAAGGCGGTGTCGGCGTCGATGAAAAAGTTGGTGTCGAGCCTCTGTTTGGCTAACGGCTATCCATGTGCATGACATGTGTCTGTCGTAAAGAGAAAAAATGAGCTTTCCATAAGAGCAGGAATCTCATTTCTTTATCTTCTCACTGCATCACACTGAGAATCCTACCAGACATGGGGATTGGTCAATCCTTGACATGCATTTAGGGAAATAACTATCTGAGACCTGGATGTTATATACATTCATCGAATCGGATTTGAAAATCCGTAACACTATTATTAATATGTATATATATATATATATATATATATATATATTATCGAGCGTCGATTAACCCTTCACTGAGGCATTGAGGACGTCGATATACTGAGAGGAAACACTGTTTTGGTTTTTTTTTTCATTATCTATCAAAACATGTGGCCAACCACGAGAGCAGAAAACCAGGAATTGCCATTTAGTAACTGAGGTAACCTCAGAGAATGCATCTGCTTTAATAGCTGAGTCACTTCCTTATATTATGTTATATCTTTTGCCACGTTGCGACTTATTCCAGCACACAATACTAGCCCTTCCTTTGATCAAAAGGACCAAACTGCGTTATGGCCTTTCAACACCAATGTATTAAGCAGATTTATAAAAAAAAAAAAAAAAAAAAATTTTTTTTAAAAATTTTAAAAAAATTTAAAAAAAAAAAAATTATTTTAAAAAAAAAAAAAAAAATAAAAAAAAAAATTAAAAAAAAAAAAAAAAAAAAAAAAAAAATAATTTAAAAAAAAAAAAAAAAAAAAAAAAAAAAAAAAAAAAAAAAAAAAACAAAATAACAATGAGGACCTGAAGTCTCTCAGATCCAGTTACACAATGTTCCTGTTGAATCATTTTTCAAGGTGACCACATTTCTTATTCTCCTTTCATGTGGAAAACAGCCAAAGCAGAAATATTTTTTAATTAACTGCAAGTGAGTAGATTTTGCTGGGAAAAAACAAAGCTTTTAAAAGGTTACAAATCCCAACATTCCCTCCTATGCTACTTTAAGAAAACAATTTTATTAAATCACAATCAAGCATCTTATTTTATTCAGGCAGACAGATGCATCAGCTCCGCTGGTGCAGGCAGACTCTCCCTGGGAGGATTCCATCCCCCTTCCGGGCAACAGGCCTCTCATCTCCAGATGGTCTCCATGCGCGTCGAAAGGCTCCCCCTGCACTTCTTAACCCATGGAGGAGAGCCCACCTACCCCACTAAAGATGTGTCACATGCCAAACCCTCTGCATTTAATAAATTACTCTGAAAATCTTCATTCAAAAAAACCTGCTCAGCTTAAGAATCTTTGGTCTGAACTTGTACTTAAACTGATCACATCTATTTCCAGTTCCATTTTAACATTTATGCCAGAATCTGCAAGCATCTAGTCCACATCCACATTTACATTCATCTTCCTTTTCCAACATTACAGCAAGTCATCATTCTCAAGTCGAGGTACTGCAAGCAATTGAATAATACCTCATGCTTTATCCAGGTGCCTGGTCACAAAGATATATTGGCCATTACAAGCAGGCAAACATAAGGAGCAAGGGTAGTGGGGGGGGGGGGGGGAGGGGGTGGGTGTACAAATAGTGGTTGTGAGGTGGTGTGGGGAAATGCCCCTTTTATTGAAAAGTCCTTTTCCCTAGCCCCAGCTTATATTTTTTTATAGCCTTTCACAATTTTTATTTTATTTATCCCAAATGACCTTTGCAAATTTTTCATACTGATTCAGATGTAGTGTTTCCACAATATGCAAGTATGACTCATAACGAAGGCACCTATGAGTCGTCAAAAAATCACACTATTCCTTATGACGAGTACTATGCCATGTGCCAAGTTTAATTTTCCTTGGTGCGGTTTCGAGATAGCAGGTCCAAAGTTTTTTTCTTTTTTCCAACATTGGCTGCCACACCATGTGACCTATGATATAATTTATCATAAAACATTCTACATGAGTAGGTTGCCTCATTTGCGTGAAAATTTTGTCTCGATACTGACAGCGTTGCGGAGAAAAAACACTAAAGCTACTGTGCGGACAAACAGACAGACAGACAACGGGACCAAATGCAAATTACCCTCTCCTCGGCAAGGGTAACCAAGCAACACAGACCACCCCCCCCCACCTTTATAACCCTTTATCAAGGCCGCATCCAGATGGGGAGCACAACCCCATGCAGGACCTTGCTGTCCTGATGCATCGTACAAATTAGGTCCAATCTGTCGGGTAGTTTTGTTTGGGGGGTCAATGGTCTGTGGAATGACCATAACTGACTGAGAAGATGTTTTAGTCAAATGTGATGGCCGACCAGACACTGGGACCCACTGAGATTTTTCACGAGAAATAAACTAATTAACACTGGGCTGTTAACAGTAAACCAAAATGTTTCTGGAATTGAAAAAAATTGTAAATATTGACAGTCAATAACGTGTTGTGTGGACACGTACACGTACGTACTTAGCAAATAACAGCCGTCGCTTTCGCTGACAGTGGTGTGAAGGGGAGGGGGTGGAGAAAAGAGAAAGTTACTGTCCAAACTTTCCTGTAGTCTCATGTGGCACTGCCTGGAGGTAGTATGACACCTGCTTTCAGATCAATTCCAGTGTGCAGGCGCTGGTGTAGACAGAGCCCTTGGCAACCCCCGGAACCGCCGTAGTGATCATGTTGATTTCCACCGTTCCTTGCTGTTGTCATTCTCAAACCAGTAAGGCCCTCGCATTCCTGATTGGCATTGAAGGTGCGAGCATGTGACTATTGGCCGTTCTTCAGTACGTCTCAGTTGATCTTCAGGTGGTTTTGCTCCCTGGAAAGTGTTATGATTGTTGATGACACCATTCAAGTGGAAATGGGCTTATCACTGAACCAGATTTCAGATTGATCCAGTTGGGTACCACCTCCATCCTGTCACTGAGCAATTGCAACATAAATCAAGTTCCTCCTCATGTCATCATTGACTCAGTTTATGCCTATAGAGGATGATGTATGGGAAAAGTTCAGTTCCTTAGTGAGGTTACACCAGCCTGATGTTGGTGATGCCGAGCTCCCGGGAGTGGCCGGCGGTGGGATCAGGGGACTGTCCACTGAGAATGCTGCACGGCATCAGATGTTAGCTTGGCTCTGGTACTGATGCTGGCCTGCCACGTTGCTCTTGCTTTGGTTGTGCCTTGTACCTTGTGCTTCAAAATGTTTCAAACAATACGTGAATGGCCACAATTTGTGGGTCCAATCACTATGGCTGAGGTCGTATTTCCGCAGAGCCTCCGGAGGTGTCTACATTATAATTTAGTCTCATACCATAGAGCCACCCACTTTTGTCTTCAGCTCACTGTCAAACGGCAGGGTTTGAGCTATGGAGCTTAGAAATCCCAGGAACAAATGACCATGATAACACCACAAACCTGAAAAGAAAAATGGTATAGGTCACAAAAACAAGAAAATGCAGGAAGTCAAGTTTTGTATCGGTTTTTGAAAACCCTGCAAACACACACAAAAGTCATGTTGCTTCAACTACCGTCAGCGAAGCTGAGGGTTCAGTGCTAGTGTAAGAGAAATCGATGATTTTGCGTTTCCTGATTGGTGACCTCATTATATGAGGTGATTGTATCACAAAATTCCATTACGAATTTAACTGTGGGGGTGCATAAAGATTGTGATATTGATTGTGAAATTTCTAATCACATTTTGTTTCTCGGCTTTTTATTTATGTATGTTTACCCTTTCAGGTTTGTGTTACCGTTACATAAAGGTGATCGAGCGTGCTGCATTCCAGCAAGAATGTGGGAAAAGTGGCGTGTTGGGGTCACTTGCGCTTGGGAGCATGAAAAGTCTTTAATTGCAAAAGTAATTTATTTATTTTTAATCATTGTGATTGCCCTCAGTACAGTGATACTACACTGGTACGATAGTGTCGAGGCGTCGATCACCCTTACTGAGGCATGAAGACGTCGATGTACAAATTGAAAGAATTGTTATCTATCAAAACATGTGCGCAACATGGAAAGCAGACACCAAGGTCCACCGAATTAGCAACTGAGGGTAAACCCGGAGAGAGTGCCTCTGCCAGAATGGTCGAGTCACTCCCTCGTATATACACGGTTCCTATACTCCAAACAATTTCATACATGATCGTCCTTCCTTCATCCCAGGACCAAGCTGTTTACAACTGGCTTATGTCCTTTCAACACCTGTGTATTAGCAAGATAAGGAGGACCTGAAGTTACTCCCCCAGATCCACTTACACAATGTTCTTGTGGATCATTCAAGGTTGACCAGCATTTCTTATCTCTTACACAATGTTCTTTTGGAACAGCAAGCAGGAATATATTTTAATTGACTGCAGTGAGTAATTGAGTTGGGAAAGAAAAACAAAAAAGCTTAAAAAAGGTACGAGTCCCAAACATTAGCAACATTGATCTGTACACAAGCGTTATCAAAATGCATTGCTTTTGCTGTGTGGTGTTGTTGGAGTGTAAAACACTATTGCTTTAACAATACGGCACTTTCAAAAATCGATTTATTCACCCAGAATGCTCGGCGCAAATGTGCAGACACCCCAGGAGATGCGGCATCAAGAGCATCATCTCGATATGCTTATTCATTCTTGTCCGTCTATGTAACATCGGTTCACCCATTGGTTGGACAGTGGGATGGTCAGGCCAAGCTATTTCAAAACTGATGGAATAACATGGCCCACCATTTTGGTTGACGTGAAGGACGAGACAACTTCGAGCTTCAAAGTCACAATCGCCATAGCATCCCATATTCGTGTACTTTCATGTAAAATGACCAAAGCAACAATGAAGAAGGATTTTGAACCGATGGGTGCAGGGCCTGTGAAGATAGGCCTCAGCACGAGGAGCAGGTCTGTTGTCTCACACACCGCCCCGAACTAAAACTATGTAACAATCTCTCAAGCAAGGGCTTTTACCACGGAATTTACGCAGGTCCTTGCTATTTATTTCTGACTATTTTTCTCTTCAACAACTCGGACCAGGGACAATAAAACACGTCATTATAAAGTCTTTGTTCGAAGCGTTCAGAAATCCTGTGACACTGTGAAAGAAAACATCGTCATTATTTAAGTTTTAAATTGTGTGTGCTGGTGCGTGCGCGCGCGTGCAATTAGGAAGAAAGAAATTGGGTTCAGGTCTCATGGCACTTGGAGCATGCAGCTCATGAGGTTATGCACATCTTATGGGATTGTGAGTTGGACAGGCCACTGTGATGGCCCATGACATGTTGGAGCCGTTGATTCGCAGTTTCTGCTACGTCGGTATTGGCATGATAGGGAGAGGGGAAAGCATTTAATAATCCGCCTGTTTCTATGTGGGAATTCCCGTTTGCTTTTATGAGCAGGGGAGAGTGAGGATGCGGAGGAAGAATTGGGGTGGGTGGGGGAGAACAATGATGGCACAGAGGGGCCTGGATGGGTTGAGTTTTTGGGTTGGGGATGGGGAGGAGTTAAGGCTTGGAGTGGGGATGGGATTGATGCCTGGGTTGGGAAGGAGCAGGGTGAGACTTTGTGGTTGGGAGCAGAGGTTGATGACTTGGGATTTGAAATGGGGGGGGGGGAGAGTTGAGGATTGACGTAACATGTTGATGTGCTTGGATGTTCCATGGGTTTCCTGCTAGGTAAAGTATATTGTGTGCGGAGACGAGTCATGTTGCTTAAAATGGTCACAAAGCTTCTGAAACGAGCTGAAAAATACTTGTAAAGTACTGAGAAGAGCTGTGCACAACAAAAGACTTGGAAAAACTTTCTCAGCTCACCAAACGGGAAGAGGGTGCGACGTCCCTAAAAGCACACTGACAGGGCAACGACGCATGGGGATACAGAAGGGAGAGATGAAGGGAGGGGGTAGGGAAATGGCATATATCAGTCAGAACGAAAAGGTTGAAAAAGAGGGAGGATAAAAGTAATATGTAGACGCCGCTTCGTACTGCAAACTCCTGACCAAAGACCTAGGTGGAAAACCCCTGACAATCCCTTCCGCTGAATGAACTATTTATCTGGATTAGTTATTTCTGAATGCCCAAAGGAAGACATATCTGGGCTTTGAATGTTGCAGGGTAAGTTTTTAAATGATTTATATTTGCCATGAATTCCTGGTTGTTGGTCATATGGCAGCTTAGCTGCCGGGGTAGCTATCATTTTTTGAAGCGCGACTGTTCGGCTGATGCAGTGCCTCTACAGTACACACACTGGACGGGTACTGCATTTCGGCCGACCTCGGAAGGGATGACAGGGCCGAGTCAGCCCCTAGTGTATTAATTCAGTGGCCGACGGGCTTGAACTCAGGAACCTTGGATCCCCAGCCGCCACCCTAACCACTGAGCCAACACCAGGCTCCTATGAATCTTTGAGAGGGGTGGTGGGAGCTACAAGAGTTGTGTTGGGCTATTTGTAAAATAACTTGATTTTGGTTCTGGTGTCACATGATAAATTGTGCAAGATTTTTGATCTATTGGTGTGCGTGCATTATGAAATCAACACCTCTCCAGTCTCTTCTATAGATATTTGTCGAATTTCTTGAGTCGATTTCATTCGGTTAAACAAACATTGAAATTGCCACTCCTCATCTAAATGCTTGGAAAATTAGTTCAAAGGATCTAATTGAACACAGATTTTGTTGCTAGTGATGGCAGTAAAAGTCGCCCAGCGAGCCGAACCGAACCGTCATGCAAACACACACACACCTCATTTGCATTCACACGTCATTTCAACAAAGGTGATTATTGAGAGAATCAAATTTTTGTTTTTTATTACAAATGCAAATCTGAAATTCGTTTTTCACTCAATCAAGGTCAGGTTATCAGCTTTGTGATCTGGTGTTCAATTTTAGATTATTATAACTGCAGGTGATGTTTTCATATTTGTTGCTTGTCCCAGGTGAAACTGAGTAAGTGTTATCAGCAAGCACTTGCAGCAGAATTGATGAGCATCTGCTTTACTGGCCACGCTTTCTCCGCCACAAGTGTAAGCAACGGTTTCACCAAGATCCACACAGTATCTCATCCGCACCCGCCGCCTGCACTTTCTCGCAGGTAATTATCTGTCAACTGAAGTAAACACTGTAAGTAATTCAAATTGTAGCATTCAAGTTTGATAATCTCTGGCTGTACTGCTTGCCAGGAGGAATTGCTACCACTTAGTCAGAAGGTAGAAGCGGAGAGAAGCACGGCGGGCAGGTTAATGTGAACTTTTTATCAAGCCCTCACCCTCATCCAATTCTTTCCCAATTCAATGCAATATAATTTTGTATGTTTATGCTTTTATATAATTTAACCTTTGTGCTGTATTATAACTTCAATTCTCCCTGCAATCCTCACGTATCTCCATCATTCACACCCACCAGAGAAAGCTTTAGTTGCTAGCACGGCTTGGAAATATTCAATAGAGAAGGAGCTGCTTGAGCGGCTCTCAAACAAGGGACGTAGGTAGCTTTGCAGTGGCCACCATCATTATATGATGTATTGTTTGTTTTATTTAACAACAAGGCATGTCCTCACAGACAAGTTTTAATTCCCCCTGGGAATGACGTATTTAGTTTGACTTGTAAGCCCCACCTCTTCCACTACCACACTTGGGAGCAGTGCTCTGCTACAAACATTGACGGAGATATTAATCGTCCATTACTTGTGACCCCAGGGACTTTTTAACTCCTAAAACAATTAACCAATGACATTCCGGTAAATCACCGGTTTTCAACTCATTCCACAATCAGTTTTGCGAGTCAATAGAAATCAAGATTACTCATTTGGCCCTCTTTTCATAACTTTGTGGTCTCTAAATTGCCTTCTTTCTTTCCTCACATATCCAGTATGGAGAACATTATACTTTCCCGGCACGGGCATTTGACAAGCTTTGTAGCGACAGAGTGTTATACAGAAAGGAGTCCGAGGCAGAGGAGAAGGAAGAGGTATGAACAGCATGGATACTTCTACTGGATTTATATGATCACTCGTATAGAAGCTAAATCTTGAATAGTTTTGAAATATCGTACATAAAGGCCACAGTTACCCTGATGGTTGGCATTGGCAAACATAATTCGGCCAATCACAGCCCATGATCTATCAGGTTGAGCATAATGTCATGAGGAGTAGATATTTGTAATATGAAAGCTAACATGTTCAACCATAAAAATAAAAAATCACGTACACAAAAGATACATCGACAGATGATCAGGGGGTGTTCAGAGCTCATTTGATGTCCCCCATCTCTAACCTTGTTTGGAGGGGTGGGGTAAACTGTATACCAATTCACATTTATAGTATGATGTATACATGTGAGTAGCAGATGGGTTCCCTTTGGCTGAACCAGGACGCCGAGCGGAACGTGCGCGGCGAGTCCATGGTTTATCGTATTTCTTTCATTTGCTCCCAAAGGTTGCAGATTCAACCATTATTAATCACGCGTTTTCTGCTTTTGTTCCGAAGTGCAGACAATGTCTTCAGCTAGGCAATGTCTCGCTTTTCAGCTATCTTTAGATTTTGCAGTATAAAGCAATTATTCAATGCTTTACATTATTATTTAACCAAAAACTGGTGCAATGCATTAGAGTTAACAGATACTGAATCCTCCTGCGTGGACATGCAATGATAAATAATATCTTAGGCATAAAACCATTGGTCATGTTCCACATTGTTTTTTTTTAACACAGGTTTCTTGTGTTGGAAGAACAAAAAAAATCCATTATAATACATTCTAATATTTATTAAAAGGCTATTCTAACGACTCATTGATTGACTCACGACTGACTGATATTATGTTCGGAACGGTTAACGGTTCCCGGGTAACGTAGAAGGCTGATATTCCACGTGCGTATGGACATCGAAGCCGAACACGAAAATCCAATCGTTGGGAAAGCATCGTAAAGAAAAATATCTGCAAAACTCAAAGGCACGCGGTTAGAGCGCATTACCTCCGCCCCACTCAATGCCTGATCCACAAGAAACATATCGCGCCCCATACATTTTTGAAAATATCATGCTATATATTCATTTTTTGGCCCTTTCTCTCAATGGTGAAAAAAATCACTTTTCAAAAAAATTAAATAATTCCGTATCCACATCATATTCGTATCTTCATCAAAATGAATCGTTTCTCCTTGTTCACACACCCAACCTGGTCCACTAAATTTCATCCGAATCACTCCACAACTGTTTTGAGATTTGTTCCATATATTAGTTTAGCCCTAATCTCTCAATGGAGAAGAATCACTTAAAAAATATTACGGTCTGGATCTTCACCGAAATTGAATCAATTTCTTCCTTGTCACACAGCCCAACGTGTCACCAATTTTTGTCCGAATCCGTCCACAACTTTTTGAGATATCCTGCACACGAACAAAACAGACAAAAGGACAGAAAGGGGTGGAAAAACATAAACCACCTTCACCTTTCGGAAGGCAGATTAACAATGAACCCCAAAACTAATGACAAACAAACAAGAAAACTAAAACAACAACAAACTATAAACGATGACACACGTTGGGTTAGAAAGTTTCTTCTTCTTTCATTTATGGATGGAAGGAAGGGCTACCATATATTGAAGCGTTATGCCCACAATTAAAACCCATTCTTCCGTGTACGACTCTTACACCATTCATTGACTCGATCATTTTCCCCATTCATAATGAGTTTTATAACTTCTGCCGAGTGGAACCAGGGAGCACAGGTTTGATCACATCCCACATTGTAAATCTTGTGTATTAAATGCTTACCTGTTCAATCTGTATAGAAAGGCAGCAATCGTTTTCATATGCACGAAGTCTTATGGTTTTTTGTTTGTTTGTTTGTTATTCTCACGATTACATTTATGATATATTTGTTTTGGAACTGTGGATTGTATTTTAATAGGTTTAGTGAGTGTGTATGTTACGTGTCAGTATATGACCTTCATCATATTTGTTTTGGGAGTAAAATTAACTGTGTCAGGTTCTTTGATTTTCAGGTAGTAAAGCTGGGCGACTATTTTTGAAAATAAATAAATTAACAAATAAAAGGGCCTCCTTCCTTTTTGAAAAAAATCTGGGAACGATCACTGGTATATTATTATTTTTATTTTAACTTGGCCTAATCATAAAGCTTCTATTTATTATGTACCTCATTACGAAGCACGGTTTTGTTAGCTTACAATGTATAAGCATACCCCACTAATATGTATATACACACATAAATAATGTATATGTAGTAAAAGTGTCAGTTGCATATAGCACTTGCCAAAAAACAAGTAGCACATTTTGGTTTAAAGGAAAATATTACAGCCAAATTCATAACACCGGAGTGACTAAGCTAGCTCTATAACATATCAAGAGGAAATGTGTAAACTGATGCCCACCACCACATATTTATCTTGATTGGTCCTTTTTTATACGCCGATATACATATTCGGGGCGTATTATGTGATACCGGTCGTCCTCGTCCGTCCGTTCCTGTCCGCACTCTAACTCCCAAAAGTTTTCAACTTTCACGTTTTATATTTTGGTACAGACTGTTGGAGACGGTGTGTCGCGACATAACGTTTCGTTCATCTAAAGTGGTTGCATTTGGCAACCAGGATGCTGTTTTCCATGTAGTAGCACAATTCTGTATTATACCTTCTTGTTCGCAGGCGTATATTGATGCTCACTTGCGCTATTGTTTGTTATGTGCACCGATTCTGCCATGAATATAATCTCGTTATTGGAAATGTTCACTCAAACAGTAAACTCTCCTTTGTTGATTCTGGGGGAAGTTGATAAGCTCAAAAATTGCAATATGTACAGTTCCTTGTACCCCAATGTGTCATGCGTTGGGGTTTGTTTTCCTTACTGTTGAAAATGGCTGATCAAACAAAGTGACATCACTGGTTTGTGATCCTATACAAAGTGTAAAGAAAGCATTCAGCAGTTTTTGAAGTACAGTACATAAACAATATGAAAGATGTCAGGTAACACAAATAAAATTAGAAGGTTCATAGAATACCCTTACCCCATGCAGTCTGAGAAAAAGGGACGTGGAAAGGGTCTTTTAAACTCTTTGTTTTTTGATGTTTCCGAGCACAATTCTATATTTTCTACAGCCATAATTTTGTCTGAGCACATCGACCTGCGAAAACTTGGTGTAAAATGGCATAATATTTTGATGTGCCTCCACACTGTGCCGCGTTGGCTAGTCATGCTTGTTGAGCATTGTTGTTGCTTCCCTGTGGCTCCGTCTACCGTGAGCCATGACCACGCTTGTGAAAAAACGCGGTGAGCCATGACTACGTTTGTTGAAAAAGAACCGTGAGCCATGACCACCGACTGTTTCGAGAAAGAAATGTCGCTTGCTTTGTGCTTTTTTTGCCCGTGCGATTGAAAAATGCGTTTTATGCCAGACTGTGGCCAACAACACTGAGTGCATGCATTTTGTATCGTTCAAACCAGAATTTGTACTGTGACTTTATGTCGACATGAAACAGTTCGATCGCTCTCGTTTTACCGACGAACTTCGACAAATTGTGTTACAACAACAACCTATAGGAAAGAACTTGCACATTTGATGTGAGACAAATGTAAGCTCTGCGGTCTATTCTCGTGACTCTAATTTGTTATTGAACCGTTACGCTGAATCAGTGTCTGTACATGTATAACGATCACCTAATATCTGTGTCAAACTTACTATAACATTTTATTTTTGTTTTTGTTACAGCGATTACCACACAAAACTCATACCAACGTCAAGAATAAGAACTCTAAGCCTCAGCATGGTTGTTAGACGTTACAGTTCATTTGTCGGTTGGGGGTTCAAGCTGTATGCCTACCGCCCGTCCACACGGAGAGGCACAGAAACATTTTGTCCAAGTTATTTGTTAAAACTATAGATTTTTGTAAGTGACAAAGCGAATTTGTGTTCTTTCAGTGATTAATTAGATAATCAATTAAATAAATAAGGTTTTATAAGGCTGCAGAAAAAAAAACCTTTTTCAGAAATTTACCACCCACCTTTATTTGAAATAACACCTTTTTGGAAGCTTACCACCACCCTGTGTTTGATCACAGTCTTCCCACCACCTTATTTAACACGTTGCATTTAGTTTCATGCCTGTTATTATGTCTTTTATGACGTCCTTAAAAACAGAATTTCCTGTTTGGAAATTATTTTCTTATTTTGGACTGCCACACAGGCAGACAGACTAAAAAAAAAAATACCGCTCTCTGTCTCTCACCATGTGCTTGGGAAAATATTCCATACCAATTTGCCAAGTACTGCGTAAACACAGTTTGTGCTTCCAATCATGTTCTAACATTTCAATTGTTCAAAAATATTACATTCAATTTGAAAATAAGTCGTTCCTCGATTATTAGACTTATTGTCTGTATACAGAGACAGACAGACAGAAAAAGTAAACCAATTGCTTATCCCCGCTTTTCGCTTTGTGCCCGTGGGGGGTAATAGATTGAGATGGTTTTATTTGGGGACTTTTCACATGTATGAGCTTCTGTAAGTTGCATGCAAAGTGCTTACAAAGGGGAAATGAGGAGTCGTAAATCCCTTCCAAACACTTTGGGATGCAATATGATAGTCGGGCCTTTTGCCAAACATTATACAAAGGGGTCCCGGTAGTGTTTTTCATTGGTGTTTTTAATGGGACTTTGCAGTCAGCATGGGATATGTGGTATGCCACACATCTTAATTTCATGCTGGTTTGCGGCTCTTGCAGTCATTGTTTCACTCTTGGTTTTCTCTCTGACAGAAGTTGAGTTTGTGCTGAGAAGACATGAGGAGAGTGACTCAGTGATATTGAGTGCTGGCCTAATAATTAGAACAAGTTTTAAAATTTGCATTAAGTACTGATGCTTATGGAAAGGTGCAAAAGTTAATCAAATTCTTTTTCTTTTGATGAATTTGTTATTTTTCAGGCTTTCTATAGCATCAATACGTGCCGTTCAGAAAGTGTTCAGCCTCTCGACTTTGTCACATTATGTTGTGTTCCAGCCTGAATGTGAAAATGGATTGAAATTTAAAAAAAACATTTTGTCACCGAATATACACCAAAATACCCCATAAATGACAGTGAAACATGTTTTTTTAGGAAATTCAAATTTAATTAAAAATTGAAAAGTGAAATGTCTTGGTCAATAAGTATTCAAACCCTTGCTATAACATTTCCAAATTGCAGCTCAGGTGCATCCAATTTTCCTTTGTCTCCTTTGAGGATGTCTGCTACACTTGATTGGAGTCCATGCGGTGCGCCAATTCAATTGATTGGCATGATTTAGAAAGAAAAAACACCTTTCTATTATATGTTAGTCCCACAGTTGGCAGTGCATGTCAGAGCAGAAACTCCATTGAAGGTTCCCAAGGAACTGTCTTGTTAGAATCCTGATAGAATTGTTAGGAAGCATAATCTGGGAAGGTATAGAAAACAATTTCTAAAGTGTTGAAGTTTCCAAGAGCACAATGAGCTCCATCATTAGGAAATGGAAAGAATATGGAACTACCCAAGCTCTTCCTTAACGCTGGCAGTCTGACCAAACTGAGCAACTGGGCTAGGAAGGACCTTGGTCAGGGAGGTGGAGCATAACCCATTGACCACTCTGACAGAACTACAGGCATTCCTTGACTGAGATTGGCCAGAACCTGCCAGAAGGACAAAATCTCTGCCAGCAACTTCACAAATATAACGCTTTATGGGAGAGTGGCCAGACGGAAGCACATCCTGAAAAATACATGAAACATGACAGCACACTTGGGGTTTTGCAAAAAGGTACGTAAAGACTGAAGTTATGAGGTAAGTAATTCTGTGTCTGATTAGACGGGAAACTTTGAACTTTCTGGCCTTGAATTCAAGTGCTACATCTGGCGGGAACTGATCACATCTTCATCGTCCATCTCACACCATCTCTACTGCTGAAGATGGTAGGTGGACAGCATCAATGCTATTGGGTGCTTTTCAGCGGCAGGGACTGGGAGACTGTAAGGATGGAGGGAACAATGAATGAGCCAAATACAGGCCAAATCCTGAGAGAACCTGCTTCAGAATGCAAAAGACCTGAGACTATGGCAAGATTTACATTTCCAACAGGGACCAATAAACCAAAGCATACAGCCAAAGTCAACACTGGAATGGTTTCTGAACAATAACATGTGATCTTGAGTGGTTTCAGCCAAAGCCTAGGACTTGAAATCCCATTAAGAATTTCTGTGGAAAGGCTGAAGATTGCTGAGCACGGACACTCCACCCACGCAACCTTAAATGAGCTTGAGCCAAAATCTACAAGGAAGAAGTGAGAAAATCCCCAAAATGCCAGATGTTCCAAAGCTGCGTACATACATACCCAAGAAGACTCAAAGCTGTAATTGCTGTCAAAGGTTGCTTCTACAAAGTTTTGACTCAGGAGCGTTGAATACTTTATTGACTCAAGACATTTTCAGCTTTTAATTTTTAATTTATTTGCTAAAAATTTCTAAAAACATGTTTTCCCTTTGTCATTATGGGGTAGTTTGTGTCGATTGTTGACAAAAAATTTAATTTAATCCATTTTAAATTCAGGCTTGTTAACAACAAAATGTGAAAATGCGAGGATGTGAATTACTCTCTGAAGCACTGTATTTGTATTGATTTCCATGGTGTTGCATGGTACTGCAGCATTCAACCACAAATATAACCTCTTGGCAGGTAACACAAATGGAGAGCAGAATCTGAAAAGAATTGTCAGTGTGGAGATGGTAAGAGGATGAAAGAGTTTTGCTGGACAAAGGGAAAGCACCTGTGAAGGGAACCTGGGAGGATTAAAGGCGCCAAGCAGGTTGCGGTTCTCGTCAATTGATCGCGTTGTATGAAATAACGAGACAGAAAGAGAACGAACCAACTAGAAAGAGCCTGACTTCAAATGTTGACTTTTGATCCGCTATTAATCCATGTTATTCTGGCTTGTAGGAATGTGGATATTGCAAGGTGGGACAGATGGGACACGGTTTGGAATGGTTGTGATCGCAAAGGGGGAATGTTATGTAATGCGAAGATTGGGTGGGAATGGATGTTAAGGAATTTAGGGAGGGTAGATTGATAGAAGATAGAGATATATTCTTGCTCTTCCATGAGCCCTTGATATTGTTAGTAGAGAAAAGAGGGGAGTACTGTATTCATGGTGAATGGAGTGGATGGAAGAGATAGGGTGGCTGGAGGTAGGATGATCTTACCTTTTTATGTCATCTTATCCACAAAATAAAGCAAACAAAAAAACTGACTTTTGTTTTTGTTGTATTCGTATCCTTTTATTTTTTCAAATGTTTATTAACTTGTAATCGAAATTGCGTTTCTTTCTGTCTCTGTTTGTACAACTCACTTGGAATACACCCCTCTGCTTTAATTGATAATTGCTGCAAACTTCCCATCCCATGATCTTTACTCCAATCTTGTCAAGATTGGAACATGGAATCGTGAAAAAGCATCCATCCCCACTCCACACAAAATATGGAATTTATTTATGAGGGAGGGGTATCCACTGTCCATTGCCAGGGAATTCCCTGAGTGGGCTTGGAGGGCAGATACAAAAATATAGTTGTCCAGGTGTTTTATCGTCAACAAACTTCCAAGTCGTTTGACAATTTGCTCTGCACCCATGACCATTTTGTCCAATATGTTTGATTAATTAAACGAATACAAGTTTGCCGATGTAAAGTCTACAACCCTCTTCACAAATTTTCACCTTTTGCTGCCTTTAGCCTGGAAATAAATTCATTAAATCAGGACTTTTTCCAACTTTCTTACACTGCGAACCCACAAACTTCCAAGTGAAAAGCAAAAATTCTACAAATTTCAGAAAATTTAATTAGAAATACAAAAATAGCATCTTGTTGGTGAATAATGATCCACCCCCCTGACGTTAATATTTGGTGGAAGCACCTTTGACAGCAATTACAACTGTGTGTTGTTGGGATAGGTTCTCTACTACACTTTTATTGGGACAATATTTGCCCATTTCGTACAAAACTTGTTCAACCTCAGTCAAGTTGCATGGGGAGTGTGATGGAGGAATAATTTCAAGTCATGCCACAGATTTTCAATTTGATTTCGGTCGGGCTCTGACTGGGTCACTCAAGGACATTTATCTTTATTCCTTGCCGCTCCAGTGTAGCTTTGGCTGTGTGCTTCGGGTCATTGTCATGAGAAAGGGACTTCCGTTCCAATTTCAGCTTCTTGCAGAAGGCAGCAGGGTTTTCATCTCGGATTTTTATGTATTTTGCTCCATCCATTTTTCACTTCTTACCTGATGAGTGTCCAGCCCTGCTGATGAGGAAAACATCCCATAAATTGATGCTGCCACCACCATTGCTCACAGTAAGGGATTGGTGATTCTTTGGGTGATGTGCGTGCTTTTGTTGGGTTACACCAAACTTAATGTTTTGCCTTGAGGCCAAAAAGTATCCATCTAGGTTTCGTCGGACCAGAAAAACCTTTTGCCACATTGGCTTCAGGAATCTCTGGTGTGGTTTTTTTCATACCTCAACGGTGACTCAAGTGGCTTTTTCAAGCGAGACCGTGGCTCTAGGAGGCTCGCGATCTCTCTTGTGATTGTTCTTCTTTCTTTGTGAAGACAAAACCTTTATTGACATCTGCTCTTTTTATATACAGGATCCGGATCTCCTTAAATACTAAACACCTGTACACATCCTCGCATTGTAACGGTGACCTTTTGAGAGCGTCTATCATGAACTTTTAATATATTCGGACATTTTGCTTTTAAAGTTGAAAAGTTTCACGTTACTATATAGATGATTCATTTAATGCTTATTGTAATTTCGGAATACACTATTTTCTCGTCATGAACGACGATCGTCCAGGACGGGTTTCGCTATTGGGCTCCGTCAAGCATGTGACGAAATTATCAGAAAGTTGTTTGTTGTTTTCTTCTTCTTCTGGTGAAGACAAAACCTTTTAGACGCGGCTCTTGGACACATTTGTCCTTGTTTCTGTAAACTGGCTCGTCTTGCCACCCAACTGCTACAGGCCAGACTTGCTGAAGTGCTTGGATCAATTGTTTGTCACATGCACACAGCTCACAGTCTTTGCCATAACGGCCGGTAGCTCTTTCAAAGTTGCCATTGGCCTCTTTAGTGGCCTTCTCTGATCGGTTCTACTCCTTGCTTGGTCATCGAGTTTGGAGGACGGCCTGTCTAGGCAGGGTCTGGTTGGTACCATTACCCCTTCCACTTCTTTAATGATTGTCTTGACTTGTGCTCCAAGGGATATTCAAGGCCTTTTGAATTATTTTATACCATTTCCCTGATCTGTGCCTTCCACAACTTTATCCCGAGGTCTGTTGAAAAGCTCCTTGGTTCTCATTGTTGAGTCTGCTGTGAAATACACCAACCCGCAGAGGAAAATCTACAGGAACAGCTGATTTTATTCTGAAATTAATCAGAATCACTACCATTTAACAAGGTGAAGGCAATTAACTTTGGTGTGTGATTTTTTTAAGGTGATTGGTTACACCTGAAGTAATTTGCAATTGCTATATATAGCGGGGTGACACTTATCTTTAACAAGATATTTCTAGTTTTGTATTCTTAATTCATTCTGAAATTTGTAGGAATTTGTTTTCATGTGGGATTGTTGTGGGTTACGCATGTGTAAATAAAAGGTTTAAAAGGTCTATTTAATGCATTGTAATTCCAGACTACAAGGCAACAAAAGGTGAAAATTTTTTAAAAGGGCGGTATAAACTTTGTCAAAAACACTGCATTGTGCCTTTTATAGTATAGATTTGAATCATAATGAAGTTTTTATAAACCATGACAATAACAAAAATTATTTTGGGTAATTGAACTATGTGGTCATCTGTTGAAGTGATCTAAACACTTGGTGTGGGTGAGGTCCCTGCAGCGAGGAAACAGAGTGGCAGAAAAGCTTGGAGGTATTTTGCACTCAAACTTTGAACTCCTGTAGGGTTTGAATCTCCCCTAGCATAACGTTCACCCTAGTGTTTCTCTTGCAGATGACGCATCACATGTTTGTGCCGTCCCATTGGGAAAGGATGCTAAAGCTGGAAACCCTACTACAATTGCCAACACTTGCTCAGTGCGGGTATTATATATCCCACATTGTTTGTTGAAGAGAAACAAGTTATTGCGCCACTCCTGAAACAAATTACAAATTCCTGTTCTGCATTAGAGGGTGACACCATCAGTGCATAGGCACAGCTGCGCTTCAAACAATTAATGCAAACTGTAGCCACGTTACTGGCACACTAATGAAATGCAAAGGCTAGCGCTTAAAAGGGTTGGGCGACGGGTAACATTTTGAGTGAAAACGATTAATTAAGCTTTTCTCGACCTCGCCGAAATTCCCAACATGCAACGAAAACATTCCATTGATGAGAAATGATTTGTATATTCTGTGTTGTCATAAAATTATGCATATTAATATGTATGACAAATCTCATGCTTTGATTTTTCAGGTAATGCAGGTAGCAATCACCTGTCACGTGACTTGTGCAGGTGACACATTTTGTAGCTTGATCCAGATAAAATGGGAAATGACCATGAAGAAAATTTGACCTTGCTGCTGGGTCGAATTTTTTTTTATTCATGCTTCAGTCTACCTTCTCCAAAAGTGGGTCACATAGGGATATATAATTGGGAAGTAAACGAGGTAATCCATTTAACAGGTTACGGTAAACGGTATAATTATTGTTCGGGTTTGCGGAATGTAGGGGTTAAAAGCGTCATGCGCTTTCGGAGTGTTGAATTGCTGAAACTGTGAACCTGCCCCTTCCTGTTGAACCTTTTTTCCGCATTTATTTTGTTTGGCTTCCAGTGAGAGACTCTTGCAATGAGCTCGACTCGCTGTTGACTATACATCTGAGCCTAGTGGTGTTATTGGGCTTTAACGCTGTTGGTATTCGATGTCCAGCAAGCGACCCGTAATCGGATATGCATACGAGCACACAGTGGGATATAAAATAGTATATGTATGTGTGTGTGTGTGTAAATATATATATATATATATATATAGTATATATATATATACACACACCCACACGAGCGAGGTATTGTGTAAGCATACAACTGTGCTTCCCCGTTCTCTCGGGGTCGCTCACCTGCATTTGATTTTTCATGGATTTATTTTTCATTTATTTTTTTCCTTCATTTATTTTTTTTTCCTCATTTATTTATATTTTCATTTACGGATTACTTTATTTTGTGATTTTTTTTTTTCCTGGTGTATCGGCCTTCGATGTTTCATCACCATACAAAATTACCATGCTTCTCCATTTGTTCGCGGTTCACACACCTGCATTTTTTTTTCTTTTTTTATATTTTCATTTAATGGATGTATGGTCCAACAATCTGTTGAATTATTGCGTGGTGTACCGGCTTCAGTGTCCATCAGCACGGCAAAATTTCAGCTTTCTACATTTCACCGAAGGTGGCGATCTTTAACCGTCATGTTCAGTCAGTGGTGAGAAAAGAGCTTTATTATCGTGCTGTGTGTGTGTGTACTGTGCTGTGTGTTGTATTTTATATATAATATATTATATATATATATATATATATATAATATATATATATATTATATATATATATACACATATAGCGTGTGTGTGTGTGTATATATATTGTGACGGTTGTGGAAATTTACAGAGCACCATATAGGTCCTTAGATCAGTTTATGTCGATAAGTCTGTTTGTTCAGATAGATTTCCCCCACCGATGTTTAACAAATTATTCGTGTACCGGGCTGTGATCTTTGATAGCGTTTTTCTTTTGGCTATCGTTTATTTGGACAACCGCATTTTCAAACCACAACAACCACCTTCTCCACAATGCCAACCACAAGCCAACCGCATTTCAAACCACAACAACACCTTCCCACAACGCAACCACAACCACCTCCACAACGCCAACCACAACAACCACCTTTTCACAACGCCAACCCACAACACCTTCTCCACAACGCCAACCGCATTTCAAACCAAACAACCACCTTTTTCCACAACGTCCAACCACAGCCACCATCTCCTGAACACATCTCCCCCAATAAACCAACATGAACAACATCGGCTTCACCTTCAACTTCCGCCAAACGCCGCCATCTTTTGCGCCAGCCACGGCGAGTTCTCAGGCTAGGCAGCGTCGCTGCAAACAGACGCGGGGGTTTTCCTCGTTGTGCAGGCCGGGATCTCCAACAACAGTTCGCTCTCCTTGTGGGCGCAGTGACGGTGATTATCAACCACGTCCGCTCCGCTTCGAGCTTCGCCTCGGAAATTTTCGGTATCAGGAGATTCGAGGGGCGGAGCCATGGGGGTCAGACGTGAAAGAGCAGAGATCAAACCTCGCCCTCCACGAACCTTATAAAAAACGCGCAGAGCTGCCAAGTCAGTGAGTCGATCATGGGTTTGGAGTGGTGTGAAGAGCAAGAGTTCGAGTCCAGTGAAGGCAGTGGAGGTCCGGGTTTCGCCGAGGAGGACGGAGCTGGGAGCGCAGACCAGGCCTGCCGTGCGCGCGGAACTGCGCGTTCGTGGGCGGGATGGGGAGAGGCCGGAGAAGTCGCCAGGGCCAGCACCGAACCGGTCCGAGGTGATCGGGCTTCAGGACAGGCGGCCGGCGCTGAGGGACGGAAATGGGCTCTTAAAGAGGAGCATCAACTCTAAGAGAGTAAAAAGACCCGTTTCGTTTCATCTGAGCGTTGCCGGCTGGGGCCCGAATCACTAGGCCGTCAGCAGACGAGGCCTGGGCCGGACCGCGGTCACGACAGCTGCCGTGAGGAGGGACGTCGCGGGTCGCCCCAGCGAGGGCACACGAGGTGAAGGTAACCAGCCCAGGCTCGCGGAGCTTCTGCCGGTCACACAGCTTTCCGTGAAATAAAGACCAAGAGGTCCAGTCTACCCCTCTTCTTTCCTGGGATTTTTCTTTGTTTCTTTTGAATGAACGTTGTGGCGCCATGTCTTTAGGTAGAACTGTTATAAGTTTGTACGTAAATTAATAGAACGGTGGTAGTTCTTTTTCTTGTTCGTGTCTTGTCCCTACCCATTTCATTACGTGCCTGTACATTGCATTGCTTTTGTTTTCCTCGCCTAATTTGCATAACATTGACTTGCATATTGTGGTTTGATGTGTGCAATAAAATGTGCTTGGGTGAATGTTAACCCGTTCGTCGCGGCTCCTTTTCCTTGCATTGAAACTGGCCGTATTGAGTTCGGAATAATAGCTGGCTTTTAATAGCCGATAAATAGAAATTGGATCCAACGGGCTTTCGCGAATAATACCCCGCTCGGTTATCCCAAAACGAAGCGAGCTTGCTTAGCGGCTCGTTTCAAGCGGGCCCCGTTGAGGTACAGTACTCTCTTGTAGTCTCCCGCGCGATTAATTTAGGTATATCGACATTCGACGATTGACCCTGTAGCGCGGGCGGTAGAGTGTTGCACTAGGCTGATTGGTGTGCATCCAAAACACACCCGTAGCGGGATTCCGGCGTTTGATCCGGAAGGCTGCCGGACTAGATTGTACGTTGTCGTGGGCCGAGACGGCCGCCATTGCGCTAGAAGCGGTATCCGCACGCACGGCGGGCGGAAATCTTACAACATTATATATTGTGTGTGTGTGTGTGTGTGTTGTGTGTTGTGTGTGTGTGTGTGTGTGTGTGTGCTGTGTGTGGTGTGTATAATGTATATATATATATATTATATATGTATAATTATGTAGTATATATATAATATATATATTGTTAACAGATTTCCGCCGAAACGGTTCTAGCCCATGCGGTCGCGCGCCACCGAGGCCCGCAATCCCAGTTCGTTGGCTTTCCGGACCAACCCGGCAATCCAGCCACGGATGCCTTAACGCATCATAGAACTAGTCAAATACTCTGTCACGCGCTTACAGGGTCAATCGCCGAATTGTGTCGATCTACCTAACTATTCGTGAGACAGAAATACGAGAGATACTCGACGGGACTTGTACGAAACGAGCCGCTTAAGCGTGCTCGTTCCGTGTGCGGAAGCCGAGCGGTTTTAAATCGCCAAATCCCGTGGGACTAATTGATACGTTATCGCCTTTAATAGCAGTCTAATTCTCCGAACGCCACCATGGCAGTCAATGTTGAGAATGACACGACGAGCCAGGTTCACGTTCAACAATGGGGGACATTTTATCTGAAAAGCACATAAGCGTCAAATGGGGGGATGGGACAGTGACCGAGCAAAAGCCTACAGCCCGGTTATAAGAAATGCAAGTGTATATACAGGCAACTACACAATTCACTACTTTATTTGAGGACAAGCCCCAAGACTTCCACACAAAACCCAGGGAAAAGAAACGGGCTCGTATAAGCCTTTAATTTTTTCTTCAGTAAGCCGGGCGTGACCGGAAGCTCCGCAGAGGCCGGCCGGTTACCTTGGGCGCCCTTGTGGCGACTTCGGTGACCTTCACTCGGCGAACCTTGGCGTCCGGTCCCGTCTGTTTACGCTGCAATGCGCAGTCGCTTGAGGCAGTTTAGCGGCTCGAGCAGCCGGGCGAGCGGCTTTGAATGGCGGTTGGTTGGTCGGGCCTGGCGACGCGCCCGACTCTCCACTTCTGACTCCGCTGGCTGCTCCAAGATCCACCAACTCCAAACTGGCTGCTCCACGCACAACTATGACCAACGAACCACGACTAAACCTCCCACGTGGCAGGGCGAGAATTCTCTTCTCTTTCGGTGTTCCAACGCGCCCTTTTTATTCCCTCCGATTGCGCCCCCACCCCTTCCTGCGCGCCGGGCAATCCTAGGATGATCGGGTTTTTTTCGGAGAATACTTTTTGTAAAGCTCACTCTTGTTTACCCGTTCTGAGGGACCCGCCCCAACCTGGCACGCTGCGGGCAATCCTAGGAGTATCGGGTTTTTCTTCGGAGCATACTTTTTGTAACGGTCGTGGAGATGTGGCTCTTTGGCGTGTGTTTGTGGAGATGGCGTGGTTGTGAGAATGATGTTTGTTTGAAATAAAGATAGAACAGAATAACGGCTAACTCAAAGATTCACCAGCCCGGCACAACGAACAAGACCCTTATACATCGGGGGGAAATCTAAACCCGGAACACAACTTATCGAAATAAACTAAATCTCTGGGGGAACACTGAATGATTGTTTGCGAAATTTCCACAAAACCGTAACAATATATATATATATATATATATATAATATATATATTATATATATATTATATGTATTTATATTGTTGCGAATTCGCGCCCGTCGGCGATGCGCATCGCGCCACGCTGACTCGAATCGCGACCGCCTCGCCCACCGACGACAATTCAGTCGTGAACCTCCGGGAACTATCGCCGGAGCCAGTCACGGGTGGGGCCTATTTCGACCTCACCACCGTGCAATCGGGACCACCCCGCGTAGGAAGGGTTGTTCGCCAAACTCGACCTACCTACAGTACCCACGCGCGATGGGTAAACTCGGGCGATCGTTTACCTCGCCGAAAAGGTCGACTCCGGACACGAGCCGCTTGGCGGCCCGTTTCCGTACTATCGAAACCGAAGCGGTGTTATCGTCGACCTCGACGGCTTCAGATTATTTACCGGGCGTTTGCCACCACTAACGAACCCTTTACGGTGAAGCAGGATGGAGGGTCAATGAAGAAAAGACGAAGCAAACGGGAAAAACAGTTTTTTTTTTTCCCCACACAATGCACATTTATTCCGCGGCACGCGGAGCACACATTAGGCACGTATTTCAGCCACATTAGCAAATGCCACATATATTCAATTAAGACAAAAAAACAATAATTTATGGCAAGCAACGCAGACTCCGACCGACTTAACCGCGAACACTCGGCAACACTTTACAGTTGTTCTACCTTACAAGACACGGCGCCACAACACGCATCACACCTAAGCAAAGAAAAGGACCCCTCAAGGGCAAGCGGAGTCAGAGCTGGGGCCCGTGGGCCTATTGCGCGTGGAACCTGCGATGAGCGGCCAGGTCCACGAGACCGAAGGCGTCCTACCCGCGCCCTCGTGGCGAGCCGCAGATGTCGCTGCACCGGCGGTTTCGTGGGCCCTTGCTTGTGTAAGTGGGAACGGGGACCCCTTGCGCACTCTTCTCAGCGCTGGGGGAAAGGGAGGAATTGTTGATGCCTGGGAGAGGGAGTATGGCTGGCTTGCTCGAGTTTTCCCGCGCACGCCGACTCAACGGCGACCTCGGTCGCCGACCTCCTTGTTCCGGACCCGAGCTCCAGGTTCTCCTCAGCCGATCTCCCTCCCGCAGCCGTTCGCCTCCGTAGCCGTTGGCCCCACTTCTGCTTCGAAAGCTTTCCGTCTCCCGACTCTGCCCCCGATTTACTGGGCCCCACTCTTCGCCTTTGGCTTGTCTTTTTATTCGGCTCCAGGAACCACCATATGCAAAATTCCCTCGGATCCAAACGACCTCAGGGGCGGGCCCACGCTCCCGATTGGATGGAGGGAAAAAGGTGCGTGAGTCTTTCTTGATCCTCAAATTCTGCATAGCCGATTTTCGTCAGGCGCGTCTGGAGGCGGGGGCCAGCCGCCCCGCGCTTCCTGATTGGTGGATCAGGATGTGGGCAGTGTAGCATTCCTTGATCCGAATTTCCTCGGGAAAAAAAACCGCCATCTGCCACTCGCGGCTCGCGTGTATCGCTGAAGATAGCCACGCTCGGTGCCCACAGGTGGTGCGGGATATGGCCGTAGGAGAGGTGTGGAGGGGTTTCGCGGTGTCGATGGCCATGAGCTGCTTGGAATGGCGGTGATGTGAGGGTTTGCGCGTATGCGGAGTGGGAAGGTAGGTTGTGGCTCTTGGCGTTGTTGTTGTTGTTTAGTGGTTGTTCAAAACAAAGGTAGAAACAGAAAAACGCCTAACTCAAAGGATCGCAGCCCGAATGAATTCACATTATCCCATACTATACAACGGGTTTGGGCTAACTACACATTGTACTGTCAAGAAATTATTCTCACCTACGGACCTTTATTGGTGTTAATGCGAATTTCCACAGCCGTAACAATAGTATATTGCCATAGTGTTACTGCTGTGGAAATTAGCAATACACCATAAAGTCCTTAGATCAGTTATGACTCTAAGTTTATGTGCAGATAGTTTCCCCACCGTTGTTTAAAGGTTTGTTCGGTGTTCACCGGGCTGCGACTCTTTGAGATAGCCGTTTTTCTTTTTTTCTATGTTATTTTGAACAAACCTCCACGCAAGCAAAAAGCCACGTTGAAAACAGTTCGAACGATAAAGCGAACCAAAAAGTCCGCATGGGCGCGTGGATTTTTCCCGCCTGTTTCTCTGGCAGAGTTGCTGACGGAGGCAGGCGGGAGGGCAGCTCGCTGCCGATTGGTGGATGCACACGTGAGGCGCGTCGGGGTGAGGGAACGCCCCTTTTCGGGAACCTTCTCGATAGGGAAGGTGGAGCCTGAAAACGGGGAGGAGGCGAAGGGCGGAGCCCCCGCACTATATAAGGCGGGATCCACGCGTGAGCTCAACTCTCTCTGTCTGGGTTCGTTGACGTCGTTCTCCTCTGGTCCATGAGCTTCTCTGTTCTGCGTCGTCGACGCGCTTCTCTCTCTGCGTCCATGAGCTCTCTGTTGGTCGTCGACGTCGTTCTCTCTCTGGTCCATGAGCTCCATAGATACATTGTCATCGACGTCATTCTCTCTCTGCGTCCTGAAGCCCCTTCTGCCCTTCAGTATTTCTGGTCGGTCGTGGGTCGTGAATAGCACCGCAGCAACGCCGGAGAGAGCTCGCTGGACCATGCAGGGCCCGAGGTCAGGCGCGTCTACCAAGGCCGTGGGGAATCGACAGTCGCGACCTGCCCCACCGTCGCCCAGAGGGCGCGGGTAAGACCCTTCGCTCGCGGGCCTTTTCGGTCATCACGGCCCACGACCATAAAGGTTACGACCCCGTCTAACCCCCTTTGGCCTAGGGGTATCTTTGTCGAGATGCGTGCGGCCGCTGTTCCTTGCCAGGTAGAATCTGTGTTACGTGGACTGTGCTTGTAAATAATAATCGTAGTCGGTAGTAGTACTTTCTATTTGTTCTTTGTAAATTGCAATTGGACTGCCTTACTTGTGTTGTGTGGTAATAATAAATTCCTTTGTGTGACAATGATCTCGTTCGTTGCGTCTTCTATTCCCCATTGATAATGCCATCTTGCATCTGGAATAATTAGGTGGGTTTTTAAACCGATAAAATAATCTGCAACCGTCGAGGTCGGCGATAACACCACTTCGTTATCCCTGGTAGCACAGAACGAACCGCTTAAGCGGTTCGTGTCCTAGCCGAACCTGCAGGCGTGGTCAACCCTCTCGGTAGGTTACCCGTGCGGGTTATTTAGGTATATTGACATTCGGCGATTCACCCTATTCCGCGGGGTAGAATGCGGAACTGGGTCTGTGGTGAGGTTAAACCCCCCACCCGTGACTGGCTCTGGCGATTAGGTTCCAGGAGGTCACGACCTGAATTGTTCGTCCGGTGGGCGACGCCGGCTGCCATTAGAGGTACGCGGCCGTCGCGCCAGGCGGGCCAGAAATTCGTAACAATATGTATGTATATATATATATATATATATAATATAAAATTAATATATTATTATATTATATATATATATTGGGTGGTCGGCTAAGAGTACCTTATTTTCACTTTTTTCCGTCTGTCTTTGTATGTTTGTACTGTATGAATGGACAGCTATGGAGGCCAGAGGAGTCAACGAATTTTTTTGCATGAACTTGACAGGTATGTTCAGACCAGGATCTAGTTCTATGCTTTTTGCACCGTTTGCTATGACACCACGTTGCCCTTTAGCAACGCGGACTTTTTGTGAAATTTTGGAAAAATCCTAAAAAATTTTTTTTTTCGAAAAATCAAAAATCGGGCTTCAGGCTTTTCATTGCGCACTATAATCACCTCTTTGTCAAAAAATTTTCAGCCCGATCCGTCAAAAACTTATGACTGTATGCATTATGTAGCGGACCACCCATGTCGCTACCGGCTTGTTTGTATGTCTGTATTGTAATGGACGCTCTGGAGGCCAGAGGAGTCAACCGAATTTTGATGAAACTTGACAGATGTTCATACCAGGATCTAGTTCTATGCTTTTGAGCACTCGTTTGTATGGGACACCACCGTTGCCTGCAACGGGACTTTGAAATTTTGAAAATCCTAAAAAATTATTTTTTCGAAAATCAAAAATCGGCTTCCAGGCTTTTATGCACACATAATCAACCTCTTTGCCAAAAAATTTCAGCCGATCCGTCAAAAACTGTATGACTAGTATGCATTATGTTCTGCGACCCACCATGTCGCCTACTGGCTTGTTCTGTTGGCTGCTCTTCGAGCACCCTTATTCTGGACATTCCACTCTGTCTGTCTGTCCGCGAAAACTTTGGTCAAAGCCTAGGGGCTAAACCACTCAACCGATTCCAATGAAATTTTGGTAGGTGGACCATATTCTTGGGAATCGTGTGCTTTTCAAATATGGGAACCCCAGGCCCTAAGCAACGGAAGCAACGGCCCTTTAAAGTGGTCAAAAAATCAAAAAAAATCGAAAAATCTGGAAGCTTAGAGTTCTGTGCTCAATCTATCTAGCTCCCTTCATGCCAATTTGCAGCCCGAACAAAAAATATTTGTAGCAGGAGATAGGTTTTGGGCGAGTACAATTCGAACATTTCAGAAACGGTTAATTGCGAATATCTCTAAGAGAAAGAGTCTGATTGTGATGAAACTTGGG
>CM068960.1:68705224-68750644 GCA_035128595.1 Eptatretus atami | reverse complement strand
GATCGGCTCCGCTTGCATAAAGACCCTAAGGGATCCAGTCTGACATTCCTTGTCTTTTGAGGGGTCTTATTCCTTGCTTTTATTTGTGTGGAAGTTTGTGGCGCCGTCGTTTAAGAGAGAAACTTTAAGCTGACTGTACATGATTAATTATAGACGGTTGTAGCGCTCGCCCTGCTCGCTTCTTGGTCTTCGTCCCGCATATCACACAAATCAACTGCATTGCATGTTTCACCAGATCATTGCATATTGTTTGTATACGGTGTAAATAATAAATGTGCTTATTTGAATGTGAACCTGTTTCGTACGTGTTCATTTCCCCATTGAAACACCAATTGCATTTCGGGAATGTAGCGTGGCTTTTTGATAGCGATAAAAGAATGGTCCAGCGACGGTCTCGCGATATACCCCGCTCGGTTTATCCCAGAAACGGAACGAAACCGCTTAAGCGGTTCCGTGTCCAAGCCAAACCTCGCTGAGGTACGGTCTCTCGGATAGGCTGCCGCCGCGAATAATTAGCGCTTATATCGACAATTCGGCGATTGACCCGTCGCGCGCGGGTAAGCAATATGACTAGGCCGGTGGGTGGGCTTGCGAGCACACCCGTGACTGGTTTCGGCGTTGTTCGCGAAAGTTGCGACTGAATTGGTCGTCCGGTGGGCGTTACGCGCCGCGATTCAGCTGAAAAGCGGCTGTTCCCACGGTCGGCGGCGCGAAATTCGTAACAATATATACTGTTCAGGCCTGGTGGAGGCATTGTGCTCTACGAGTGTAATTCTAGGTTCTTCATTCTTATATCATGAAATTCATTAGTGCTGAGAAATTTCAGTCCTCACCCCCACTACCTTCTCAGAACCAAGAGCTTCAAAATTTCTGCCAGAAACGAGTCAACATAACTGGCTGTGTTCACGCCTCAGCTTGTCTCTCGCCAAACAGCCAGTATGCTACAGTCCGGGAGGAGAAGGGGTGAGTTGCATCCCTAAAGTGTGGTTTTTGTGTAAATACTATCTGCTTAAAGTTTTGCAACACCAAAAAAAAAATCGCACAGTAAGTTTGGTGTGTGTGTGTGTGGTTGGTTGTGTGGTGTGTGTGTGTGTGTGTGTGTATGTATAATTGTTACGGGCCTCGGGTACCGAGTGATTACGAGGGGGGTTTAATCCCCGTTTGTCCTCGCAAGAGCCGCACTGGGGCCACCGCTCACGATTAACTTTGTGTACGGTGGGTTGCTTTAGAACAGGAACGCCAATCAGTTAACCACGAGTTCCAGTTGTCCACCGTCTAATCTTTGCCGTTTGACGAAGAGTCACGTGGCTTCCTGAATGGGGAGCGCTCCTCTTCAAAGCACTATATATCTTGATTAGATCTCTAATTTGGGCGGCCGAGCATTAACCGCCGGTTGCGATGCCGACTATACAGGTCAATACGTGTCGGTAATTACCTCCCGTCTATCTAGGTTCGGACAATGCTGGATCAATTGGAAGGAAAGGACAAGCCGGACAGGTTGAACTCAACAAAGGAATTTATTAATTAGAAAATAAATAAATAAAGTAATCGAAAATAATCGTAAGCAAATAAATAATCATTGAAGCACTGAGAGAAAAAGGACGGAAGAGACAGATTGTTACCTCTAGTCTTACTTATCAATTAAACATGAGACAAGGGTACCCTGCAGATCTTCAGGCGGGAAGAGAAAATTTCCAGTCTCGTCAAACAAATGGAAGTCATCGATGTCAAATAAAAACGTTCCTGAAATGTGTGAGCGTGCCTTTCCGTTGCCAGTGCCCAGCCTTGCCGTGCACCCACTCACGCAAACAGGCTTTGAACGCCAATCAAACGTTCACGTCGTTACCCGCAGAACCAGGGGGACGCCAAGAGCAGGTCTCGAGCAGAACAAGCATTAACGGTCCGAGTGTCACCCCACCGCAGGAACCACAACTGACGGACAGCTGTTAGGAGCTGTTGAGGCACTGTTGAAGGAGCTGTAAGGCGCTGAGCTGTCACAACTCACTGGCACCGACTGACTGACTGGAACTTTGACTGAAATACTTCAAAGCTGTCAGAACGCAACCAGCTATCGCCACTGATTGGTGGTTCGACTGATGGAAAAGCCGTCTGACTGTGAAATCGACGAAGCAACTGTCCTGACTGGAAATCAACGAAGCAAACCGGATCTGTCTGGGAAATCGACGAAAATAGCCGTTTGGCTGACTGGACTGCACCAACTGACTGGTTGTTCGAACCGACCAGTTAAGCCGTCTGACTGACTTCGCAAAAAACTGACTGCCGCCAACTGACTTTTCAAACTGACTGGTCCAAACTGACTCCTAAAGTCGTCTGTCTTGACGCCGACTACTGGAATAAGCCGTCTGACTGACACTGCACTCACTGACGGCAACTGACCTCTCAAAGCCGTCGCACCTGACTGTCGTCGACTGACTGTTCTAGAATGGACCTCTCGTCCTCTTTTATAGGCGGCCATCTGGCGGGCGCCAGACTCCAGCCCAAATCCACCCCGGCCCCCCATTTTTTTTTTTCGAAAATTCCCGTTTGGGTTCCGTTGGGGGGGGGGAAACGGGGGGGAAACCCGCCTGTCCCGTGACCATTCCTGCCTTCGACGCCATGCTCTGTGGCGCACTAGGACGAAGCCAGAAAGCAGCAATTTGCGATCAATGAATACGCGAAAAAAACGTGAAGCCGCTCACCTAAAATGTCAAGAACAATTATCGACTCTTAATGTTTCAGCCCGATTACTGAAGAAGAGCCAGTTATGCGTCCATAGCAGCTGCTGAAAGGGTGCTTCATCCAATGGAAAAAGGCGGTGTCGGCGTCGATGAAAAAGTTGGTGTCGAGCCTCTGTTTGGCTAACGGCTATCCATGTGCATGACATGTGTCTGTCGTAAAGAGAAAAAATGAGCTTTCCATAAGAGCAGGAATCTCATTTCTTTATCTTCTCACTGCATCACACTGAGAATCCTACCAGACATGGGGATTGGTCAATCCTTGACATGCATTTAGGGAAATAACTATCTGAGACCTGGATGTTATATACATTCATCGAATCGGATTTGAAAATCCGTAACACTATTATTAATATGTATATATATATATATATATATATATATATATTATCGAGCGTCGATTAACCCTTCACTGAGGCATTGAGGACGTCGATATACTGAGAGGAAACACTGTTTTGGTTTTTTTTTTCATTATCTATCAAAACATGTGGCCAACCACGAGAGCAGAAAACCAGGAATTGCCATTTAGTAACTGAGGTAACCTCAGAGAATGCATCTGCTTTAATAGCTGAGTCACTTCCTTATATTATGTTATATCTTTTGCCACGTTGCGACTTATTCCAGCACACAATACTAGCCCTTCCTTTGATCAAAAGGACCAAACTGCGTTATGGCCTTTCAACACCAATGTATTAAGCAGATTTATAAAAAAAAAAAAAAAAAAAAATTTTTTTTAAAAATTTTAAAAAAATTTAAAAAAAAAAAAATTATTTTAAAAAAAAAAAAAAAAATAAAAAAAAAAATTAAAAAAAAAAAAAAAAAAAAAAAAAAAATAATTTAAAAAAAAAAAAAAAAAAAAAAAAAAAAAAAAAAAAAAAAAAAAACAAAATAACAATGAGGACCTGAAGTCTCTCAGATCCAGTTACACAATGTTCCTGTTGAATCATTTTTCAAGGTGACCACATTTCTTATTCTCCTTTCATGTGGAAAACAGCCAAAGCAGAAATATTTTTTAATTAACTGCAAGTGAGTAGATTTTGCTGGGAAAAAACAAAGCTTTTAAAAGGTTACAAATCCCAACATTCCCTCCTATGCTACTTTAAGAAAACAATTTTATTAAATCACAATCAAGCATCTTATTTTATTCAGGCAGACAGATGCATCAGCTCCGCTGGTGCAGGCAGACTCTCCCTGGGAGGATTCCATCCCCCTTCCGGGCAACAGGCCTCTCATCTCCAGATGGTCTCCATGCGCGTCGAAAGGCTCCCCCTGCACTTCTTAACCCATGGAGGAGAGCCCACCTACCCCACTAAAGATGTGTCACATGCCAAACCCTCTGCATTTAATAAATTACTCTGAAAATCTTCATTCAAAAAAACCTGCTCAGCTTAAGAATCTTTGGTCTGAACTTGTACTTAAACTGATCACATCTATTTCCAGTTCCATTTTAACATTTATGCCAGAATCTGCAAGCATCTAGTCCACATCCACATTTACATTCATCTTCCTTTTCCAACATTACAGCAAGTCATCATTCTCAAGTCGAGGTACTGCAAGCAATTGAATAATACCTCATGCTTTATCCAGGTGCCTGGTCACAAAGATATATTGGCCATTACAAGCAGGCAAACATAAGGAGCAAGGGTAGTGGGGGGGGGGGGGGGAGGGGGTGGGTGTACAAATAGTGGTTGTGAGGTGGTGTGGGGAAATGCCCCTTTTATTGAAAAGTCCTTTTCCCTAGCCCCAGCTTATATTTTTTTATAGCCTTTCACAATTTTTATTTTATTTATCCCAAATGACCTTTGCAAATTTTTCATACTGATTCAGATGTAGTGTTTCCACAATATGCAAGTATGACTCATAACGAAGGCACCTATGAGTCGTCAAAAAATCACACTATTCCTTATGACGAGTACTATGCCATGTGCCAAGTTTAATTTTCCTTGGTGCGGTTTCGAGATAGCAGGTCCAAAGTTTTTTTCTTTTTTCCAACATTGGCTGCCACACCATGTGACCTATGATATAATTTATCATAAAACATTCTACATGAGTAGGTTGCCTCATTTGCGTGAAAATTTTGTCTCGATACTGACAGCGTTGCGGAGAAAAAACACTAAAGCTACTGTGCGGACAAACAGACAGACAGACAACGGGACCAAATGCAAATTACCCTCTCCTCGGCAAGGGTAACCAAGCAACACAGACCACCCCCCCCCACCTTTATAACCCTTTATCAAGGCCGCATCCAGATGGGGAGCACAACCCCATGCAGGACCTTGCTGTCCTGATGCATCGTACAAATTAGGTCCAATCTGTCGGGTAGTTTTGTTTGGGGGGTCAATGGTCTGTGGAATGACCATAACTGACTGAGAAGATGTTTTAGTCAAATGTGATGGCCGACCAGACACTGGGACCCACTGAGATTTTTCACGAGAAATAAACTAATTAACACTGGGCTGTTAACAGTAAACCAAAATGTTTCTGGAATTGAAAAAAATTGTAAATATTGACAGTCAATAACGTGTTGTGTGGACACGTACACGTACGTACTTAGCAAATAACAGCCGTCGCTTTCGCTGACAGTGGTGTGAAGGGGAGGGGGTGGAGAAAAGAGAAAGTTACTGTCCAAACTTTCCTGTAGTCTCATGTGGCACTGCCTGGAGGTAGTATGACACCTGCTTTCAGATCAATTCCAGTGTGCAGGCGCTGGTGTAGACAGAGCCCTTGGCAACCCCCGGAACCGCCGTAGTGATCATGTTGATTTCCACCGTTCCTTGCTGTTGTCATTCTCAAACCAGTAAGGCCCTCGCATTCCTGATTGGCATTGAAGGTGCGAGCATGTGACTATTGGCCGTTCTTCAGTACGTCTCAGTTGATCTTCAGGTGGTTTTGCTCCCTGGAAAGTGTTATGATTGTTGATGACACCATTCAAGTGGAAATGGGCTTATCACTGAACCAGATTTCAGATTGATCCAGTTGGGTACCACCTCCATCCTGTCACTGAGCAATTGCAACATAAATCAAGTTCCTCCTCATGTCATCATTGACTCAGTTTATGCCTATAGAGGATGATGTATGGGAAAAGTTCAGTTCCTTAGTGAGGTTACACCAGCCTGATGTTGGTGATGCCGAGCTCCCGGGAGTGGCCGGCGGTGGGATCAGGGGACTGTCCACTGAGAATGCTGCACGGCATCAGATGTTAGCTTGGCTCTGGTACTGATGCTGGCCTGCCACGTTGCTCTTGCTTTGGTTGTGCCTTGTACCTTGTGCTTCAAAATGTTTCAAACAATACGTGAATGGCCACAATTTGTGGGTCCAATCACTATGGCTGAGGTCGTATTTCCGCAGAGCCTCCGGAGGTGTCTACATTATAATTTAGTCTCATACCATAGAGCCACCCACTTTTGTCTTCAGCTCACTGTCAAACGGCAGGGTTTGAGCTATGGAGCTTAGAAATCCCAGGAACAAATGACCATGATAACACCACAAACCTGAAAAGAAAAATGGTATAGGTCACAAAAACAAGAAAATGCAGGAAGTCAAGTTTTGTATCGGTTTTTGAAAACCCTGCAAACACACACAAAAGTCATGTTGCTTCAACTACCGTCAGCGAAGCTGAGGGTTCAGTGCTAGTGTAAGAGAAATCGATGATTTTGCGTTTCCTGATTGGTGACCTCATTATATGAGGTGATTGTATCACAAAATTCCATTACGAATTTAACTGTGGGGGTGCATAAAGATTGTGATATTGATTGTGAAATTTCTAATCACATTTTGTTTCTCGGCTTTTTATTTATGTATGTTTACCCTTTCAGGTTTGTGTTACCGTTACATAAAGGTGATCGAGCGTGCTGCATTCCAGCAAGAATGTGGGAAAAGTGGCGTGTTGGGGTCACTTGCGCTTGGGAGCATGAAAAGTCTTTAATTGCAAAAGTAATTTATTTATTTTTAATCATTGTGATTGCCCTCAGTACAGTGATACTACACTGGTACGATAGTGTCGAGGCGTCGATCACCCTTACTGAGGCATGAAGACGTCGATGTACAAATTGAAAGAATTGTTATCTATCAAAACATGTGCGCAACATGGAAAGCAGACACCAAGGTCCACCGAATTAGCAACTGAGGGTAAACCCGGAGAGAGTGCCTCTGCCAGAATGGTCGAGTCACTCCCTCGTATATACACGGTTCCTATACTCCAAACAATTTCATACATGATCGTCCTTCCTTCATCCCAGGACCAAGCTGTTTACAACTGGCTTATGTCCTTTCAACACCTGTGTATTAGCAAGATAAGGAGGACCTGAAGTTACTCCCCCAGATCCACTTACACAATGTTCTTGTGGATCATTCAAGGTTGACCAGCATTTCTTATCTCTTACACAATGTTCTTTTGGAACAGCAAGCAGGAATATATTTTAATTGACTGCAGTGAGTAATTGAGTTGGGAAAGAAAAACAAAAAAGCTTAAAAAAGGTACGAGTCCCAAACATTAGCAACATTGATCTGTACACAAGCGTTATCAAAATGCATTGCTTTTGCTGTGTGGTGTTGTTGGAGTGTAAAACACTATTGCTTTAACAATACGGCACTTTCAAAAATCGATTTATTCACCCAGAATGCTCGGCGCAAATGTGCAGACACCCCAGGAGATGCGGCATCAAGAGCATCATCTCGATATGCTTATTCATTCTTGTCCGTCTATGTAACATCGGTTCACCCATTGGTTGGACAGTGGGATGGTCAGGCCAAGCTATTTCAAAACTGATGGAATAACATGGCCCACCATTTTGGTTGACGTGAAGGACGAGACAACTTCGAGCTTCAAAGTCACAATCGCCATAGCATCCCATATTCGTGTACTTTCATGTAAAATGACCAAAGCAACAATGAAGAAGGATTTTGAACCGATGGGTGCAGGGCCTGTGAAGATAGGCCTCAGCACGAGGAGCAGGTCTGTTGTCTCACACACCGCCCCGAACTAAAACTATGTAACAATCTCTCAAGCAAGGGCTTTTACCACGGAATTTACGCAGGTCCTTGCTATTTATTTCTGACTATTTTTCTCTTCAACAACTCGGACCAGGGACAATAAAACACGTCATTATAAAGTCTTTGTTCGAAGCGTTCAGAAATCCTGTGACACTGTGAAAGAAAACATCGTCATTATTTAAGTTTTAAATTGTGTGTGCTGGTGCGTGCGCGCGCGTGCAATTAGGAAGAAAGAAATTGGGTTCAGGTCTCATGGCACTTGGAGCATGCAGCTCATGAGGTTATGCACATCTTATGGGATTGTGAGTTGGACAGGCCACTGTGATGGCCCATGACATGTTGGAGCCGTTGATTCGCAGTTTCTGCTACGTCGGTATTGGCATGATAGGGAGAGGGGAAAGCATTTAATAATCCGCCTGTTTCTATGTGGGAATTCCCGTTTGCTTTTATGAGCAGGGGAGAGTGAGGATGCGGAGGAAGAATTGGGGTGGGTGGGGGAGAACAATGATGGCACAGAGGGGCCTGGATGGGTTGAGTTTTTGGGTTGGGGATGGGGAGGAGTTAAGGCTTGGAGTGGGGATGGGATTGATGCCTGGGTTGGGAAGGAGCAGGGTGAGACTTTGTGGTTGGGAGCAGAGGTTGATGACTTGGGATTTGAAATGGGGGGGGGGGAGAGTTGAGGATTGACGTAACATGTTGATGTGCTTGGATGTTCCATGGGTTTCCTGCTAGGTAAAGTATATTGTGTGCGGAGACGAGTCATGTTGCTTAAAATGGTCACAAAGCTTCTGAAACGAGCTGAAAAATACTTGTAAAGTACTGAGAAGAGCTGTGCACAACAAAAGACTTGGAAAAACTTTCTCAGCTCACCAAACGGGAAGAGGGTGCGACGTCCCTAAAAGCACACTGACAGGGCAACGACGCATGGGGATACAGAAGGGAGAGATGAAGGGAGGGGGTAGGGAAATGGCATATATCAGTCAGAACGAAAAGGTTGAAAAAGAGGGAGGATAAAAGTAATATGTAGACGCCGCTTCGTACTGCAAACTCCTGACCAAAGACCTAGGTGGAAAACCCCTGACAATCCCTTCCGCTGAATGAACTATTTATCTGGATTAGTTATTTCTGAATGCCCAAAGGAAGACATATCTGGGCTTTGAATGTTGCAGGGTAAGTTTTTAAATGATTTATATTTGCCATGAATTCCTGGTTGTTGGTCATATGGCAGCTTAGCTGCCGGGGTAGCTATCATTTTTTGAAGCGCGACTGTTCGGCTGATGCAGTGCCTCTACAGTACACACACTGGACGGGTACTGCATTTCGGCCGACCTCGGAAGGGATGACAGGGCCGAGTCAGCCCCTAGTGTATTAATTCAGTGGCCGACGGGCTTGAACTCAGGAACCTTGGATCCCCAGCCGCCACCCTAACCACTGAGCCAACACCAGGCTCCTATGAATCTTTGAGAGGGGTGGTGGGAGCTACAAGAGTTGTGTTGGGCTATTTGTAAAATAACTTGATTTTGGTTCTGGTGTCACATGATAAATTGTGCAAGATTTTTGATCTATTGGTGTGCGTGCATTATGAAATCAACACCTCTCCAGTCTCTTCTATAGATATTTGTCGAATTTCTTGAGTCGATTTCATTCGGTTAAACAAACATTGAAATTGCCACTCCTCATCTAAATGCTTGGAAAATTAGTTCAAAGGATCTAATTGAACACAGATTTTGTTGCTAGTGATGGCAGTAAAAGTCGCCCAGCGAGCCGAACCGAACCGTCATGCAAACACACACACACCTCATTTGCATTCACACGTCATTTCAACAAAGGTGATTATTGAGAGAATCAAATTTTTGTTTTTTATTACAAATGCAAATCTGAAATTCGTTTTTCACTCAATCAAGGTCAGGTTATCAGCTTTGTGATCTGGTGTTCAATTTTAGATTATTATAACTGCAGGTGATGTTTTCATATTTGTTGCTTGTCCCAGGTGAAACTGAGTAAGTGTTATCAGCAAGCACTTGCAGCAGAATTGATGAGCATCTGCTTTACTGGCCACGCTTTCTCCGCCACAAGTGTAAGCAACGGTTTCACCAAGATCCACACAGTATCTCATCCGCACCCGCCGCCTGCACTTTCTCGCAGGTAATTATCTGTCAACTGAAGTAAACACTGTAAGTAATTCAAATTGTAGCATTCAAGTTTGATAATCTCTGGCTGTACTGCTTGCCAGGAGGAATTGCTACCACTTAGTCAGAAGGTAGAAGCGGAGAGAAGCACGGCGGGCAGGTTAATGTGAACTTTTTATCAAGCCCTCACCCTCATCCAATTCTTTCCCAATTCAATGCAATATAATTTTGTATGTTTATGCTTTTATATAATTTAACCTTTGTGCTGTATTATAACTTCAATTCTCCCTGCAATCCTCACGTATCTCCATCATTCACACCCACCAGAGAAAGCTTTAGTTGCTAGCACGGCTTGGAAATATTCAATAGAGAAGGAGCTGCTTGAGCGGCTCTCAAACAAGGGACGTAGGTAGCTTTGCAGTGGCCACCATCATTATATGATGTATTGTTTGTTTTATTTAACAACAAGGCATGTCCTCACAGACAAGTTTTAATTCCCCCTGGGAATGACGTATTTAGTTTGACTTGTAAGCCCCACCTCTTCCACTACCACACTTGGGAGCAGTGCTCTGCTACAAACATTGACGGAGATATTAATCGTCCATTACTTGTGACCCCAGGGACTTTTTAACTCCTAAAACAATTAACCAATGACATTCCGGTAAATCACCGGTTTTCAACTCATTCCACAATCAGTTTTGCGAGTCAATAGAAATCAAGATTACTCATTTGGCCCTCTTTTCATAACTTTGTGGTCTCTAAATTGCCTTCTTTCTTTCCTCACATATCCAGTATGGAGAACATTATACTTTCCCGGCACGGGCATTTGACAAGCTTTGTAGCGACAGAGTGTTATACAGAAAGGAGTCCGAGGCAGAGGAGAAGGAAGAGGTATGAACAGCATGGATACTTCTACTGGATTTATATGATCACTCGTATAGAAGCTAAATCTTGAATAGTTTTGAAATATCGTACATAAAGGCCACAGTTACCCTGATGGTTGGCATTGGCAAACATAATTCGGCCAATCACAGCCCATGATCTATCAGGTTGAGCATAATGTCATGAGGAGTAGATATTTGTAATATGAAAGCTAACATGTTCAACCATAAAAATAAAAAATCACGTACACAAAAGATACATCGACAGATGATCAGGGGGTGTTCAGAGCTCATTTGATGTCCCCCATCTCTAACCTTGTTTGGAGGGGTGGGGTAAACTGTATACCAATTCACATTTATAGTATGATGTATACATGTGAGTAGCAGATGGGTTCCCTTTGGCTGAACCAGGACGCCGAGCGGAACGTGCGCGGCGAGTCCATGGTTTATCGTATTTCTTTCATTTGCTCCCAAAGGTTGCAGATTCAACCATTATTAATCACGCGTTTTCTGCTTTTGTTCCGAAGTGCAGACAATGTCTTCAGCTAGGCAATGTCTCGCTTTTCAGCTATCTTTAGATTTTGCAGTATAAAGCAATTATTCAATGCTTTACATTATTATTTAACCAAAAACTGGTGCAATGCATTAGAGTTAACAGATACTGAATCCTCCTGCGTGGACATGCAATGATAAATAATATCTTAGGCATAAAACCATTGGTCATGTTCCACATTGTTTTTTTTTAACACAGGTTTCTTGTGTTGGAAGAACAAAAAAAATCCATTATAATACATTCTAATATTTATTAAAAGGCTATTCTAACGACTCATTGATTGACTCACGACTGACTGATATTATGTTCGGAACGGTTAACGGTTCCCGGGTAACGTAGAAGGCTGATATTCCACGTGCGTATGGACATCGAAGCCGAACACGAAAATCCAATCGTTGGGAAAGCATCGTAAAGAAAAATATCTGCAAAACTCAAAGGCACGCGGTTAGAGCGCATTACCTCCGCCCCACTCAATGCCTGATCCACAAGAAACATATCGCGCCCCATACATTTTTGAAAATATCATGCTATATATTCATTTTTTGGCCCTTTCTCTCAATGGTGAAAAAAATCACTTTTCAAAAAAATTAAATAATTCCGTATCCACATCATATTCGTATCTTCATCAAAATGAATCGTTTCTCCTTGTTCACACACCCAACCTGGTCCACTAAATTTCATCCGAATCACTCCACAACTGTTTTGAGATTTGTTCCATATATTAGTTTAGCCCTAATCTCTCAATGGAGAAGAATCACTTAAAAAATATTACGGTCTGGATCTTCACCGAAATTGAATCAATTTCTTCCTTGTCACACAGCCCAACGTGTCACCAATTTTTGTCCGAATCCGTCCACAACTTTTTGAGATATCCTGCACACGAACAAAACAGACAAAAGGACAGAAAGGGGTGGAAAAACATAAACCACCTTCACCTTTCGGAAGGCAGATTAACAATGAACCCCAAAACTAATGACAAACAAACAAGAAAACTAAAACAACAACAAACTATAAACGATGACACACGTTGGGTTAGAAAGTTTCTTCTTCTTTCATTTATGGATGGAAGGAAGGGCTACCATATATTGAAGCGTTATGCCCACAATTAAAACCCATTCTTCCGTGTACGACTCTTACACCATTCATTGACTCGATCATTTTCCCCATTCATAATGAGTTTTATAACTTCTGCCGAGTGGAACCAGGGAGCACAGGTTTGATCACATCCCACATTGTAAATCTTGTGTATTAAATGCTTACCTGTTCAATCTGTATAGAAAGGCAGCAATCGTTTTCATATGCACGAAGTCTTATGGTTTTTTGTTTGTTTGTTTGTTATTCTCACGATTACATTTATGATATATTTGTTTTGGAACTGTGGATTGTATTTTAATAGGTTTAGTGAGTGTGTATGTTACGTGTCAGTATATGACCTTCATCATATTTGTTTTGGGAGTAAAATTAACTGTGTCAGGTTCTTTGATTTTCAGGTAGTAAAGCTGGGCGACTATTTTTGAAAATAAATAAATTAACAAATAAAAGGGCCTCCTTCCTTTTTGAAAAAAATCTGGGAACGATCACTGGTATATTATTATTTTTATTTTAACTTGGCCTAATCATAAAGCTTCTATTTATTATGTACCTCATTACGAAGCACGGTTTTGTTAGCTTACAATGTATAAGCATACCCCACTAATATGTATATACACACATAAATAATGTATATGTAGTAAAAGTGTCAGTTGCATATAGCACTTGCCAAAAAACAAGTAGCACATTTTGGTTTAAAGGAAAATATTACAGCCAAATTCATAACACCGGAGTGACTAAGCTAGCTCTATAACATATCAAGAGGAAATGTGTAAACTGATGCCCACCACCACATATTTATCTTGATTGGTCCTTTTTTATACGCCGATATACATATTCGGGGCGTATTATGTGATACCGGTCGTCCTCGTCCGTCCGTTCCTGTCCGCACTCTAACTCCCAAAAGTTTTCAACTTTCACGTTTTATATTTTGGTACAGACTGTTGGAGACGGTGTGTCGCGACATAACGTTTCGTTCATCTAAAGTGGTTGCATTTGGCAACCAGGATGCTGTTTTCCATGTAGTAGCACAATTCTGTATTATACCTTCTTGTTCGCAGGCGTATATTGATGCTCACTTGCGCTATTGTTTGTTATGTGCACCGATTCTGCCATGAATATAATCTCGTTATTGGAAATGTTCACTCAAACAGTAAACTCTCCTTTGTTGATTCTGGGGGAAGTTGATAAGCTCAAAAATTGCAATATGTACAGTTCCTTGTACCCCAATGTGTCATGCGTTGGGGTTTGTTTTCCTTACTGTTGAAAATGGCTGATCAAACAAAGTGACATCACTGGTTTGTGATCCTATACAAAGTGTAAAGAAAGCATTCAGCAGTTTTTGAAGTACAGTACATAAACAATATGAAAGATGTCAGGTAACACAAATAAAATTAGAAGGTTCATAGAATACCCTTACCCCATGCAGTCTGAGAAAAAGGGACGTGGAAAGGGTCTTTTAAACTCTTTGTTTTTTGATGTTTCCGAGCACAATTCTATATTTTCTACAGCCATAATTTTGTCTGAGCACATCGACCTGCGAAAACTTGGTGTAAAATGGCATAATATTTTGATGTGCCTCCACACTGTGCCGCGTTGGCTAGTCATGCTTGTTGAGCATTGTTGTTGCTTCCCTGTGGCTCCGTCTACCGTGAGCCATGACCACGCTTGTGAAAAAACGCGGTGAGCCATGACTACGTTTGTTGAAAAAGAACCGTGAGCCATGACCACCGACTGTTTCGAGAAAGAAATGTCGCTTGCTTTGTGCTTTTTTTGCCCGTGCGATTGAAAAATGCGTTTTATGCCAGACTGTGGCCAACAACACTGAGTGCATGCATTTTGTATCGTTCAAACCAGAATTTGTACTGTGACTTTATGTCGACATGAAACAGTTCGATCGCTCTCGTTTTACCGACGAACTTCGACAAATTGTGTTACAACAACAACCTATAGGAAAGAACTTGCACATTTGATGTGAGACAAATGTAAGCTCTGCGGTCTATTCTCGTGACTCTAATTTGTTATTGAACCGTTACGCTGAATCAGTGTCTGTACATGTATAACGATCACCTAATATCTGTGTCAAACTTACTATAACATTTTATTTTTGTTTTTGTTACAGCGATTACCACACAAAACTCATACCAACGTCAAGAATAAGAACTCTAAGCCTCAGCATGGTTGTTAGACGTTACAGTTCATTTGTCGGTTGGGGGTTCAAGCTGTATGCCTACCGCCCGTCCACACGGAGAGGCACAGAAACATTTTGTCCAAGTTATTTGTTAAAACTATAGATTTTTGTAAGTGACAAAGCGAATTTGTGTTCTTTCAGTGATTAATTAGATAATCAATTAAATAAATAAGGTTTTATAAGGCTGCAGAAAAAAAAACCTTTTTCAGAAATTTACCACCCACCTTTATTTGAAATAACACCTTTTTGGAAGCTTACCACCACCCTGTGTTTGATCACAGTCTTCCCACCACCTTATTTAACACGTTGCATTTAGTTTCATGCCTGTTATTATGTCTTTTATGACGTCCTTAAAAACAGAATTTCCTGTTTGGAAATTATTTTCTTATTTTGGACTGCCACACAGGCAGACAGACTAAAAAAAAAAATACCGCTCTCTGTCTCTCACCATGTGCTTGGGAAAATATTCCATACCAATTTGCCAAGTACTGCGTAAACACAGTTTGTGCTTCCAATCATGTTCTAACATTTCAATTGTTCAAAAATATTACATTCAATTTGAAAATAAGTCGTTCCTCGATTATTAGACTTATTGTCTGTATACAGAGACAGACAGACAGAAAAAGTAAACCAATTGCTTATCCCCGCTTTTCGCTTTGTGCCCGTGGGGGGTAATAGATTGAGATGGTTTTATTTGGGGACTTTTCACATGTATGAGCTTCTGTAAGTTGCATGCAAAGTGCTTACAAAGGGGAAATGAGGAGTCGTAAATCCCTTCCAAACACTTTGGGATGCAATATGATAGTCGGGCCTTTTGCCAAACATTATACAAAGGGGTCCCGGTAGTGTTTTTCATTGGTGTTTTTAATGGGACTTTGCAGTCAGCATGGGATATGTGGTATGCCACACATCTTAATTTCATGCTGGTTTGCGGCTCTTGCAGTCATTGTTTCACTCTTGGTTTTCTCTCTGACAGAAGTTGAGTTTGTGCTGAGAAGACATGAGGAGAGTGACTCAGTGATATTGAGTGCTGGCCTAATAATTAGAACAAGTTTTAAAATTTGCATTAAGTACTGATGCTTATGGAAAGGTGCAAAAGTTAATCAAATTCTTTTTCTTTTGATGAATTTGTTATTTTTCAGGCTTTCTATAGCATCAATACGTGCCGTTCAGAAAGTGTTCAGCCTCTCGACTTTGTCACATTATGTTGTGTTCCAGCCTGAATGTGAAAATGGATTGAAATTTAAAAAAAACATTTTGTCACCGAATATACACCAAAATACCCCATAAATGACAGTGAAACATGTTTTTTTAGGAAATTCAAATTTAATTAAAAATTGAAAAGTGAAATGTCTTGGTCAATAAGTATTCAAACCCTTGCTATAACATTTCCAAATTGCAGCTCAGGTGCATCCAATTTTCCTTTGTCTCCTTTGAGGATGTCTGCTACACTTGATTGGAGTCCATGCGGTGCGCCAATTCAATTGATTGGCATGATTTAGAAAGAAAAAACACCTTTCTATTATATGTTAGTCCCACAGTTGGCAGTGCATGTCAGAGCAGAAACTCCATTGAAGGTTCCCAAGGAACTGTCTTGTTAGAATCCTGATAGAATTGTTAGGAAGCATAATCTGGGAAGGTATAGAAAACAATTTCTAAAGTGTTGAAGTTTCCAAGAGCACAATGAGCTCCATCATTAGGAAATGGAAAGAATATGGAACTACCCAAGCTCTTCCTTAACGCTGGCAGTCTGACCAAACTGAGCAACTGGGCTAGGAAGGACCTTGGTCAGGGAGGTGGAGCATAACCCATTGACCACTCTGACAGAACTACAGGCATTCCTTGACTGAGATTGGCCAGAACCTGCCAGAAGGACAAAATCTCTGCCAGCAACTTCACAAATATAACGCTTTATGGGAGAGTGGCCAGACGGAAGCACATCCTGAAAAATACATGAAACATGACAGCACACTTGGGGTTTTGCAAAAAGGTACGTAAAGACTGAAGTTATGAGGTAAGTAATTCTGTGTCTGATTAGACGGGAAACTTTGAACTTTCTGGCCTTGAATTCAAGTGCTACATCTGGCGGGAACTGATCACATCTTCATCGTCCATCTCACACCATCTCTACTGCTGAAGATGGTAGGTGGACAGCATCAATGCTATTGGGTGCTTTTCAGCGGCAGGGACTGGGAGACTGTAAGGATGGAGGGAACAATGAATGAGCCAAATACAGGCCAAATCCTGAGAGAACCTGCTTCAGAATGCAAAAGACCTGAGACTATGGCAAGATTTACATTTCCAACAGGGACCAATAAACCAAAGCATACAGCCAAAGTCAACACTGGAATGGTTTCTGAACAATAACATGTGATCTTGAGTGGTTTCAGCCAAAGCCTAGGACTTGAAATCCCATTAAGAATTTCTGTGGAAAGGCTGAAGATTGCTGAGCACGGACACTCCACCCACGCAACCTTAAATGAGCTTGAGCCAAAATCTACAAGGAAGAAGTGAGAAAATCCCCAAAATGCCAGATGTTCCAAAGCTGCGTACATACATACCCAAGAAGACTCAAAGCTGTAATTGCTGTCAAAGGTTGCTTCTACAAAGTTTTGACTCAGGAGCGTTGAATACTTTATTGACTCAAGACATTTTCAGCTTTTAATTTTTAATTTATTTGCTAAAAATTTCTAAAAACATGTTTTCCCTTTGTCATTATGGGGTAGTTTGTGTCGATTGTTGACAAAAAATTTAATTTAATCCATTTTAAATTCAGGCTTGTTAACAACAAAATGTGAAAATGCGAGGATGTGAATTACTCTCTGAAGCACTGTATTTGTATTGATTTCCATGGTGTTGCATGGTACTGCAGCATTCAACCACAAATATAACCTCTTGGCAGGTAACACAAATGGAGAGCAGAATCTGAAAAGAATTGTCAGTGTGGAGATGGTAAGAGGATGAAAGAGTTTTGCTGGACAAAGGGAAAGCACCTGTGAAGGGAACCTGGGAGGATTAAAGGCGCCAAGCAGGTTGCGGTTCTCGTCAATTGATCGCGTTGTATGAAATAACGAGACAGAAAGAGAACGAACCAACTAGAAAGAGCCTGACTTCAAATGTTGACTTTTGATCCGCTATTAATCCATGTTATTCTGGCTTGTAGGAATGTGGATATTGCAAGGTGGGACAGATGGGACACGGTTTGGAATGGTTGTGATCGCAAAGGGGGAATGTTATGTAATGCGAAGATTGGGTGGGAATGGATGTTAAGGAATTTAGGGAGGGTAGATTGATAGAAGATAGAGATATATTCTTGCTCTTCCATGAGCCCTTGATATTGTTAGTAGAGAAAAGAGGGGAGTACTGTATTCATGGTGAATGGAGTGGATGGAAGAGATAGGGTGGCTGGAGGTAGGATGATCTTACCTTTTTATGTCATCTTATCCACAAAATAAAGCAAACAAAAAAACTGACTTTTGTTTTTGTTGTATTCGTATCCTTTTATTTTTTCAAATGTTTATTAACTTGTAATCGAAATTGCGTTTCTTTCTGTCTCTGTTTGTACAACTCACTTGGAATACACCCCTCTGCTTTAATTGATAATTGCTGCAAACTTCCCATCCCATGATCTTTACTCCAATCTTGTCAAGATTGGAACATGGAATCGTGAAAAAGCATCCATCCCCACTCCACACAAAATATGGAATTTATTTATGAGGGAGGGGTATCCACTGTCCATTGCCAGGGAATTCCCTGAGTGGGCTTGGAGGGCAGATACAAAAATATAGTTGTCCAGGTGTTTTATCGTCAACAAACTTCCAAGTCGTTTGACAATTTGCTCTGCACCCATGACCATTTTGTCCAATATGTTTGATTAATTAAACGAATACAAGTTTGCCGATGTAAAGTCTACAACCCTCTTCACAAATTTTCACCTTTTGCTGCCTTTAGCCTGGAAATAAATTCATTAAATCAGGACTTTTTCCAACTTTCTTACACTGCGAACCCACAAACTTCCAAGTGAAAAGCAAAAATTCTACAAATTTCAGAAAATTTAATTAGAAATACAAAAATAGCATCTTGTTGGTGAATAATGATCCACCCCCCTGACGTTAATATTTGGTGGAAGCACCTTTGACAGCAATTACAACTGTGTGTTGTTGGGATAGGTTCTCTACTACACTTTTATTGGGACAATATTTGCCCATTTCGTACAAAACTTGTTCAACCTCAGTCAAGTTGCATGGGGAGTGTGATGGAGGAATAATTTCAAGTCATGCCACAGATTTTCAATTTGATTTCGGTCGGGCTCTGACTGGGTCACTCAAGGACATTTATCTTTATTCCTTGCCGCTCCAGTGTAGCTTTGGCTGTGTGCTTCGGGTCATTGTCATGAGAAAGGGACTTCCGTTCCAATTTCAGCTTCTTGCAGAAGGCAGCAGGGTTTTCATCTCGGATTTTTATGTATTTTGCTCCATCCATTTTTCACTTCTTACCTGATGAGTGTCCAGCCCTGCTGATGAGGAAAACATCCCATAAATTGATGCTGCCACCACCATTGCTCACAGTAAGGGATTGGTGATTCTTTGGGTGATGTGCGTGCTTTTGTTGGGTTACACCAAACTTAATGTTTTGCCTTGAGGCCAAAAAGTATCCATCTAGGTTTCGTCGGACCAGAAAAACCTTTTGCCACATTGGCTTCAGGAATCTCTGGTGTGGTTTTTTTCATACCTCAACGGTGACTCAAGTGGCTTTTTCAAGCGAGACCGTGGCTCTAGGAGGCTCGCGATCTCTCTTGTGATTGTTCTTCTTTCTTTGTGAAGACAAAACCTTTATTGACATCTGCTCTTTTTATATACAGGATCCGGATCTCCTTAAATACTAAACACCTGTACACATCCTCGCATTGTAACGGTGACCTTTTGAGAGCGTCTATCATGAACTTTTAATATATTCGGACATTTTGCTTTTAAAGTTGAAAAGTTTCACGTTACTATATAGATGATTCATTTAATGCTTATTGTAATTTCGGAATACACTATTTTCTCGTCATGAACGACGATCGTCCAGGACGGGTTTCGCTATTGGGCTCCGTCAAGCATGTGACGAAATTATCAGAAAGTTGTTTGTTGTTTTCTTCTTCTTCTGGTGAAGACAAAACCTTTTAGACGCGGCTCTTGGACACATTTGTCCTTGTTTCTGTAAACTGGCTCGTCTTGCCACCCAACTGCTACAGGCCAGACTTGCTGAAGTGCTTGGATCAATTGTTTGTCACATGCACACAGCTCACAGTCTTTGCCATAACGGCCGGTAGCTCTTTCAAAGTTGCCATTGGCCTCTTTAGTGGCCTTCTCTGATCGGTTCTACTCCTTGCTTGGTCATCGAGTTTGGAGGACGGCCTGTCTAGGCAGGGTCTGGTTGGTACCATTACCCCTTCCACTTCTTTAATGATTGTCTTGACTTGTGCTCCAAGGGATATTCAAGGCCTTTTGAATTATTTTATACCATTTCCCTGATCTGTGCCTTCCACAACTTTATCCCGAGGTCTGTTGAAAAGCTCCTTGGTTCTCATTGTTGAGTCTGCTGTGAAATACACCAACCCGCAGAGGAAAATCTACAGGAACAGCTGATTTTATTCTGAAATTAATCAGAATCACTACCATTTAACAAGGTGAAGGCAATTAACTTTGGTGTGTGATTTTTTTAAGGTGATTGGTTACACCTGAAGTAATTTGCAATTGCTATATATAGCGGGGTGACACTTATCTTTAACAAGATATTTCTAGTTTTGTATTCTTAATTCATTCTGAAATTTGTAGGAATTTGTTTTCATGTGGGATTGTTGTGGGTTACGCATGTGTAAATAAAAGGTTTAAAAGGTCTATTTAATGCATTGTAATTCCAGACTACAAGGCAACAAAAGGTGAAAATTTTTTAAAAGGGCGGTATAAACTTTGTCAAAAACACTGCATTGTGCCTTTTATAGTATAGATTTGAATCATAATGAAGTTTTTATAAACCATGACAATAACAAAAATTATTTTGGGTAATTGAACTATGTGGTCATCTGTTGAAGTGATCTAAACACTTGGTGTGGGTGAGGTCCCTGCAGCGAGGAAACAGAGTGGCAGAAAAGCTTGGAGGTATTTTGCACTCAAACTTTGAACTCCTGTAGGGTTTGAATCTCCCCTAGCATAACGTTCACCCTAGTGTTTCTCTTGCAGATGACGCATCACATGTTTGTGCCGTCCCATTGGGAAAGGATGCTAAAGCTGGAAACCCTACTACAATTGCCAACACTTGCTCAGTGCGGGTATTATATATCCCACATTGTTTGTTGAAGAGAAACAAGTTATTGCGCCACTCCTGAAACAAATTACAAATTCCTGTTCTGCATTAGAGGGTGACACCATCAGTGCATAGGCACAGCTGCGCTTCAAACAATTAATGCAAACTGTAGCCACGTTACTGGCACACTAATGAAATGCAAAGGCTAGCGCTTAAAAGGGTTGGGCGACGGGTAACATTTTGAGTGAAAACGATTAATTAAGCTTTTCTCGACCTCGCCGAAATTCCCAACATGCAACGAAAACATTCCATTGATGAGAAATGATTTGTATATTCTGTGTTGTCATAAAATTATGCATATTAATATGTATGACAAATCTCATGCTTTGATTTTTCAGGTAATGCAGGTAGCAATCACCTGTCACGTGACTTGTGCAGGTGACACATTTTGTAGCTTGATCCAGATAAAATGGGAAATGACCATGAAGAAAATTTGACCTTGCTGCTGGGTCGAATTTTTTTTTATTCATGCTTCAGTCTACCTTCTCCAAAAGTGGGTCACATAGGGATATATAATTGGGAAGTAAACGAGGTAATCCATTTAACAGGTTACGGTAAACGGTATAATTATTGTTCGGGTTTGCGGAATGTAGGGGTTAAAAGCGTCATGCGCTTTCGGAGTGTTGAATTGCTGAAACTGTGAACCTGCCCCTTCCTGTTGAACCTTTTTTCCGCATTTATTTTGTTTGGCTTCCAGTGAGAGACTCTTGCAATGAGCTCGACTCGCTGTTGACTATACATCTGAGCCTAGTGGTGTTATTGGGCTTTAACGCTGTTGGTATTCGATGTCCAGCAAGCGACCCGTAATCGGATATGCATACGAGCACACAGTGGGATATAAAATAGTATATGTATGTGTGTGTGTGTGTAAATATATATATATATATATATATAGTATATATATATATACACACACCCACACGAGCGAGGTATTGTGTAAGCATACAACTGTGCTTCCCCGTTCTCTCGGGGTCGCTCACCTGCATTTGATTTTTCATGGATTTATTTTTCATTTATTTTTTTCCTTCATTTATTTTTTTTTCCTCATTTATTTATATTTTCATTTACGGATTACTTTATTTTGTGATTTTTTTTTTTCCTGGTGTATCGGCCTTCGATGTTTCATCACCATACAAAATTACCATGCTTCTCCATTTGTTCGCGGTTCACACACCTGCATTTTTTTTTCTTTTTTTATATTTTCATTTAATGGATGTATGGTCCAACAATCTGTTGAATTATTGCGTGGTGTACCGGCTTCAGTGTCCATCAGCACGGCAAAATTTCAGCTTTCTACATTTCACCGAAGGTGGCGATCTTTAACCGTCATGTTCAGTCAGTGGTGAGAAAAGAGCTTTATTATCGTGCTGTGTGTGTGTGTACTGTGCTGTGTGTTGTATTTTATATATAATATATTATATATATATATATATATATATAATATATATATATATTATATATATATATACACATATAGCGTGTGTGTGTGTGTATATATATTGTGACGGTTGTGGAAATTTACAGAGCACCATATAGGTCCTTAGATCAGTTTATGTCGATAAGTCTGTTTGTTCAGATAGATTTCCCCCACCGATGTTTAACAAATTATTCGTGTACCGGGCTGTGATCTTTGATAGCGTTTTTCTTTTGGCTATCGTTTATTTGGACAACCGCATTTTCAAACCACAACAACCACCTTCTCCACAATGCCAACCACAAGCCAACCGCATTTCAAACCACAACAACACCTTCCCACAACGCAACCACAACCACCTCCACAACGCCAACCACAACAACCACCTTTTCACAACGCCAACCCACAACACCTTCTCCACAACGCCAACCGCATTTCAAACCAAACAACCACCTTTTTCCACAACGTCCAACCACAGCCACCATCTCCTGAACACATCTCCCCCAATAAACCAACATGAACAACATCGGCTTCACCTTCAACTTCCGCCAAACGCCGCCATCTTTTGCGCCAGCCACGGCGAGTTCTCAGGCTAGGCAGCGTCGCTGCAAACAGACGCGGGGGTTTTCCTCGTTGTGCAGGCCGGGATCTCCAACAACAGTTCGCTCTCCTTGTGGGCGCAGTGACGGTGATTATCAACCACGTCCGCTCCGCTTCGAGCTTCGCCTCGGAAATTTTCGGTATCAGGAGATTCGAGGGGCGGAGCCATGGGGGTCAGACGTGAAAGAGCAGAGATCAAACCTCGCCCTCCACGAACCTTATAAAAAACGCGCAGAGCTGCCAAGTCAGTGAGTCGATCATGGGTTTGGAGTGGTGTGAAGAGCAAGAGTTCGAGTCCAGTGAAGGCAGTGGAGGTCCGGGTTTCGCCGAGGAGGACGGAGCTGGGAGCGCAGACCAGGCCTGCCGTGCGCGCGGAACTGCGCGTTCGTGGGCGGGATGGGGAGAGGCCGGAGAAGTCGCCAGGGCCAGCACCGAACCGGTCCGAGGTGATCGGGCTTCAGGACAGGCGGCCGGCGCTGAGGGACGGAAATGGGCTCTTAAAGAGGAGCATCAACTCTAAGAGAGTAAAAAGACCCGTTTCGTTTCATCTGAGCGTTGCCGGCTGGGGCCCGAATCACTAGGCCGTCAGCAGACGAGGCCTGGGCCGGACCGCGGTCACGACAGCTGCCGTGAGGAGGGACGTCGCGGGTCGCCCCAGCGAGGGCACACGAGGTGAAGGTAACCAGCCCAGGCTCGCGGAGCTTCTGCCGGTCACACAGCTTTCCGTGAAATAAAGACCAAGAGGTCCAGTCTACCCCTCTTCTTTCCTGGGATTTTTCTTTGTTTCTTTTGAATGAACGTTGTGGCGCCATGTCTTTAGGTAGAACTGTTATAAGTTTGTACGTAAATTAATAGAACGGTGGTAGTTCTTTTTCTTGTTCGTGTCTTGTCCCTACCCATTTCATTACGTGCCTGTACATTGCATTGCTTTTGTTTTCCTCGCCTAATTTGCATAACATTGACTTGCATATTGTGGTTTGATGTGTGCAATAAAATGTGCTTGGGTGAATGTTAACCCGTTCGTCGCGGCTCCTTTTCCTTGCATTGAAACTGGCCGTATTGAGTTCGGAATAATAGCTGGCTTTTAATAGCCGATAAATAGAAATTGGATCCAACGGGCTTTCGCGAATAATACCCCGCTCGGTTATCCCAAAACGAAGCGAGCTTGCTTAGCGGCTCGTTTCAAGCGGGCCCCGTTGAGGTACAGTACTCTCTTGTAGTCTCCCGCGCGATTAATTTAGGTATATCGACATTCGACGATTGACCCTGTAGCGCGGGCGGTAGAGTGTTGCACTAGGCTGATTGGTGTGCATCCAAAACACACCCGTAGCGGGATTCCGGCGTTTGATCCGGAAGGCTGCCGGACTAGATTGTACGTTGTCGTGGGCCGAGACGGCCGCCATTGCGCTAGAAGCGGTATCCGCACGCACGGCGGGCGGAAATCTTACAACATTATATATTGTGTGTGTGTGTGTGTGTGTTGTGTGTTGTGTGTGTGTGTGTGTGTGTGTGTGCTGTGTGTGGTGTGTATAATGTATATATATATATATTATATATGTATAATTATGTAGTATATATATAATATATATATTGTTAACAGATTTCCGCCGAAACGGTTCTAGCCCATGCGGTCGCGCGCCACCGAGGCCCGCAATCCCAGTTCGTTGGCTTTCCGGACCAACCCGGCAATCCAGCCACGGATGCCTTAACGCATCATAGAACTAGTCAAATACTCTGTCACGCGCTTACAGGGTCAATCGCCGAATTGTGTCGATCTACCTAACTATTCGTGAGACAGAAATACGAGAGATACTCGACGGGACTTGTACGAAACGAGCCGCTTAAGCGTGCTCGTTCCGTGTGCGGAAGCCGAGCGGTTTTAAATCGCCAAATCCCGTGGGACTAATTGATACGTTATCGCCTTTAATAGCAGTCTAATTCTCCGAACGCCACCATGGCAGTCAATGTTGAGAATGACACGACGAGCCAGGTTCACGTTCAACAATGGGGGACATTTTATCTGAAAAGCACATAAGCGTCAAATGGGGGGATGGGACAGTGACCGAGCAAAAGCCTACAGCCCGGTTATAAGAAATGCAAGTGTATATACAGGCAACTACACAATTCACTACTTTATTTGAGGACAAGCCCCAAGACTTCCACACAAAACCCAGGGAAAAGAAACGGGCTCGTATAAGCCTTTAATTTTTTCTTCAGTAAGCCGGGCGTGACCGGAAGCTCCGCAGAGGCCGGCCGGTTACCTTGGGCGCCCTTGTGGCGACTTCGGTGACCTTCACTCGGCGAACCTTGGCGTCCGGTCCCGTCTGTTTACGCTGCAATGCGCAGTCGCTTGAGGCAGTTTAGCGGCTCGAGCAGCCGGGCGAGCGGCTTTGAATGGCGGTTGGTTGGTCGGGCCTGGCGACGCGCCCGACTCTCCACTTCTGACTCCGCTGGCTGCTCCAAGATCCACCAACTCCAAACTGGCTGCTCCACGCACAACTATGACCAACGAACCACGACTAAACCTCCCACGTGGCAGGGCGAGAATTCTCTTCTCTTTCGGTGTTCCAACGCGCCCTTTTTATTCCCTCCGATTGCGCCCCCACCCCTTCCTGCGCGCCGGGCAATCCTAGGATGATCGGGTTTTTTTCGGAGAATACTTTTTGTAAAGCTCACTCTTGTTTACCCGTTCTGAGGGACCCGCCCCAACCTGGCACGCTGCGGGCAATCCTAGGAGTATCGGGTTTTTCTTCGGAGCATACTTTTTGTAACGGTCGTGGAGATGTGGCTCTTTGGCGTGTGTTTGTGGAGATGGCGTGGTTGTGAGAATGATGTTTGTTTGAAATAAAGATAGAACAGAATAACGGCTAACTCAAAGATTCACCAGCCCGGCACAACGAACAAGACCCTTATACATCGGGGGGAAATCTAAACCCGGAACACAACTTATCGAAATAAACTAAATCTCTGGGGGAACACTGAATGATTGTTTGCGAAATTTCCACAAAACCGTAACAATATATATATATATATATATATATAATATATATATTATATATATATTATATGTATTTATATTGTTGCGAATTCGCGCCCGTCGGCGATGCGCATCGCGCCACGCTGACTCGAATCGCGACCGCCTCGCCCACCGACGACAATTCAGTCGTGAACCTCCGGGAAAAACTATCCCGAGCCATACTGGTGGGGCCTTTTCGACCTCACCACTCGTGCAATCGGCCACCCCGCGTAGGATAGGTTGTTCGCCAAACTCGACCTACCTAAGTACCCCGCGCGATGGGTAAACTCGGGCGATCGTTTACCTCGCCGAAGGTCGACTCACGGACAACGAGCCGCTTGGCGCGCCCGTTCCTGTTACTATGGCGATAACCGAAGCCGGTGTTATCGTCGACCTCGACGTTCAGATTATTTTACCGGGCGTTTGCACCCACTAACGAACCCTTATACGTGGAAGCAGGATGGAGGGTCAATGAAGAAAAGACGAAGCGAAACGGGAAAAACAGTTTTTCCACACCAATGCACATTTATTCCGCGGCACGCGGAGGCACACATATAGGCACGTATTTACAAGCCACATTAGCAAATGCCACATATATCAATTAAGACAAAAAAACAATATTTATGCAAGCAACGCAGAGCTCGACCGACTTAACCGACAACACTCGGCAACACTTATACAGTGTTCTACCTTAACAAGACACGGCGCCACAACACGCATCACACCTAAGCAAAGAAAAGACCCCTCAAAGGCAAGCGGAGTCAGAGCTGGCCCGTGGGACCTATGCGCGTGGAACCTGGATGACGGCCAGGTCACGAGACCGAAGGCGTCCTACCCGCGCCCTCGTGGCGAGCCGCAGAATGTCGCTGTCACGGGCGGTTTTCGTGGGCACCTTGCTGTGTAAGTGGGAACGGGCACCCCTTGCGCACTCTTCTCACGCTGGGGGAAAGGGAGGAATTGTGATGCCTGGGGAGGGGAAGATATGGCTGGCTCTGCTCGAGTTTCCCGCGCACGCGCGACTCAACGGCTGACCTCGTGCCGACCTCCTGTCTCCGGACCCGAGCCTCCAGTTCTCCTCAGCGATCATCCCTCCGCAGCCTGTTCCCTCCGTAAGCACGTTCTGACCCCACTTCTGCTTCGAAGCTTTCCGTCTCCCGACTCTGCCCCCCGATACTGGGCCCACTCTTCGCCTTGCCTTGTCTTTTTATTCGGGCTCGCGGAACCACCATATGCAAATTCCTCGGATCCAACGACCTCAGGGCGGAGCACGCTCATCCGATTGGATGCAGGAAAAACGGGCGTGATTCTTTCTTGATCCTCAAATTCTGCAATGCCGATTTTCGTCAGGCGCGTCTGGAGCGGGGCCAACGCCGCCCCGCGGCTTCCTGATTGGGTGGATCAGGATTGGGCAGTGTAGCATTCCTTGATCCTGAATTCTCCTCGGGAAAAAACCCCATCTGCACTCGCGGCTCGCGTGTATCGCTGAAGATAGCCGCGACGCTCGGTGCCCAACAGGTGGTGCGGGAATGGCCGTAGGAGAGGTGGTGGAGGGTTTCGCGGTCCGAATGGCCATGGAGCTGCTTGGAATGGCGGTGATGTGAGGGTTTGCGGTAGCGGAGTGGGAAGGTAGGTTGTGGCTGTGGCGTTGTTGTTGTTGTTTAGTGGTTGTTCAAAACAAAGGTAGAACAGAAAACGCCTAACTACAAAGGATCGCAGCCCGATATAATCTCACATTATCCCATACTATACAACGGGTTTGGCTAACTTACACATGTACTTCAAGAAATTATTCTCACCTACGGGACCTTTATGGTGTATGCGAATTTCCACAGCCGTAACAAATGTATATTGCCATATGTTACTGCTGTGGAAATTAGCAATACACCATAAAGTCCTTAGATCAGTTATGACCTAAGTTTATGTGCAGATAGTTTCCCACCAGTTGTTTTAAAGGATTTGTTCGTGTTCACCGGGCTGCGACTCTTTTGAGATAGCCGTTTTTCTTTTTTTCTATGTTATTTTGAACAAACTCCACGCAAGCAAAAGCCACGTTGAAAACAGTCGAAACGAAAAAGGCGAACCAAAGAAGTCCGCATGGGCGCTGTGGATTTTTCCCGCCTGTTTCTTCTGAGGAGTGTGCACGGAGGCAGGGGAGGCGCAGCTCGCTGCGATTGGTGGATGCACAGCGTGAGGGCGTCGGGTGAGGAACGCCCCTTTTCGGGAACCTTCTCGAAGGAAGGTGGAGCTGAAAACGGGGAGGAGCGAAGGCGAAGAGCCCCGCCACTATCATAAGGCGGACCACGCGTGAGGCTCACTCTCTCTGTCTGGGGTCGTTGACGTCTGTCTCTCTCTGGGTCCATGCAGCTCTCTGTCTGGCGCGTCGACGTCGTTCTCTCTCTGGTCCATGAGCTCTCTGTTGGTCGTCGACGTCGTTCTCTCTCTGGTCACATGAGCTCTCTAGTACATTGTCATCGACGTCATTCTCTCTCTGCGTCCTGAAGCCCCTTCTGCCCTTCAGTATTTCTTGGTCGGTCGTGGGTCGTCGAATAGCAACCGCAGCAACCCGGAGAGAGCTCGCTGGACCATGCAGGGCCCGAGGTCAGGCGCGTCTACGCAAGGCCGTGGGGAATCGACGTCGCGACCTGCCCCACCGTCGCCCAGAGGTGCGCGGTTAACACCCTTCGGCTCGCGGGCCTTTTTCGGTCATCACGGCCTTCACGACCATAAAGCGTTTACGAAACCCCGTCTACCCCCTTTGGCCTAATTGAGGGGTATTCTTTGTTTCGATGCATGCGTCGCCGCTCGTCTATGCCGGTAGAATCTGTGTACGTGGACTGTGCTTGTAAATAATAATCGAAGTAGTCGGTAGTAGTACTTTCATTTGTGCTTTGTAAATTGCATTGGACTGCCTTACTTGTGTTGTGTGGTAATAATAAATGTCCTTGTGTGACAATTGATCTCGTTTCGTTGCGTCTTCTATTCCCCATTGATAATGCCATTTGATCTGGAATAATTAGGTGGGTTTTTAAAACCGATAAAATAATCTGAACCGTCGAGAGTCGGCGATAACACCACTTCGTTATCCCTGGTAGCACAGAACGACCGCTTAAGCGGTTCGTGTCCTAGCCGAACCTGCGGGCGTGGTCAACCCTCTCGGTAGGTTACCCGTGCGGGTTATTTAGTATATTGACATTCGGCGATTCACCCTATTTCCGCGGTGGTAGAATGCGGACTGGGTCTGTGGTGAGGTTAAACCCCCACCCGTGACTGGCTCCTGGCGATATAGGTTCCAGGAGGTCACGACCTGAATTGTTCGTCCGAGTGGGCGACGCGGTCCATTAGAGGTACGGCGGCCGCTCAGCGCCAGGCGCGCGGCCAGAAATTCGTAACAATATGTATGTATACTTATATATATATATTATTATATACTATAAAATTAAATATTTATATATATATATATATATATTGGGTGGTCGCTAGAGTACCTTATTTTCACTTTTTCCGCTGCTGTTTAGTTTGTCTGTATTGAATGGGACAGCTATTGGAGGCCAGAGGAGTCAACGAATTTTTGATGAACTTGACAGGTATGTTCAGACCAGGATCTATTCTATGCTTTTTAGCACCGTTTGCTATGGACACCACGTTGCCTTAGCAACTTGGGACTTTTTGATAATTGGAAAAATCCTAAAAAATTTTTTTTCGAAAATCAAAAATCGGGCTTCCAGGCTTTTCATTGCGCACTATAATCCAATCTCTTTGTTCAAAAAATTTTCAGCCCGATCCGTCAAAAACTGTATGATGATATGCAATTATGTAGCGGACCACCCATTGTCCTACCGGGCTTGTTTGTATGTCTGTATTGTAATGGACAGCTCTGGAGGCCAGAGGAGTCAACCGATTTTGATGAAACTTGACAGAGTTCATACCAGGATCTAGTTCTATGCTTTTGAGCACTCTTTGTATGGGACACCACCGTTGCCTAGCAACGGGACTTTGAAATTTTTGAAAATCCTAAAAAAATTATTTTTTCGAAAATCAAAAATCGGCTTCCAGGCTTTTATGCACACTATAATCAACCTCTTTGCCAAAAAATTTCAGCCCGATCCGTCAAAAACTGTATGACTAGTATGCAATTATGTTCGCGACCACCATGTCGCCTACTGGCTTGTTCTGTTGGCTGCTCTGTCGAGCACCCTTATTCTGGACATTCCATCTGTCTGTCTGTCCGCAAACTTTCGGTCCAAAGCTAGGGCTAAAACCACTCAACCGATTCCAATGAAATTTTGGTAGTGTAGGACCAATATTTCTTGGGAATCGTGTGCTTTTCAAATATGGGACCCAGGCCCTAGCAACGGCAAGCAACGGCCCTTTAAAGTTGCGTCAAAAAATCAAAAAAAATCGAAAAATCTGAAGCTTAGAGTTCTGTTGCTCAATCTATCTAGCTCCCTTCATGCCATTTGCAGCCCGAACAAAAAATATTTTAGCAGGAGATAGGTTATTGGGCGAGTACAATCGCGAAACCATTTCAAGAACGGTTAATGCGAATAGTCTCTAAGAGAAAGAGTCTGATTGTGATGAAACTTGGGTTGGAAATGTGTACCAATGTGGCTAGCATGTAACACAAAAATGAATAGTTGCTACGCACACCTCCGTTGCTTAGCAACAGCTAAATACTTTATCATACATCGTAACACTTATTGTGGACTGCTACAAAAAATATCAATACCATCCAAAACTGGACCTCCGAGGACTCTTTTTGTTTTTGCCCAATGGAGAATATCTTACAGCATTCATATAAAAAATATAAATCTTTAGCGAATAGAATAAATGGAATTACCAGACTGCCTTTGTTAGAGTCTCTTGGGAGAACATGCTGAAATTTCACAGGCGGGTTCTGGGCGCCGGCGCAAACTAAGAGGGCTGTGATAATCATATTTATTGTGCTAAAGTGATTGATAGCATGTACATGAATACCGGCTAGTCACGTCGGCCAGCTTTCCATCGAGAGCGAGCAGCCATGTTGCCTACCGGCTTGTATGTTTGTTTGTTTGTATGTCTGTATGTAATGGACAGCTCTGGAGGCCATTGGAGTCAACCGATTTTGATGAAACTTGACAGGTAGGTTCATACCAGGATCTAGTTCTATGCTTTTGAGCACCGTTGCTATGGACACCACCGTTGCCTAGCAACGGGACTTTGAAATTTTTGAAAAATCCCCAAAAAATTGTTTTTTGGAAAATCAAAAATCGGCTTCCAGGCTTTTATGCGCACTATAATCAACCTCTTTGTCAAAAATTTTCAGCCCAATCCGTCAAAAACTATGACTAGTATGCAATTATGTAGCGACTACCCATGTCGCCTACCGGCTTGTGTATATATATATATATATATATATGTATATATATGTATATGATATGTGACAAAGGCCTAGCTTATGACTCTCAATTAACAAAGATATATCTCAATCTCAATTAATAAAGGCCTAGCTTATGACGCCATGTTCGGGGCACTAGACGAACGCCAGAAAGCAGCCATTTGCCGGAACAACCGAGCGAAAACGTGAAGCACTCACAAAATGTCAACGGGCAATTATCATCTCTTTGTTCAGCCCGATACGAAGAAGAGCCAGTTCATGTCCATAGAGCTGCTGAACTGGGTGTTCATCCCAATGGAAAAAGGTGGGTGTCGAATGTCAAAGGAAAATGTGGGTGCTTGTGGTAAATGATCCAAGACCACAGCCATTTTTGACCATCAAATGAACTGTTCAGGAATTGCTTGCAGTGTAATTAATGATTCAAAAGTCCTGTAAGTCCAATGTGAAAATGATTACCAAAATAAAAGTGTAAATAAATCGTGTATTTCCAAGCCAATGTGTCTTAATGGAAAGGGAATAGAATGAGTCTCCGTTGGGCTAACGGCTATCTTATGGCGAACGGCATGAATGGCGAATATGGCTCATGCAGAAATTAAAACTGACGTAAAATCATACGTCATGAACATATTATAAAGAGGAAAAGGTTATCCCATAAGAAAGAAAGGGAACCTGTTCTCTACCCTTCTCCAACGCATCAAAGAGTTAGAATGCCACCAGACAAGGGGATGGGTCCATTCTGAACATGCATTTATGGAAATATGTTGGCTTAATGGTTAGGTTGGTGGGCTTGGGATCCTTGGATCCTGAGGTCAAATCCCACTCGGTTGTTGAATTAATACCAAGTGGGGTTGACTCTGCCTGTCATTCTTCCAGCAGTTGAGTGCCAGCATGCTGGTATACTGTGTCGGAGTGGCGACCCATCCAGGATTGTGTCCAACATCCAAGGAGACTGTTTAGGCAGCACCAACTCTCTGCATAGAGTATGGTCCCAATGGATGGATGGATAGATTTATGGAAATAACTGTCTGAGGACCTGGATGTTGTGTGCATTACTTGGATCCGATTCTGAAATCCACAACAAAGCGGCATCCAACAAATCTGAAATCCACAAGTATATATATATATATATACACACACATACAGGGGGCTGCAAAATTAGGTATACAGTAATGAAAAACAAAACGTTTGCAGAAAAGGTATTTTATTGACTATACAAGCATATCAATAATAACATACCAATAATAAACATATCAATAATAAACATATTAATCGAGTATTAATGAATGAATTCTCGTATTAAATAATCCTAGCACCACTTTTATAATACTGGTAATACTGGTATAATCCTTACTGTATCCCTACTTTTGCAGCCCCTGTATATTATATATATATATATATATATATATATATATATATATATCTTACTGGTCAAAAGTTTTAGAACACCCCCATTTTCCAGTTTTTAGTGAAATTTAAGCAGTTCAAGTCCAGTGAATAACCTGAAATGGTACAAGTTAAGTGGTAAACTGCCAGAGGTTAAAAAAAAAAACGTTTAGGGTACCAAAAACTGAAAAATAAGTAAATTTCAGAGTTTGTTAAAAAGGCCCTTTTCATTGAACAAGTAATGGGTTAGCAACTGCAGCTGTTCGCAGCAATGGAAGTAAATTAGCCTTGAAAGTTGATGCAAACAATTGCTACAGGTGTCCCAACTTTGTTGATTAGTTACAAACCCTCTGTCTGTGTAAAAGCAGTGTTGGAACAGACTGTGTTGCTGCACCCTCTGAAGCATTATTTGGACAATATTGCACTGCAGGAAGTGTATATTGCTCTCATAATGGTGAGAAAAAGACAATTAATAAAGGAAGACAGACAGACCATTTTAACCCTTAAAAAGTGTTGGTCTTTCCTTTAGAGAAATTCAAAGAAGCCAAGGTGTCGTGAGTACAGTTTCCTACACCATCAAAAGACACTTGGAAACTGGAGGAAACTCTGACAGGAAGAGGTCTAGCAGACCTAAACCACAACACGATCAGAAGACAAGTTTCTGAGAGTCAACAGCTTGCGTGATAGCGCTCACAGGACAGCAGCTTCAAGCACACTAACACTGGTCGAAGTAAGGAAGTCTCAGTTTCAACTGTGAAGAGAAGATTTCGAGCTGCAGGTTTGCAGGTAAGAAAGCCATTGCTAAGATGGCAAAATAAGAAAAAGAGGCTTGCCTGGGCATGAAGCACGCCAGTGGACTGAAAACTGAAAGAAGGTCTTATGGACCGATAATCAAAATTTGAAATTTCGGTTCATCCGCAGGGTTTTTGTACGCCTCGAGTAGGCGAAAGGATGGTTCCTCAGTGTGTGACACACAACTGTCAAACATGGAGGAGGAAGCATGATGATTGGAGCTCTTTTTCTGGATTCAGAGTCGGCGACTTGCACAGAGTGACTGGCCACCTGAACCAAAAGGCGACCACAGCATTTTGCAGCGCCTTCAATACCCTCTGGTCTACGCCTAGTTGGTCAGGGTTCATCCTACAGCAAGATACAACCCAAAACATACCTCCAGGCTATGTCAGAACTACTTAGAAGAAAGAACAAGACGGTAGGCTTCAAATCATGGAATGGCCAGCACAGTCTCCAGACTTAACCCCATCGAGCTGGTTTGGGATGAACTGGACAGAAGGGGTGAAAGCAAAGCAACCACAAGTGCAACACATTTGTGGGAACTTCTGCAACAGTGTTGGGAAGAACTTTCCGAACAATATTTGATTTCCCTTGTAGAAAGAATGCCACGAGCATGTTCGGCTGTTATATCTGCAAAAGGTGGCGACTTTGATGAGTCAAAAATTTAGATTATTTTGTTCAACAAAACGATTCCATGATTTCATTTTTATCTGCAATTGTTTATTTGTTCTGTGCTTTAATTTCAGAGTAGATTGAAACATTAAACTGCTTAAATTTTCAAGTAAAAACTGGAAAAAACGGGGGCGTTCTAAAACTTTTGACCGGTAGAGTAGTTGAGACTTGAGAGGTCTGTAAATGTGCTTCTGGGAAAATTCCACCTTTACCTCGTCGTCTCTTTCTCTTTTCTCGTTTGGAAACGATCGTTCAATATTGGTAAAATTGATGTAAACTTTTGCAAGCCCCCATATGTGACCATAGCACACTGCTCCTTCTGGGTGGTGTATCCCAGAGTTGGTGGTCGAAGTGTGAACCACTCTTCCTCACCGTACAGCCTGAGGGCTCTTCTTTCATTACGCTTCCTGCAGGTATTCTCGCCCAGGAGACAGACGCAGAGTTGAGAACGTACGGAAGTTCGTATGTTGGTGGCGGATATGTGAGCTTCCTGGAGGCTGCGGGTGCCCTGGTTGCACCTGTACGGTATGCACAGAATACGTTTTAAGGTTTATAAAATTGGTATTGCAAGTGACATATGTGAGATTAATTTAAAATAATACATTATGGAATGAGGGCTTCACATATATTGCTGTAATCATCTAGCGTGGAAGGGACGTGTTAAATGAGATTAAATGTCCCTTACAAAAATCTCATAATTTCTCATGAGATCTGACAAAGAATACCATTAGATCTCTCGAAATTTTTGGAATAGAAGTGATTGTAAGATTGCATTTGTTTCAGAGGCATGACTTTGTGATATGCTTTCCAAGTGCTGGATTCCATTTGTGAAAATGATCGTTTACGTTGTGCATCTTGTAGCTTTGAGTTTTGCCAAATAGCCACAGATATAGAGTATATATCTACGACTATGTTTTTGATTGCCTTCCCAGCCTGAATCTATCTCAGCAGGAGTACGAGCAGATTTTCTTGCAGCTCAATGGGTAAGTTGGAGGCTGAACTCTAATTTTTCCAAATTATGGAAATGAGCAGATGCATATTTGCTTTAATTTGTCTTTATTTTCACAAATTTGCTTTAGTTTCGAATAGCCAAGGGTCATGGCAGTACAGAATTTGTTGCAAATGGGACATGACCAATCTGGAAGTGCATTACCACAGCACCAGTGTAAACTCAATTATCCCAGCAAAACTCGGACACACACATACAAACACGCACACACGAAAGTGGATACTTTGAGACCTGGGTGGGCTTCGTTCCACCTTGTGAAACCCGTATATGGAGATATCAACCAAAGACACACACACACACGCACACACACAGCTGTCGCATTGACAAAAAAGGCTCATTGGAATGGTTAAGAAGAGGTCAACTCAACTGTGATGGAGACTGAATCATTGTAAATGCCCAAAAAACCAAGTACACTACATGAATGGCTTTAAGAAGATGGAAGGATTGAGTCAATTGGACAGGTGTATACAGGACCTCAGAGTGGAGCCCGCAGCCGCAGGGGGCCACCCACAAAGAGGGGGCCTCCCACATCAGCTTGCAAGACCTTCAAAACATCTTGAAAATCCAGTTGTACAACATAGATGTTTCTGATTTCACAAGCCATGCATTCCTACTGGCTGCCAATCGCTTCACTGATGGGTTGAATCGAAAGACATCATGTTGCACTTCACAAGCATATTGCACATCTTTCTGTAAATGTCAATGATGAAAAATACAGTGAAACACACGAAAAACAGGCCGTTCATAGCACAGGTTGTTTTTTTGCCGTGGAGGTTGTTGTTCTTTTATCCATTTCAATGTGGGTGGGAGGTTTCATAAATTTCTCAATATAATTATCCTTACCTTACTATAATTCACGGACCGGTGTTTGTGGGTTTGTGTGTTTGTTTGTCGGTTGACACCTCCTATAGTTCTAGCCAAATTACATCCAGACTTGCTGCAGAGGATCAGCGTGACCCCAATTAATGTATAGGGGTGTTTTTGAGGCATCAGTACCCAGCGATTTTTGGCATAAACAATGCAGAAATCAAGAAAAATGACCAAATACCAAGATTTCAAAAATGAAGTCAAAAGATATTGAAAGCTGAAGAGTGCTGAAATTCTACCAGTGATATTTGGAGCAATGGGAATGATTAAAAAAAAAGAACCTCACAGAGGTCTTATAAACCATCTCTGGGAATATATTACCACAAACGAACTACAGTTGGAAGCTGTCCGGGGCTCAGTGACGATCCTGAAAAGAGCCCTCGGAACAAAACTTTGAGAACAGAAAACTTCACAGCTTGGTCCGTGAATCGTAATCCCTTCCTGAAAAGGAGGTAAGGTGGATATGAAGAGATCTGGGAGGATTCCATTCCATGTTTTGAAACCCACATATGGAGATAACAACCAACATAACACACACACACACACACACTGTCAATTTTGAGACATGACCCAACCCCACATCTGTACGAATCAGATCATGAACCATTCTCTATACAGAGCGTCGGTGCTGTCGAAACAGATTATATGGTCAGGGTTACAATCCTGAATGGGTGCCACTCTGACCCAGGGAGTCAGGGCAGGAATTTGTCATTTTTCAGGGTGCTAGCAAAAGCTCGCTTTCTCTTTGCGAAGGACACCATGGGATCTTTAACGCCCACCAACTAATGCTGGCAGACAGACGCTCGGTTTAACATCCATCCGAGGGATGGCACATGCATTGATGAATTACTGTTGACTGCAAAACACCGAGATGACAGTTTATAGCTGGGTCGGGATTAAAGCTCAGTCTAAGATAGCTTGGAGGGAGTGTGTGTACCTCCAGGCCATCTTGTCAGAACTTTTTTGAATGCTCAGTCTCAATTGCAATAACTACATTGTGTAAATACCATTGTGTACATTGTGTGCTGCTGTTCAGGTTGTTGTTGCCAGGAGGAGATGTGGATCTCGGACACTCTTCGTTTGCTCACTCTGCACACATTTTGTATTCACTTGCAAAACAGGTAACCACACACAATACACAAATACCCCCAAGCATTGTTTTTCAAAAGTTTATTTGATTGCCTACTTCAGATTGTAGACAGTGGTACTGCCATGGTACTGAATCTGAATAGGATCTAAACCCAGGACCTATGTACAATATCTCAAATCAAGGAATCCTTTCTGGGTCAAAACGGCTGATAAGGAAATAATTACAATACATCTCATTCCCTTTCCTACATGCTACGTCATGGACACATGAAGTGGAAGCATTGTTTTGGTCTGTAAAGAGATACTTTATAACAAAAATAATCATCATGAATGATGATAACTACAATTGTGAGCATTTATCAAGGCTTCCAAGCAGTAACGAGAGTTGAAAGAAAGATCCATGAGCACCTTCATATTTATAATTTTTGAAACCAGCATAAATAAACATATATATATATATAATCAGTTTTTGTTGTCAGAATGAGTGTTTGTGTCATGGTTGCAATGGACACCATCTTGTTTGCAAAGAAAGGACTCAAGGTATATGGTGCATGTTCAAATCGTAATTGCCTTATCCTATAATCCAGATACAGGAGTTATCTCCATCAAATTGCCGATGTTTAAAAAGCTGTAATTTTGATTGTCCTGTACCAGACATGCTACTCCTTTGCAAACTTGAAGCGCCCTGATCCATCATTGATGTATCTGAAGTTTTGTATCAATCGGTTTGACAGTTCTGGAGAAGAACTTTGAAATTGATTTGAAAAAAATCTCACCAAAGTCACTTTTTAACGTCCTTTAAAATAGTCATTTTGCTTTATACTGTTGCGGTTATGGAAAAAGGACCCTGTGGTGATATACTCAACACATTAGGAACCCTCAGTTAGATATTTCATTAGTAAGTGTGTTTAGTCAGGTTACCTTCCCACTCGTAACAGGGATGGGGAAAGTGTGTGCGTGCGTGCGTGCGTGCATGCGTGCGTGCTTAGCAGGTTCTATCTCCCCTGTAATTTCCCACCTTCTTGGAATCTCCCCTCTCCATCCATCCTTCTTCCTTTTGCACCTTCCCACAGCGCAAACCATACACACAATGCAACACGTCTCACAGCACACACATTCAGAGCCATGTTAGCGCTGCCATCGTTGACGCGGTTCCTGTAAAGCCATGGCAAGTACTGCGCCTCCACCAAGGTGCGACCTCAAACTGTGGAAATGTAGGGCCAGTGGTGAAGCGACAAGAGCAGGCAACTACCTTGCTTTGCCTCCCCTGATGCCATGCCTCACCTGAGGCCAGTATATGCCGGTGTCCACCAAGGTTTGGTGCTGTCTGACGAACTGAGGATTGAGCCGAGACCCTGAACTGCCTGTCTTCCTGCCCATCCGGGAACGGAACAAGGCACATTGCGCTGGGCGAGACCACAAGAACGAATGGCAGCATGCGATCCTTGGGGCACAGTGGCTACATACTGATGCACACCTCTCCCGACACCCCGCACCCACATACCACTTGCAATTCCTTCCTTCTCTTCCCTCCACTTTGGCACCACCGTAAGCCCACCAACTTGCATTTGGTGAGCAAGAGGCCGCAACCATGCCTTGATCTTCCTTCTTTCTTTCTCTCCCTCTTTCTCCAGTTTTCCCAGAGTGATTGTGGCATGCCTGTCCTGTGTGTATAGATAGGTTAAGATTGTCTAAGGGCTTAAAGGTCCACAGAATCAGAATTTTTTTTTTTAATGTGATTACATTGATTTTTAAGTAATAAAGAAAGAACTGAACATGGTTTTTAATTCTGATTATGTTTTTTAGGTGTTACAGTTTAAAAAGTCAACCTGGCAGGTACCGCCCCTAAAAATTTTCCAGAAAACTGCCGTGACATAATCGAGGGAAAGATTGTCTCATAATCGAGGGAAAGATGTGGGAAAGTAGGAAATGACATTCCTCTGAAAGCTGGGTAGATCGTAGGATCATGGGAAACATGTTACAGGCAGTGAATTCCAAAGCGAGACAATTTTATCCCTCTTGTTATCTGCACAGCCTTTCATTCGGCACTTTGGATCAGCTGGAGTGCATGGGTGTGCAGGGATGGCAAACCGAGTCTTGCGTCCAAACACTCATGCAGGAGGAACCAAGTTAGAAAATCAGATGTTCCTGTCTCAGTCCTTGTTATGATGTTCCTTGTGATGTTCCTTATGATGTTCCTTGTTTTCTGTACATTCATACTTTGCTCATATTGATGAAATTGTTTGTATTTATGTATGTAATCTGTATGTAAATAAAATGTCAAATATCAAAATACCAATCCAAGATAATCGACAAGCCTTTTGACAAATCATATCTGTGGAAGGAGCAAACTCCAAATTCATCATATACTGTGGAACGATCTCAGTATAGCGGTCACAGAAAAAGAGGAGTCACAAAATTTTGCAGAATGATATTGATAACAATCCCAACAAGAATGATCAGCTTCCAGATTATAAGTCTAATAGAAAGAATAATATAAATGCACTTAAATTGCTTGTTTTCTTCTTAATATCCTCCAAGTATTACTTTCATTATGGCCTCCAGGAATGGCACAATGGTGGAAAGTTTGCCATCTTAGGAATCTGTTTGGGTTTTCAAGAACTGAGCTACTTTGCTGTCGAGAAAGACATCCTGGTTGCTACAGACACTGAGGGGATTTCCCTTCCTCTCAACCTCACTGCAGGTATGGGGTTAAATGTGAAAGGATACATGAAAATGACATGGTGCGAGAAGCAAGCAGGGGATATGTGCTGAAATTACACGTAAAACCTGGTGCACACCTGATCAGGCTTTCGGAATGGGCCACATTCAGGTGAGGGGTGGGAGTTTCTGAAAATAAATAATTTGTTGAACTTAATCGCTTTTTGTGTCTTCTTGTTTTCATACCACATTGTAGGGTTTCAGGAAGGGCGCATGTTCCACAAATTTCCAGGAGATCTTGTCAAAGCATTGGCTGATGAGCCAATAACAGCTAATTTCCACCACTACAGTCTCACCACAAAGGCAAGAAATTTCTTCAATATTCCCCCCTGCAGTTTACGTAACTTATACTTGGCAAAGAGGCTTGCTGACCTCAATTTCAAGGTCCAAATAAGATTACTCAATCATATGCATTTAAGGTCATAGGTAAAATTCAGTGGGATTGTGGTTAGAACACCACTGAGTCTGTTAAGTAGCTGGTTCGATTCCGACCCGAGCCGATTCACACCAAAGACTAATGGTACATGTCGCTTCCTTGCTTGACGCTCAGTGTTTGGAGAAGAGAGCACAGACAAACCCCGTCAGCTGATATGATCAATAATGCCCATAACAGTAACATTCTTCTTCTTCTTTCCTCTGCAACACAAGGCTGCAAGGTAGAATCATTGACTGAGGGCACTGCTGTGCTGCTGATGCAGTACCCCCTGTACATCAGGGCAGGAATCTGGAATTTGTTTATGGTGCCGGCAATAGCTTGCAGACTCTTCGCAAAGGACACCGTGGGATCTTTAACGTCCATCTGAGTGATGGCACACACATTGATGACAGCTGAGCCGAGATTCGAACCCAGGCTGGACAGCTTAGAGGCGAGTGTGCTCCCTCTCGGCTACCCTGCCAGCCCACAGTACCATTAAAGTTTGCATAATGAAGGTGTTAAGATTTTAATGTTTTCTTTGCAATGCACAGTTGATCCCTTGCTCGAATAGTGTTCACTCTGTTTCCTGCTCTCCTCCGCAATAACCCCACAAATATGTCACTCTCACATTGAGATATAATGGTTGTGAAAAAGAGGTGTGGGTGAGAAAGAAAAGGAAGTGTTACTTCTTTGTTTGTTTTGTGTGCAGCACCATCCTGCACATTGCATCATTACTGGGGTCAGTTGTGCAGCTAATGCAGTGCCCCTTATTGGTTGAGGAAGGAATATGGAATTTATTCAGGGTGGCAGCATTAACTCAATTACTCTTTCTGAATGACACAGTGGGATATTTAATGTCCACCATGACCCGCGCCGACAGAAGTGTCCACAACTTATTGATCCTCTGATGGACGGTACACAATGATGCATCGCCATACATGAGAAACACCAGGATGACAGCTTATACCTGGGTTGAGATTCAAACCCAGACTAGATAGCTCAAAGGTGAGTGTGCACACCAGTGAGTTAGCCTGCCAACCCCCATGGTATTACTTATCGATACCAATGACAAACACAAAAAAGCAAACAAATGATGTGCACAAATATTGGATGAAAGAGCTTTCACTGATTAATTGGGTTGTCTTCTATGAGCATGCAATCACTTTGAGACTTTCACTTGGGAGGGTCAAAAAAAAATTTCAGTGCAGTATTTTCATCTCAGTTGCAATGACAAACATTTCAAATGATGTTGAAAGAATAATGAATATTTGTTGACTTTTTATGCTGAAGTAAGATGTGTATCACATATGACATAATTGGTATTTCATTTCATTTCCATGAAAGCAACCGAATATGCTTTCATTGAGAGTTGTATTACCAAAACCATCCAACTGGCATGTTACAGCTGAAGTTGTACTGTAGCACAAAATTGATACCATGATAATTTAGACATTGACATGTTGATATCTCGTATATTGATGTAAAATTCACAGGAGAGATAGAAGAAACCTTTTTTTCATTTAATCAACGAAATGCCATCAGGGGTTCACCGACCCCATGTGATTGTTCTGGGTTTAAAATGGTGTTGCATCACTGATGGCTGACTTTAACCTTATTATACACTAGCAAAGAAGGTACCCGGTGTTGCCGGGCAATACCAGGTCCCACCTCCTCCTACCCCACCCCTTCCCTCCCTCCTCCCACCTCCACACTTCCCCGCCCTCCTTCCCCTTCCACTCCCTTCCACCTCCATCCTTCCCCTCCCACCTCCATCCTTCCCCTCCCTCCTCCCACAAAGGAATTGTTGCAGTGTGTATTTGGAAATGTTAGCTAAGGTGGTAACTTTATTTTCAACAAACTCTTCATTCACACTTGAGAGTTATGTTGTTAGATGAGCAATAAAATTACCTTTAAATTGATGTATACGAGTAGGTTGTGTTTGTACTATTTTCGGTTTTTGAAAAATTAGCGATTAGTGCATTTGGGAGGTCACGTGACTCCTTCTTTGCCAAACTTACCGGTCGTTGTAGCGTCTTGATTGACAGTTGTTTTTCACATCTCACACCATATTTGTGTCACTGACGGTGACTAAAGCATTTTAAACCATGTTTAGGAAAAATAAATAATAAAAATAAAACCCGTTTTTGATTCCTACCAACCGCTAACTTGCCTCGCCACCTCTAATTTGCCACGTGTCATGTTGAAGTCTGTCCCTTGAGGGAGGATGTGAATGTGTCCCTGTCCTCCTGTCCCCATGTCCATCAATAATGTGTGAATTACATGCCCATCAATTATGCCTGGTGTTGGCTTAATGGCTAGAGTGGTGGGCTTGGGATCCTAGGGTCCTGAGTTCAAATCCCACTGGGCTGTTAAATCAATACTGGGTGGGGTTGACTCTGCATGTCATCCTTCCGAGGTCGGCAAAATGAGTGCCAGCTTGCTGGTATCCTGCGTCGGAGTAGCGACCCGTCCAGGATTGTGCCCAATAGCCAAGGAGACTACTTAGGCAGCACCGACACTCTGTACAGAGTATGGTCCTGATAAAAAAAAATTGTTTCCATTGTGTAATGTCCGTATGTGGCGACTTAGTAATTACTGGATACATCAATAGATGCTGTTGGTGTTTTCATTCTGCAAGTAACTCACGGGGGATGGCGTCGCAGGGAATGACGTGTTACACTGGTGAGACAGACATCCTGCAAAACGATGTTTATCCCACGAAGCTTCAATACACGTACAGGAAGCAGGTCATGTTCATGGCTCGTGGAAGATATGTTTTTTTGCGTACGTACAATATTGTACTGTACATACATCCAGCTGCTTTGTGCGTGGCTCGTGGAAAAAAAAATATATATATTCTCCGCGAAAACCACGAATACGCGGGGCAATTTCCTACTCATGTAGGAGCACATCGCAAATTATCAACCGTGAATATGCGGAACCTGCGAATGTTGGAACCGCGAATGTTGGGGTCCGGGTGTACTAGAAACAGCAGGTTAAAAGTGCCTGGCGAGCTGAACCAAACCTAGTCGTGCACACGCACGCACCCACGCACACACACACACAGATTTATTATGATAGATTCTGCATGCTGCGCTATTGCAAACCCTTAACTATCAACTCTTGAAACTGGTCAACAGCTATTTGCCAAAAAAATTAATGTCTGCACTCTTCCTTCCCTTTGTTTTTTGAAACAGAGTTTCAATGAAAGTAACGAGCTTAAAAAGTTCTACCGTGTACTGAGCACCAACACAGACTCCCATGGAGTCGAATTTGTATCTACCATGGAGGGTACGTGATTAATAATTTCCTTGTTCAGGCCTACTTTGTAAAGAGCAAACTCTTTTGAGTGATTTTTTTTATTTATATTATTTTTTTACTGGATTTGCATTTCTTTTCTATAACCTTTGCATTTGTGGGATCCTCTCTTTCTCTCACCTCCTTGCTCCCAAACCTTAATCTTAACTAAATGGTGTCTATTAAATATACTGATAAGTGTGAAGTTCTCTCTCAGAAGGAAAGGTTTCTTCTTTTTTTTTTAAACATTTATTTTTCTCCCACAAAGTTTGGTTTGTCGATGTAGAAGTTGGAGTAGTCATCGCATAAATAATTTGAGATATGTGCTTGACTTCTATGCACTCCTGAACCGCTTAATAAAATGGGTTGGAAACTGGTGATTGTATTCGTGGGGAGCAGGGGAAAGTTTTTGGCGGATAAAAAAAAAATTAATCGTTCCAGGGGTTCAGGGTTGGAGGAGCACCCCAATTCTCTCCATGTAAATACAGTATATATGGCATTACGCTGCTCCTGGTATGAAAGGGTATTACAAGTCATACTAAAATACTGTATGCCAATTCTGGGAGAATGCTCTTGGTGTTTCTGATGATCAACCTCTGATGATGGGTTCTTCACGAGTACTTGTAAAAATGATAAATACATCTTTTATCAGACATTATCATTGCTGCTTTGTAGATTATATCATTACAGAAATGTTTTGCAGGTGAAATGTTGCAATTTGAAATAATCAGCCAGAAAAGTTATTATCAAAGACATGCTGTGGCTGCATCACAGTTGGTACCTTTTTTTAAAAGTAACGAAGAATACAAATTATCTCGATAACGACATCAAACCGTAAAACAAAATAGTCCTTATTGCTTTCACAGAGTAGATGATCTATTGATTGATTTATGTTAAATTGTATCCACGTTCAACCTCACAATATTGATTGTCTTCAAGCTTACAGAACTGATCATGTCACTTTGATTCTCAAAAACACTTTAATGGTTCCTAATACACCAAAGAATCGGTTTCAAGGTCATTTGTATTTTGCTTCAAGGTCAGGAGTCCATCCTATGTATTTTGCTTACTTAATTTCTGCCTGAACACCTGCACACCCTTGTGTGCTCCAACGCCTTCCTTGTGGTCTAACATATACAAAGATGAAGAGTATCCATGATGTGGCCTCAATCAAAAGTACACCCACTATCCTTTGAACTCACACCCATGCAAACCTGCCAAGTCCCTGCTTTATGAACCCGCGTGTGCAAAGCGAAAAGCGGCGTTGTCTGTCTGTTTACAGACATCAGTGTATAATCGAGGAAGTCCTTGATTTAAATTGAACTAGCATAACCCGCGCTCTGCCCACGACATGTTGGGGTGGGTGTGTTGAGAAAGGAACTGATGCAGAGTATCAGTAGTAATTTTACTTTAATGCAGTAAGTGGAATACGATTTCACTGTTTCAGAACCATTTTTTTTTTTTTTTTGTACCATGCACCTCATATGGTCTTTGAGATAATGTAAGCCGAATATCACGTTACTCGAGCGCAGAACAAAGTCGAAGATAGCGCGACACGAAACCACAAACTCGGAAATAATATATAAGATGTACTTTGAACACTGTGGAACATTAATCGAAAGTAACCTGCAGTTTAGCTCTACTTTGGCTCTGAACTTGCAAATTGTATGATCGAATCTCATCCCGATCGCACATGTTGCAGAGAAGAGTAAGGTAATTCTTTCAGTCTGACTGGCAGTTAAACAAAATTGAAAATCATTCCAAACAGGAAACTTACCGCTTTTAAGGACGTCATAAAGGATACAAACAACAGGCACGAAGAACTAATGTAACATGTTAGATAGGGTGGTGTG
>CM068960.1:68697278-68705214 GCA_035128595.1 Eptatretus atami | reverse complement strand
CAACAGCAGTAAACTTCCTAAAAAAAAAAAATTCTACAACCTTCAAAAATATTTATTTTATTTCAATTGAATGATATACTTAAATACAGTAGAACACAAATTACCTTCTTGTTACTTCAAAAAACCTCCAGTTTTGCAGTACTTGGACATACTATTACACCATTTTACGCCATCTAGACAAAATTTGCCGCGCCACACTCTCGGTGTTGGGGAATCTGGATTCAGACAAAATCGCGACTCGTGGGAAATATCGATTGTGCTCGGAAATGCAAAGCAAGAATTTAAAGGACCCTTCCATGTCCTTTTTCTCAACACCGTGTTTTCTTTCCTTTTTTTTTTTTTTCCTAAAAGACCCTTCTCATGTTCTTTTTCTAAGGTGTTCTATGAACTCTTGAGTTAACTTTATTTTAAATATATTGCCCTTACACACTGCCATTTAATCGTTTTGATTTTTAAAAGTGCTGTGAAATGACTTGTGGAGAGAGTACAACATTATTGTTGGTAGTAGTTGTTGTCTCTGTGTTGGTTGTGCAGCATACAATGTCCCAGTGTATGGCACACAATGGCATCCAGAGGTGAATGCGTATGCATGGCCCCGTGAGAAAAAGAAGGCAAGCGACGGAGCTTTTCCCCATTCTGCAAATGCCGTACGCCTCACCTTTCACCTGGGCTGCTTTTTTGTCAACGAAGGTACATTAATGCAGTTAGATCTGCTTGCTTCAGAATACTGTGCAGTCCAACAACAATGGGATATGCATGCAATTAAAAATTCAACAGGTGCCACAAAGAGAATAAAAAGGGATGGGGTGGGGAACATTGGATGTACAGATGGACATTACAGGGACTTTCACGAAGGAAAGCAGGGAATTTGAAGAGGTTGGTTTGGTGGATTAACGGGGGTAGAAAAGATGGAGGATTTGGATGGGGAGATAAGAGGTTGGTGAACAGCTGTTTTGAAGGCCTGGAGGGAAGAATGGATTGAACGGAGTGAGGAGTTTATTCCAAAGGTGGAAAAAAAGAGAATGAAAGAGTGAAGGTGAGCAGTGAGTCGTGATTTTGGTAGTTTTACCAGAAGGGGGTTGTTGGGGACCTTGAGCGCCCTGCGGAAATGTGGTGGGGACAAATCGCAGACAGAGCAAGGGGGGAGGGGGAGGGCGAGACCGGAGAGGAGACGGTAGAAGAGAAGAACGACCACCAACCTGCCTGTGGTGAGAGAATGAGAGGCCCAAAGACTCACCCTCATCACGGGAGATGCCAATGATCCGAAATGCCTTGGTTTCTACAGCGTGAAGCCGAGAAAGGTGAGAGGCAGGACACCAGCCCAGAGGGGAGAGCAGTACTCCATCAGGCTGGGACAAAAGCTTTGTAAGTGGTCAGGAGCTCAGGTGGGCCGAGGAAGACTTGCACGACGGAGGATTCCCAGTTGGCGACTGGCTTTGGAGGCCAGGTTGAAATGTGGCTTTCCCAGGAAAGGTCATGGCAGATAGTGAGACCCAGAAGCTTGAATGAAAAGACTTCTTCCAGACGATTGTTGAGAAAGTAGATGGTGGGTGTGGGGGGGGTCTAAACGGTCCTTTTGGGGAGACGTAGTGAGAGTGTGAGATTTGTCAGGATTGAAAGACATGTTCCACGTGTTGGACCAGTTTGTGATTTTACCCAGATCTGCAGAGAGCGAAGAAGCTGCTGCTTGCCGGTCTGAGGGATGACAGATGGTACGGCAGAGGGTGGAGTCATCAGCAAAGAGATAAAGAGGATTTCCAGAGAGTCGGAGAGATCATTGATGAAAACCAGAAAAAGAACAGGGCCAGAACGCTACCTTGAGGAACTCAGCCTTCCACAGATCTCCTAATGTCTCTGTTCCCCACGTTTTGTCCTTCCCACTCCCGCCCCTCTTGTCTCATGCCCCCCTTGCTGTGCGTTGTGTGTTAGCTCTCATACGAGCCTCGACAAGGTATACAAAATATAATAATAATAATAATAATAATAATAATAAATAAATGAATAAAGCAAAATCAATGATTTCATCGTCTCAAATTTTACATCATTGAATTGATGAGATGATGCTTTATAAATTGATGTGATCATGCTTTAAGCATCAATATGTTTTGTCTCATAATTTTGGGGAGTCAGATATTATGGCCTTGTGGAATAGCATCATCGAATGTTGCTTAACTTAGTTATTATTTATTTGGTTGTTTTGAAGAATGCGTCATCTTGGTTACACTGTATTTCTTCTTTAATGCACTGCCCCCCCCTCTCCTCCCAACCATTGTTTTCCTTCCAGCTCGTCAATGCCCACACCGAATGCTGCCTTCTCCACATTCACTTCCTTTGATTTCCACGTTCTCTCCACAGCTCATTCCATCGTCTGTATATCGACTACTCTACTTCTTTGATTAGTGTTATTCCTTCCCTAATGGACGCCAGGATTATTATCCCCATGCTTTTTGAAAAAAAACCGGGATATTGTAATCGGCTCAGTCTGTCTGTCCATCCACCACGCGATCTCCTCTTTCACAGTTTTGCAGAAATTCACCAAACCCGGTAGTTATGATCATCACTTGACTCAAAGGTGCAAGAGCTGTATCATTTTTGGCCCCGCCACCTGGGAAAAGTTCAAATACCAAAACAAATGCAATTACAGGCACATTTTAAAACATTTTTTTATGAAACTTTGTGTATGCAATCAACATTTGGGAGACACATGAAATATATAACGATTTTTTTTGCATTTGACCTCTGGTTCATGCCCAGGGGGTGGCGACTTGCGGTTACAGGGGTCAAAACGGAATATTTGATATTGGGTCATTCCTGGTGGAACTTTTTGCAATCTTTTAACTTTGCCTTTGGTGGGAAGCATAGGGACATGCCATTACCATTGCACTAGCTGAATACTGTGTAACTTGATGTGATCACCATGATTTATTTTGGAAATAATGCCCATGGTGGAAGTGGAGATGCACTAAATCCTCATGTCAGGATAACCTTGATTAAATCTTGAAAAAAGTAACTTATAACAAGATTCGTGATGCACTTGAATATCATTTTTGAGAATACTATAAATTTTCTTTGTCTTCATAAGAGCACAAAGCATCTACTTTTTTATGTATGCAAAATGGTGCAATTATTCCTTCCCCACCTCCCAATATGCCTGGGGTTGGCTTAATGGTTCGGGTGGTGGGCTTAGGATCCCAGGATCCCAAAATGGAATGGGGGATCCCAGTTCAAATCCTGCTCGGCTGTTGAGTTAACACCAGGTGGGGTTGGCTCTGCCTGTCATCCTTCCGACGTCGGCAAAATGAGTACCAGTTTTTGGCAGCTTTCAAGTGTGGAACCTTCCCCTCATCCTCACGCTGTGTGTCCCCTTGTTCTTCCACAATGAGTAGTCATCATTTTAAAGCCACAAATTGGTCGGAATACAGCATACACACCTGGTGCAGATGTAAATTTTGAATGCATTACATTATGCCTTGAATAAATAAAATTAAATTAAAAAAAACAACAATGTCTCTTCATTAGCATTGTGGAAACTTACAAACTCGAGATAAATCGATTTTGAAAGGTCCAATGTAAACAACATTTCATTAAAAAAAAAAAAGGTTGTCATTCAACGTTCAGCATGCAGCGATCAAATCAACGCAAAGTGTACTTCCCTTGTGATGCCAGTGCAAAAGAGGCAATTGCCAGATAATTTGCCAATCGTCCTTGATTTCTTATTCAGTAAGGACCTGTAAATGGCTTCCATGATGCATGTATACAATTCATGTCTCTGGTCCACATCGGTGACCTTCAGTGGCACTCGCCAAGCCCCTCAACATCACTCAATACACGCAATCGCACACGCACTGATTTTTTCCATTGCATCTCACTGGACTTGTTCTGACTACGTAGTGTGTCCTGCTTTTAGATTGTGTTGAGGATCACCTGCAGGACAGCGCACTGCAGAGCTTCTATGAGGTTGGGCATCCAGTTCATCTTCCACAGGAGACAATGAGCCTAAATATGAAGAACACAGTTCCAGAGACATGTCAGTCACACCTCCACTCTCACTAATGATGCATGTGACCGAGAGGGCTTCAGCGGTGACGACAGCTACCAATGAAGCAACAGCAAAATCTGCATATAAACCCTCATCCAAAAAAAAGAGAACGTACATTAAATCATTACTGGAAAAGGATTGGCCATGGATCTAAACCAAAGATGATGCAGCAGTGATGCACTGTATTAATTGCTACAAATTTGTGGGCAGGGATGTGCATAATTCTTTCTGGGATGGCTGTAGGTCATTATACCTTAGTGGAGAGAAGGATCATGAAAAACTCCTGGTCAGGAAAGCTGTTGCTATTTCCAAAAACAATAATAACCCTCCCAGCAAAAAGTACAGAGAATGAAAAAGCGTCAGCAGAAAATGGTCGACAAACTTTTTTTAGCCAGATGACTTTACTGTTAAGAAATGCTTTCAACATCCGCAAGCAAGATCCTCCTTTTACTGATTTCACAAATTTCATTGCGTTACAATGATATAATGGTGTCCAAATTTCTGCAACACAAGCACATTACCCATAGGGTAATTACTCAATTACATTTTTACAGTGACTGAACTTATACATGCAGTTCTGACAACCCTCGGTTTACTGCAGTTAGAGCGGAGGGTGGTGGGCTCTTGAGAGAGGATTCCGAAGTGAAGGCCCGCTGGCCCGATTACTTTGAGCGGCTGTACCAGGCTGACCAACCAGCTGTTGAGTTGGATGTCAGAAGTTTAACTATCCCTATTGCTGACCCTCCAATCAACTGAACCACCTTCGTTTGTGGAAACACAAGTTGCAGTGACCCATTTGAAAAGGACCAAAGCTCCTTGGATCTGTGGCATCCATGCAGAACTTCTCAAGGCTGGTGGAAATGCTGGACTGGTGTCATTGCATGCAGTTCTGTGCTCTGCCTGGAACACAGGCATCATCCCAACTGACTGGAAAAGGGGCCTTGTTGTCCCTCTCTGGAAAGGGAAGGGTGATCGCCAAGATGCAACAAACTCCGAGGGTGACGCTGCTTCAGTGCCGGGCAAGGTCTTTGCTCGGATTATAATTATTGATAGGGTACGCCCCATCTCTTGAGCAGCAGCACGCACAGCCGTCAGGCTTTACACCAAAGAAGTCAATGATTCACCGTATCATTGCTCTTCGGGTCCTCACCAAATGCAGACGAGAGTTTCGGCAGGGGCTGCTTGCAGCTTATGTTGATCTCCGCAAAGCATTCGATTCAGTGAATCGGGATGCCCTCTGGAGGATTCTCGGTCTTCGTGGGGTGCCACCAAAACTGATCGATCTGATGTCTGAACTTACTCTGGTACTAACTCTGGTACTGACTGTGCTGTGAGATGTGTGGTACCATCTCTGACTTATTCAGTTGTTACTGGAGTTCGTCAGGGGTGTGTACTGACCCCCACACTTTTCAGCACTTGTTGGCTGGATTCTTCGGAGGATGTCGGAGCGATCAAGCTGCGGTGCATTTTGTGAATGTCAAGATCTCTGACCTTGATTTCGCAGGTGATTCAGTCATCCTTGTGGAGACACTGGATATCCTTTTGGGGGCCCTCGAGGGCTGAACGAGGAGTCGGAGCGCTGGGATTACGGGTTTCCTGGGTCAAAACTAATATCCAGGCTTTCAATGACATCTTGGATACTGCTTTTGTCTGTACTTGTTGGGGTGAGGATGTTGAGTGCACGAAGAGACAATCACTTACCTTGGCAATGATAATCATGTTTCCACATGTTATGAGCCAGAGGTTCATAGACGTCTGAGTCGGGCTGGGAAGTCATTGATTCACTGGATCATGGGGTGTGGCGCTGTCGGTACCTGTGCAGGAGGAAGAAAGTCAGAGTCTTTAAGTCCTTGGTGCTTCCAGTCTTGCTCTTCAGATGTGAGACTTTGACTGACCAGGGATCCGAGATGGAGACTTAACTCCTTCGGTACCAGGTTTATTCAGAGAATCCTTGGCTATTGCTGGTCAGACTTTGTGTCCAACGAGCAGTTGCTGAGAGAGACTCAAATGAGATTTGTTACCCGTATAGTCTGCGAGCATCAGCTGTGGCTGTATGGACATGTGGCTCGTTTTACTGACGCTGATCCTGCTCACCAGATTATGTCAGCAAGGGAGCCTTGTGAGTGGAGGAGGGCAATGGGCCGAGCACATGCCTCAGGATTGCAGCAGGTTGATCGGCATCTCAAGGAGATGGGCATGGGCTAGGAATCTGCCTGGGGGATGGCCAGACAGAGGCCCCTAGAGTACCAGCGGAAAGTGGATGCAGTGACACGCTGCTCTGGCACATGCTCCCATACCTCACCTGACCAACAAAAAAGCCTCTCTAAACTCTGTCCCACCTTTGCAATCCACCACCTACCCCAACCCTGAAGCATCAATCCCCTCCCCACACTTAAGCCTTCAACCTCCCCCTTCCAAAGCTCTCCCATCTTCACTCTCACTCTCCTGCTTATAAAAGCAAACGGGAATTCCCACGCCAAAACAGCTTTAACGCTTTCTGCTCCCCGATTATGATATCACCAACTTCACCGAAACCCATCACAGTCCCCTGTTCAACAATTTTAAGAGAAAATAGTCGGAAGTATTAACAAGGACCTGCGAAACCTCTGTCGTGAAAGCGCTGCTTGAGAGAAATAGTTCCAAAGGGTAAATGCTAAAGTTCAAAAGGGTAATTCTGAAGGGTTCTAAAGTGAACATGCTAAAGGGTTCGAAAGGGTAAATGGTTGTAAAGGGTAAATTCGAAAGGGGTTCCTAAATTGGTGGCCATAGTTTAGAAATTGTGTGTGGAGTCAGGCAAACTGTCCAGCCAATGGGTGGAACTTGCACACACCGAGGGGAGGGATGCATGCACGGCTCCTTTTGGAGTATAGATATTGCAATGATGAACAAGCATGTGCTTTCACAAGTTTCAGGATGACATGAGAAACAAGCCAACATTAAATACCAACAACAAGTCAGACTATGTATCGGTACTCTCAGATTGGTCTGTAGACAAGAGTACACGTTGGGTGGAGGAGATTAATAACGTGAGTTATCTTCACAGTACATTGCTCAGAACAGCATTTGTTGATGTGATACCCCGAGTAACAGCTGATGCTGCCCAGCATCGAAAGAGAAATTTCAAATTGCCATTACCTGGGAAACTAACCTGGAGGTCAATTGGAAGAACAAGTTCGTGGCAGTACGTTTCGATATGGCAGGTGTTGACATGGGACGCAAAACATTACAGAATTCATCATGATAGAAATGGTCATGAAAAACTTGATGTACTTGTTGCCATGCAATGCTGCTGGAGATGTTCGTTCACAAGTTTTCCCACAATTCAAACCTTCTTCGTGGTACATTAGAGACGGGTAAGGAGCGTTTCTAGATATCAGTCGTCAAAACACCCAAGGTGTTGGGAAATTTATATACTACTGGCATGTAAGACCCGTTGCTTTGACCGGAATACTGATCTTTCAATGCAGACTTTTAAGGAGATGTTGCTGATTAAAGGAGGTGTTGCTAAAAGACAAAAACGGTTGTTAATGGGGAGAAAAAATAGGCAGACATGGTTCCTTTTATAATATGGATTTATAAAAAAAAGTTTTTGGTATACCGAAAGGGGGACAAAGGTTTCTCAGAAACCACCCTGTGATGGTAAAACTGGCAGAAGTGACAATCCAGAGATCAACACGATCAAGTGAGGAATAAGCACAGGAGTTGCTGAAGGTGCACACCAGATACGGGACAATAACGTGACTCGAGGATAAAAGGAGGGTAAACACTGGGTTTCACCTGACGAAACCCATAAAAAGGAGATTACAACCAACGGGTCCAGTGTGTGAATCAAAGCTCAATGGGTAATAATAATAATAATAACATGAAAGAGCAATCAGAGATTGCAGACCCTCACCA
>CM068960.1:68675966-68692178 GCA_035128595.1 Eptatretus atami | reverse complement strand
AAGGAGATCTCCACTCTGGTTATTTATAAGATGGAGAGATGATTTTTATTGCTCAGGTTGCCTGTGATGATTCGCCAACTCTTCAGAAAGACACCGTGGAATCTCAAACGCTCACCAACGACATGTTGGCAGACAGGTCCTCTGGTTTTAAATGTCCATAAGTAGTCAGGACTGCACGATATTGATACATGAGTCTGCATGTGAAACACCTGGGTGACTGTTTATATCTTTGTCGAGATTCAAACCCAAGCTAAACAGCTTATAGCGAGTGCATGCCTCATAATATGGCTTTGGTGTGATGTCCGGCGCCTGTCGCCACTGTTCTCCTACCCACACCCCCGTCCCCCCCCCCCCCGCACTAAAATCCAGTAAATAAACTGATAGATTTGACTTCATTTAGTGTCTGACACAATGATAGACGAGATGAGGGGTAAATGGCCTCCTCTTGCATCCAAGAGGAAACATCAGAAGATGTGATTAATTACATTTGAACAACAAAAAAAACTTTCTTTAAAACCCGAAAAGCAAACATATATATATATATATGTATTTATATATTAATATATCAGGCGGAGTGGCGTGCGCCTGTAATCCGGCTACTCGGAGGCTTGGGTTGGAGATCGCTTTGAGGACGGGAGCTCTGCACTGGGCCACCTATGAGAGGGTGTAGGGCAGCCGGAATCATGGCAAACCATCCTTATCCCTGTGTCGTAAGAGGCGACCAGGGTTGCGTCAGAGGGCATCCGGCGTAAAACCTGGCAAATCAGTATGCGGATCATAACGGATGATCGCTGTGGGACCCTAATGGGAGCAGCTGAAAGAAAGAAGAAGGTAATATTCTCACTCACACAGACAGACAGACAGACACACACGTTCTGCCTGCCTGCTAATGCAAACATTCAACGCAGAGAGGTACGTGATGTGAGCGGTGGTAAAATCTAAACATGTGGAGTGTGACAAGAACTCCGCCGATCCTCATTGGACACAGTCCCACGCGCAAAGTGTCACTCCAACACAGAGGCTTTGGCCCGGTGACCGTCGAACAGACAAAGATTACATGGTCAACACCAATATACATCAACGGAGCCACTAATCCAGTTTATACCTGGTGTTGGCTTAATGGTTAGGGTGGTTGGCTTGGAACCTCAGATCCTGATGTTCAATCCCTAGTGAGTGAATCCTGGTGGGGTTGATTCTGCTTCTATCCATCCGAGGTCGGCAAAATGAGTGCCAGCATCTGTATATCTGTGTCGAGTGGCGACTCCATCAGGATTGTGTCCAATAGCCAAGGGACTGCTTAGGCAGCACCAACGCTCTGCACAGAGTATGGGATGGATGGACCGGATGTGGATTTCAGGCTTTTTTGCCCTCATGAGACGGCGGCCACATTCGTCGTTTATACATCAGACGCACCTTTGACTGTTAGGTGAGCATCACCACGGATTATGTCTAACGGTAAACCGCATAATCGCACAGAAAACCATGGCGTTGGCCAGCCGACGATGTTCTTGCTAATGCAAACCATCAACTAGAAGGCACATTATGTGATCGGTGGGAAATCGGAAACATGTGGAGTGTGACGAGCACTCCGTTGATCCCCATTGGACTTTAGGGTGAGTCAAAAAGTATCCGCAATGATATTGTGCTATACTACATTTTTTATTGTACTTGCAGATACAAGCACGAACTGTCTGCACCATTGTGAAGCAGTTTCAACCTTGAGCAGTCAGTAGTTATGTCATTAAAAGGAATTACATGACTCACTTGCGCATGCACAGGAAGAACGCATGCAGTGATACGATTTTTGTGGCCTGAAGGTGTACGAGAGCAGAATACATCATAGAGTTTCAGCACAAATTTACAGCAGCGGTGTGTATGATTGGATTACATGTTCAAAAACGGTCACACAAGTGTCACACGATGAACGATCTGACACCATCCACATCCACATCAGAAGGTGGTGGTCGTATGGCAGCTTAGCCGCGGGGTAGCTATCATTTCTTGAAGCAGCGACTGGTGTCGCTGATGCAGTGCCCCTCTACCAGTACACTACAACTGGAACTGGTACATCATCGCGACCTCGAAGGATGACAGGCTGAGTCAACCCCCTGGTGTATTAATTCAGCGGCCGACGGGGCTTGAACTCAGACCCTAAGGATCCCAAGCCGCACCTAACCACTGAGCCAACACCAGGCTCACATCAGAAGAAAACATTGAACGAGTCCACACCTATGATTCGGATAACCGACGGTCAACTATTGACGAAGTGGCACAACATCTGAACATCAGTCGGGTTCTGCACATGAAATCATCAACAACGGTCTTGGCTTTCATAAAGTTTCGCAGATGTGTTCCAAAACAACTCACAGAAGAGCACAAGCGAACCGTTGTGACATTCTGCCAAAGCCTTTGAACCGCATTTGTCGTGAAGGAATGATTTTGAGACGCATTACTCTCTGGCTCGTAATGGTGGATCCACGTCTCATCTCAAGGACAACTCCAGAGTTATGGAGTGGAAACATCCGACATCACAATAAAAAGAAGTTCAAAAGTCACCATCGGACGGAAAGGTAATGTTCACACTTTTATGGGACTCGCAAGGCCAATTTTGGAACACTATCAAGGAGGGGAACACAACGTAAACAGTGTCGTTATTGTGAAATGCTCCGGGAACAGTTGAAACCAGCTATTCGATGGAACGCGCGGGGCTATTGTCAAAGGTGTGCATTGTTTTACGACAAACCCATCCACACACTGGCCACCCATATGTGTAACCCTCCAGTAATTGAACTTTGAGGTGTTGGAGCATCCTCCGTACAGTCCTGACCTGGCCCTTGAACTTTCACCTGTTTGGTCACTCCAAGAACGCCGCCACTTTGCAGTGACCAACAAGTGAAAGAAGTGGTGCATGTGTGGCTCGTCACTCAGTCAAAACATTTTTTTTGCTGAGGGCATACAGAAGTTTGTGAACCGATGGACTAAGTAGTTGAAAATGAGGGGGACTATGTGAAAAATGATGCTTTGTACCTGCTCAATTGCAGTTATTAATATTTAAAAAAATATATTGTGGATACTTTTTGACTCACTTTGTAGTATTAGTGTGCAGTGATGGAAAAGACCCCAATATGCGTTCAGAGACATGTAAGATTTTCCCCAGATAGATATTTTTTATTTATATGAGATAGATTTCCTACTTTTGTGTAATGGGGCTTGGAATGGATATCGTCGTGAGTTCGAATGTTTGGTTCTCTTTATATCCCTCCGTCTATCAGTCCATCTTGCATCCCTCTATGGGCTCCACCTGCCTATCCATTGCCGGTCCTCACCATGTTCACTTTTAAGCCTGTAACCCTCATGCCCATCTTCACGATTCTGGAATTTGCCCTTCAAACCTCTCCTCCTTTTTCATTCCAAGTCACAAACACACACGCCATACCCCGACCAGCACGTTATGAATGACGCTAAACAATGAACGAGAAACTACCTTTTCCTCGAACAAAATTCTTAATCAGTGCTTGTTCACGTTCTTTCAAAAACCCCATTTGGACACAAACCCCATTGTACTCATGGCAATTATTAGCCCGGCAGTGGTTATTGGTTCTTTGTTTACTTGCAAAATAACACATTAGAGCTGCAGGATCATTAACGTGCAGCTGTTGCAACTGACCTCATGTGCATGTCATGCGCATTGGACATATACGTTCAACGAAGAAACAGAAGACATCCCCTCAAGTGTTGTAAAGAGCAGATGAGCTTGACCTCCAAAGTGAGAGAGTGTAGAAGCAGATGAGCTTGACTCTGTGGTGGGAGGATGTCTCACATACAACAGCAGATCGAGCTTGACTCCATGAGAGTGTGTGGTTCGTGGAGCCTGAACAAGAGACATTGAGGAGCCTTTCTTTGCATGCGATCTACCAGGCGTTTGATCTACTGAGCCTCTCGATATATCCAAGAGTTCGATTTATCAGGCTCTCCTTACGAGTTTTTGACAAGCTGCGCTCACATTTACCTGTTTAGATCAAGAGAGCCACCAAGGGGTAGCTTACATGAGTTTGCACGCGTCTGAGTAGAATGGGAAGGAGCCGTATCATGTTCTGCTCTGCATTCTACTTTTTTCCTCTCTACATTTCTCGGTTGTGATCTGGTCGGCACCATCTCGTGTGTAGATAATTAAGTAAGATTGCAGAGAGGGGCTCATAAGTGTCAAGGGAACAAGTTCTACTTGTCTCTCTATTCAATTTGCTGTACATACCTGCCATAACAAGTTTCCCCGTTGTATACACATCACACACTCACATGTGCTTTGCCATTCTTTGTGACTAAAACATTAACTGTATATATGTGCCCACACAATTTCCCCCATGTTCACCCTATATAAATAACCAGTACGGCATACATGTTTTTCCAACCTGCTAATGGTCGTCTTTCCATAATTGTGTCAACAGTCTGCACTAGCATAGCCGGGAAGTTTTAAGTTTTATCCCAACTGTTTTGCTCAATTAATAGCCAGCGCTGCACTCTCTGTTCCACTCGGCAGTAATCTGAGTGCGCGCTGAGGGCACGAGCCTCGTTAGTTTGGCCACATTACCCCAATAAACGGTGTTAGACGGAGGAACAGAGAGACTTTGGGCCCGTCTACGTTCGTGGTTCCTTCACAACCCACCGGGTCAGGGGGTAGTGCAGCATGTCGGCCTGCAGGACCGGGGTTTGGAGGGGTTCAAGGAGTTCCACTTGTGGCGAACTCTGGTACCGTAACATTATGATTATATATATTGTTATGGTTGTGAAATTCACAGAACACCCAGTCAGGTTCCCCAGAGGTCAAGTTTATAGTCGGTAATGTGTGTTTCCATGTTAGAATTCCCACCGATGTATAAACGGGAATTGTTCGTGTGCCGGGCTGTGAATCTTTGAGTTAGCCGTATTCTTTCTATCTTTATTTAAAACAAACACATCGTCACAGACAACGACAACCCACAGCCGCGTTTGACGGTGATTTCAACACGGCCGCTTTGACAGCAAGAGCGATCAAAAGGCCTTACCCTCTGAAGAACTGCACTCGGAAGTGAAGGGGGATCCAGCTGGGTAGAGGTTAAAGGTGAAAGGGGGAGGGCGCTGATTTCGGGTGAAAAGCCCACCGGCCCCTCCCCTTGGGTCGAGTAAAATCCGCATTCGCTGGCCGAAAAGGCAGTTTGGTGTGGGGAGTTCGGAGTCGGTGGATGTTGGTTGTGTGTGGAGTTGTTGGTGGTGAGTTGTGTGGGGAGTTCGGAGTCGGTGGGAGTTGGGATGGAGAGACGCCCATGAGAGCTGAGATTCGGAGGTGGGAGCTGAGTCGGAGTTTGGAGTGCGGGCAGTTGTGTTCGCTGGAAGGTTCGCCGGCGCAACCAGGAAGCTGGGTCGAGACCCGTTCACTCCTCCAGCACGTCGTCGGCAAGCCAGCCAACAGTGAAGGAGGCCGGGCCGTCAGCGGACGAACAAGGGAGCCAGTCGGTGGGTCCGGCGAAAGACACGGAGGGTCGCCGAACAAGAGCCATCGAGCCGCCAGGGGCCGGCCAGGTAACCTGCCCGGCTCTTCGGAGCCCTTCGTCATCCCGGCTCTGAGAATAATAAAGGCTTGCTTACGAGCCTGTTTCTTCTTTCTTGGGTTTTTGCATGAAAGCTGTGGCGTCCTTAAGTAGTGAATTGTGTAAGTGCGTGCTGTAAAATGATCATAGGAATCGGCTGTAGCTTTTTGCTCGTGTCCTGTCCCCATCCCCCCCCCCAATTGACTGCTTACGTGCGAGTGGACCTGCTCGTTGAATTCACCTGCCGTTGCGCCCTTCCTCAATTGACTGCCATGGAACGTTCGGGATATTAGCTGGCTTTTAAACCCGATAAATAATCTGGTCCGACGGGACTTGGCGATATATAACCGTTGGCATTCGCATACGGAACGAGCCGCTTAAGCGGCTCGTTTTCGTGCAGGCCGTCGAGGTATAAACTCCGGTGTCATATAAAATTTTATCCCCATAAAAATACTCATCCCCCCCATAAAATATCAACCCCCTAAAATTTATCAAAACTTTTTACATAAATACAAAATTTATAGCATTATTCATCATGTTACCTGTAATCACATGGTTCCTATATGTCTATCCAGGTAATTATAATACACAGGTGTCACCTGTGGGAGCTTGGGCCTGGGGCTACTTAAGTCCAGATGGGTATTAAATGTCTGGTATAGAAAGTTATTTTATGACTGCAGTAAACCTAGATGGTTATTTTTATGGGGTAGATGAGTATTTTATGACTACAGTATATGGTAGATGAGTATATTATGGGTACAGTATAGGGTAGATGAGTATTTTATGGCTACAGTATAGGGTAGATGGTTATCTTATAGGGTGTAAGATAGGGTATTTTATGACTACAGTATACGGTATAGTGGTTATTTTATAGGGTGTAGATAGGTATTTTATGAACTACAGTGTGTTATTTTATAGGGTGTAGTAGTATTTATGACTACAGTATAGGGTAGATGTTATTTTATAGGGTGTATAGGTATTTATGACACAGTGTGGTTATTTTATAGGGCTGAGATAGTATATTATGATACAGTAAGGTAATTGTTATTTATGGAAGGTAGATAGTATTGAATTGCTACAGTAATAGGTGATGGTTATTCTTTTTTATTTATAGCTACAAGTATAGGTAGATTGGTGATTGGTGTTTGAATAGAGATAGGTATTATATGCATCAGTGTTATGAAGAAATATTAAACTGTACAATTATTCTACATGAGATTCCTTTAACAGCATCTTGTTGACTCTAAAGTAGTGTGGCAAATGACACTGCCCTGTCATTGAGAATCTCTTGGAAATTATCATCATCATGTGATGTCCTTTCCATCAACTGTTGTGGAATGTCTACTTCCACAGGGAGAACAGCTTCCGCCATATGTTAATAGAAAGGAGTGGCCTTCATAATTTTTGCTGACATGTCCTGGTTGCAATGCAATTGGTGAATGATATCTATCCCAGTCATCTTGCGATTCTCCTACATATTTGGCTAATGCATTGCACAGTTCTGGTTATACTTTCTGTCAGTCCGTTGGTTCTGGGGGTGGTAAGGTGTTGTCAAGCGATGATTGATCCAAGGGACTTGCAAAGCCTATCGTTGAGTGCTTACAAAAACTCTGCGTTGTCCGTCAATATTGAGATGATGATATTCATCAACACTATGAGATATGATTATTATGGAATTAGAAAAAAACCGAGTTGCTATGATGATGATGAAGAAATGAGGATAAGAATCCCAGTTGTTATGATATGATGTTGAGAATTAGAATAAGAAAACCAGTTGCTATGATGGTGAGGATTATTATGGAATTAAGAAATATAAACCGAGTTGCTATGATGATAATGTTGAAGATGATGATAGAATGAGGCATAAGAAATCCAGTTGTTATGATGATGATAATATTGGATAGAATTAGGAATAAGAACCGAGTTGTTGATGATGATGATGAATGGAATTAGGAATAAGAAAGTTATGACGATGATGATGATGATGATGAAAATGGATGATCGAATGATGGAATTAGGAAAAAGAAAGCAAGTTGTTATGATGATGATGAATGATGATATATGAAAAGATGATGACGATGATGGAATTGGGAAAATAAATGAGTGTTGTGAGAATGAGATGAGATGATATGGAATTAGGAATCAGAAACTGAGAAGTTATAATAAATACATCCTACCCTTACTGTAGCCATATAATACCTATCTACCCCCATAAAATACTCATACTCTATACTGTAGCCTAAAATACCCATCTACCCCATAAAATATTCATTAACCTCATAAAATAACCATCTACCCTATACTGTAGCAATAAAATAACCGTCTACCCCGTAAAATAACCATCTTCCCTCTACTGTGGCCATAAGATACCAATCTACCCTCATAAAATAACCATCTACCCTATAGCGAGTCATTAAATACCTAACCTATCTACCCCCATAAAATACTCATCTACCCTAAACTGTAGCCATAAAAACCATCTACCCCCATAAAATACTGATCTTCCCTAATAGTACCATTAAATACCTATCTACCCCGATATAACTATCTACCCTATAGTGTAGCCATTAAATACCTATCCCCCCCCCTTCAATAACCATCTACCCATATACTGTAGCCATAAAATACCCATCTACCCCCATAAAATACCCATCTGCACTATATAAATATACTGTAACCATTAAATACCTATCTACCACCATAAAAATAACCATCTACCCTATACTGTAACCATTAAATACCTATCTACCACCATAAAAAATAACCATCTACAATACTGTAAAGCCATTAAAATACATTTCTTACCCTATTAGCAGTCATAAAATGCCTATCTATACCCCCATAAAATGTATAACTACCTTTAGTATATCTTTTCTAATGAGATACTGTATACCTATCTATGCTCAATACTATGAATTGAAAATTGATCACAGTTCCTAAAATGTTTATTACTTCTCTATTTGAAAAGATTTACTTAAAATTATTTTGCAAAGTGTGAAAATTATAATGAGATGTGTTTACAAATCAATGAAATATTGAAGCTTATTGCATTGTACTGTGAAAACGCTTATTTCTCTATATAAAGTTTTTAAGATGTCATTTAAAATTGATTGCCATTTTGTAACAATCAAAAATAGTTTGCCATTATCCTATCAACGTTAGGAAAAAATACATGATTTAAACATCATAAAAAATAAAAGAGGTTTGTTTTTTAGTACAAATCAGCAGTTGGGTTAGGGTAAATTACATACTAATCTTTAAAAAATAAATATTACTCACCAGTACTCTTTTAGGCCATTGTCTTTTGTTTGGGTCACTCTGCAAAAAGGTTGCAATCTCACCATAAAAATCAACTTCCGTGTTGCACCGTTGCTGTATAAGCATGTATGGTGACGTCCAAGTGACCAAGTAATATTGACATGTATACTGACCAGCCACATTATAAAACTTCTAGTTACAAAAACAACATATCTGTCAAAGTCTCCATCACTTCCCATTCACTAGGTGTTATCCAGTCAATTGTATCAATAATTGTAACCATAGTTTGGCATGGTAAGTCTAGTCTAGTACACAGCTTTAATGAGCTCATTAATAGTGAAATAATTAGGTGTTGTTTTTAGAATTTAGAATTTGTGAAAAGACAAATTATCAGAAAAGTTGCTTTAACAATTAAATAATGACAGAGAATGTAACAATTTAAAAAAAAACCTGACATTTATATGTACATATAAATATGTAAGCATATATTTCCATCAGTTGCATTAAAAAGATGGGCATAGAAAATTGTACAACTGATTTTGTTCATAATTTTTGTTGGTTGGGGGGAATGTCAGAACTCAACTATATTATCAAGAAAATACAAAATAACATTCTCTTTTCCAATAACACTTAAAACCTGTACTGTATAAATCAATTCCTTAGCCAATTGTAAACTGAACTGTGTTTATTTACTTCTTTTTGTTGGGGAAGAGGTCGAATATAAAATGTCAGAAATCAACTGTGATATCAAGAAATATTAAACATAACGCTTCTTTTCAGAATACACTTTACCAATTCAGCATTCAGAGTACCAATGCCAGTTACATTATTATAACTTTTGTGAAATAATCAAAACTTAGATTTAAATGGTTTTAAAAACTTCAGTGTATTCTTTGTTTAACCTATCATTCATTATAAGGCTGTTTTTTTCCTGTGTAAACTGACCACACCTGTGTGCTGGTCAACATGCAGTGTCAACCTATCTCTCACCTGATATTGATAAGCCCCAGGGTTACAGTCCCCACACAGGTGACACCTGTGTATTATAAATTACGTGGATAGACATATAGGAACTATGTTATTACAGGTAACATGATTTAATAATGCATATAAAGTTTGTATATATGTAAAAAGTTTTGATAAATTTTAGGGGATGAATATTTTATGGGGGGATGAGTATTTAATGCATAAAATGTATAAAGTTTGTATTTGTAAAAAAGTTTGATAAATTTTGGGGGATGAATATTTTATGGGGGGATGCATAAAATGTATAAGTTTGTATTTATGTAAAAGTTTTGATAAATTTTAGGGGGGATGAATATTTTCATTTGGGGGATGAGTATTTATAGCATAAATATCCATCGGTTCCGGATGAGTATTTTATGCATAAAATATCCATCCGGATGAGTATTTTATGGGGATGGGAATTTTATAGGTTTCCGGATGAGTATTTTATGGGGATGGGAATTTTATAGGACACCGGTATCTCTGTCTGCGCGAATAATTAGGTACATCGACAATTCGGCGATCGACCCTGTAGCGCGTGGACAGAGGGATTGGCTGGTTTATGGTGTAATAAAAACACCCATAGCTGGGTTTCGGCGTTGATCCGGAAGCTACGACTAGATTGCGCGTTCGGTGGGCGCGCGCGGCCGCAACTGGGCTAAGGCGGTCGTCCGCACGCCGAACGGGCGGAAATCTATAACAATATATAGCATGAGAGGATGAGCCATGTGAGAAGGTCGGCGTGACGAAGTTACTGATTGACGCTGCATGCTACAGACAGTGATCAATGAAGCCTCCATCTCCTAAACTGCGACTCAACGTCGTCTTATTACAGTGTATAAGGGTGATGTATATAGGACTGCTTCAGCACTGCTAAACTTCCAGACTTTTAAAAACGATCTTTAAAACCATTCTTTTATTACAATTGAATACTGCGTGGGGTGTTGTGTTCTACGAATTCTCCAGTTTGGTTTGTTCAATGCCTTGCATATTGCATTTATCTTTGGTCCCACTGTCAGTATGTTGTTTTTTTTGCCAGCTCACCTCACTCCTCCACAAGGCTAGAGTTTGTATGTGAAAAAGATATATGAAAAAGCATGAACAGATTGCTTTGAGAATGTTTTTATTCTTCAAGTGATTTTTAAATAATCATTTGTTGCTTATTGTTGCCAAAATCATTTGAACTTCAAGTCCGTGTGACAATGCCCTGTCGCAGACAAGATAACTACCTATCCTCATGGGCTAGGGTGGATCATGATAAAGCCCTTACACCATCCTAATGGACAGACCACATCTCATTTCACACAAAATGAGATGTTGACATGCAGCTTCAAGTGCAAAAACACAACATACAAGAATACTGGCTGAAAAATTCTCATTCACACTCTCACTTCTACTCTGAGGTTGGTGTTTTCCCCCTTTCCATTTTGTTCCCTTTCATTCTGCTCCAGCTCTTCCACGAGCCTCAATCAGGTACACAAAAAAATGGGAGCTGCCATAATGTTGTGAATAACATGTACAGAACGGGAAAATTTGGACATCAGTCGTTTTTATTTCCTCAAATATGACAGAACAAGATTCGAAAATAAAGCCATTTCTAGATAAAAGTCATACCAGCCACATAATGGAAAATTCAAACAAAACGTAAATGACGTCGATACTGGACCAACAAAACGTTGAAACTACACTCTAAGAGTTTGTGAGGTTGCCCCCCCCCCCCAAGTTAGTTCCAATACTTTTCCTGATACCAACATCACCTCAACCATCGTCATTACAAAATGTGCAAAAGCAATGGTTGGTAATTAAACTAACGAATACTCCACATGTACGACAAAAATAGATAAACATAATTTTTAATTACACCACAATCTCAGGTGAAAAGGATATCTCTAAAAGAAAAACGTACTCTTCAATTTTATTTCTCTTTGAATACAAAATACACAATTGATGGAGAATATGAAACAAAATCAAGTGTTGACAATAATGAACCATCTACATATTACATATGCAAAGAAAAAGGGGGGGAGGGTCCATGTGCTACGTCATTATAGTAATTAACTAAAAAAAAATTACTTTTTGTAGGCTATTATTAGAGGGGGGGACTATATATATATATTGTTACGGAATTTGCGAATTCGATTGCACAACATACAGGTTCCTTTTAGTCAGCTATGTCGACAATTTGCTTGTTCCCTAGAATAGCTCACCTTCCATTGATTTAAATGTTCAGAAATCGATTAGATGCGCTGCGGACGATTTAATACTTAGGGACGAACAAATGGAGACATCCTCCCCCTCTTCTGCCGAAGAGGAAGTTAACCCTGCCCGTTGATCATCGATTGTCAACAACTCCCTCCCACCCGTGGTTGAGTTGGGGGGATGGATCACGAGGGTGTGATCACACCGGGCGTTGGGGAGGGGCGGGAGGAAGGATAAGAGGAGGATTCGTCTCTTGTTCGTGTGGACTGAGTAGTAAGCTTTTTGCTTCGCAGAGAGTAGTCTTCAGCAGACCGTCGGGCCTGCTTGCTTGGGTTAGGGTTGGGGCGGCGGGAGAGGATAAGAGGAGATCGTCTCTTTGTTTCTGTTGGGACTTGAGTAGTAAGCCTTTTTGCTTCTGGCAGAGAGTAGTCGTCGCAGACCGTCGGGATCCTCTTGGCTTGGGGGTTAGGGTTGAGGCCTTCGGGAAGCTTTTTTGCTTCGGCTGGGCTCAGTGAGCTTCGGCTGAGGCTGGCTCGGGAGGAGGCTTTTTTTGCTAGCTTTTTGCTATTGGTGGTTCAGTGAGCTCGCCTCTGTTGGCTCGGAGAGCTTTTTGCTTCAGCTGCCCTTTTGGCAAGAAAGTTAAGCCGGTCGCATCGGCTCGAAAGCTGCGAATTGGTGGCCTTCTTCTTATTCTTGGGTTCGTGGAGCTCTTTGTTCTCCATTTTGTTCCCGGCCACTGGGTGCCGACTCACGACCTCTTCAGTGAGGTGGTCCTCGGGGAAGCGACGCATCGACGGAAGATCGGCTCCTCGTCTTCACCAGCACGTGTTGAGAAGCGCGGGGGATTCGCGGGGAGCTCGGAAGGATCGCAGCTCACGGCCGATTGATCCAGCTCGCTCCGCTGGAGCCCGGGTCCGAAACAACTGAAGACCACACGAGCGTGTGAGAGGTTCGAGATAGGCTCTGGGTTTCAGCTCACCTGTCCGAGCTGGAGCTCGTTATTAAAGGCATCTGCCACCATTTCTATGGGTGGTGTGTCGTGCGTACGTGTGTCCGTGGGCCCGTCATAAGTAGGAAATTGTTAAAGTGCTTTAGTGGCCTGTAAATGTTGCATTCGCATTTCGTATAGACGGTCGTTAGTCTTTTGTCGGCTTTGTTGCTTGTATAATTGCATGCGTGTTTTGCCTTGCTTTAATTGCATACGTGCTTTACTTATAATAAATGTCCTTGTGTGAATGGTAAACCTGTTCGTGCGTCCTCTTTCCCTTTAATTGAGCTGCCATCTTGCACGCGGAAATTAGTTGGTTTTTAAATAGCTGGTAAATGATCGGGCCAACGGGACTGCCGGAGATAATAACCCCGCTCGGTTATCCCAAAAGGAAGCGAGCTGCTTAAGCGGCTCGTTTCCAAGCGGTTCCCGTTGAGGTACAATCTCTCGGTAACTTACCCGCCGCGAAATAATTAGGCTAATCAAGAATTTGGCGATATTCGACCTGTACGCGGGCTTAGAGTGCAGACAAGGTTGTCGTGTGTTAAAAACACACCCGTGGCTGGTTTTCCGGCGTTTGATCCGAAAGCCGCCGGACTGGATTGTCATGTTCGGTGGGAGTAAGCGACGCTGTTGGTTTAACGCGGTCGTTCGAACGCCGACGGTGGGAAATCTACAAAATATATATATATATATATGTATATATATATATATTGTCCTAAATAACAGCTACAAAGTATTGTATGAGGAAGTCTGAGTGGTAGAGAAGTATGTGAGGGTGGTGCAGGATATGTATGAGGACAGTGTGACAGCCGATGAGTGTGCGGTAGGAATGACGACCGGTTTTAGATAGAGGTGCGATGCCATCAAGGACGCTTTGAGCCCTTTCCTGTTTGCAATGGTGATGGACAGGTTGAAGACGAGATCAGACAGGAGTCTCCATGGACTATGATGTTCGCAAATCATCGTGATCTTGTATTGAGAGTAGGAGCAGCTTGAGGCGAGCCTCGAGAGGTGGGAGGTACGCCACGGAGAGTAGGGAATGAAAGTCAGTCAGAGTAAGACGGAGTAAATGTGCGTTAAATGGAGGGAGGGTGTGGTATGGTGCGGTTGCAAGGAGTTGAGGTGGTAACGGTGGTATGGGTTTAAATACTTGGGATCAAACTGTCCAAAGTAACGGAGGGGTAGAGAAGTGAGAAGAGGAATGCAGCAGGATGCGACGTGGGTGGAGAAGAGTTTCAGGCAGTGATTGTGATAAAAAGGTTATTCTGCCAAAAGGAAAAAGTATACAAGACGGTAGTGAGGACCAGCTATGTTGTATGTTTGGAGCGGTGGCGCTGACAAAAGACCGGAAGCAGAGCTGGAGGTGAAAGGTTAAAGATGCTGCGACGTCGCATTGGGAGACGAGGATGGACAGGATAAAATAGCTATATTATAGGGACAGCGCAGGTAGGACGCGTTTGGAGACCAAAGTTGAGGAGGCGAGATTGAGTATGGTCTGGACTATGCGCACAGGAGGGGTGCGGGGTATATCGGGAGAAGGATCTGAGGATGGAGCCGCCAGGTAGGAGGAGAAAGAGGAGGCAAAAAAGTGAGGTTTATGGATTGGTGAGGGCGGACATGCGGTGTGCGTTGTGTGACAATTGAAGATGTTGGAGGACAGAGCGAAAATGGAGACGGCATGATGTCCGGCGGGTGTGGCGACCCTAACGACAGCAAAAGAAGAAAAATATATAAAAAAATATAAATAAATTAATAATGGGAGCCACTATGGCATATCAAAAATAAACAAGCGGCTCATTTTACATGAAGTGGGGACATTCACTGCGCTGCCCGTCGATTGGTCTGAATCTCCATGTAGCAGTCCAACCTTTTGTTATGCTTAACTCTTAATGTCTTCAGGGAAACATTAGAGGGAAACATTCAGGGAATAACAAACATTAAGCAGCACACACTGAAAATTTCAGAGCAATCAGGTGCATACCTGTACCTGGTTTGACCTTCCCCCGTGCCTTAAACCTTCATTCCCTGGATGGAGCGTGTGTTCCAAGATCCCCCTACCCATTTCCTTGCATGGGTAATAAAATAATGTCCTTTGTTGAAAATATAGCCTGCAAAGATCTTAATGCAACTAATTGGTGGGGGAGAGAATTGTAAAGGAGAGAATGTGATGTCCATGTATTTTTTTATTTTACACTGTCATATTCACAGTCCAACCGGAAGTGGACAAGCAAAATTGCTGTACTTCTTGCCGCATACCAGAAGGGACCTCATTCTTGAGTATCGGAGTTGTGATCTCATGAAGAGTCGGGGAAGGAGCATGTATCGAACCGGCATAGAAGAACAAAATCCATCCGACTGAATTTAACTCATGAACAAAGCTGTTTATAAAGCATCACAATGCCTTGATAAAAATGCACATCAACTTGAAAAGTTACAGATTGCCTTCTCATTACATCATGATGAAGTTTATACTTGTAATTATTCAAAAGACATTGCTTGTAAACACGAGTATTGAGAGAAACCATCTACCTTATTAACATACATGAAATAGTATTTTTAACCGTCCCACGTCAATGGATATCGCCGACCAATCTCTTCTTCTTCTTTCTTCCTATTCCTCCTCCTCTTCTCTTTCCCACCCTTCTTTCTTCTTCTCTCTTCTTTCCCTCTTCTTCTTCTTCCCTCTCTTCTTCTTCCCTTCTCCTTCTGCTACCCCTCTCTTCTCTGCTTCCCTCCTCATTCTTCTTCTTCCCTCTCTTCTTTCTCTTCCTTCTCTTTCTACCCTTCTCTTCCCTTCTTCTTCTCCTTCTACTTTCTTCTTCTTCCCTCTTCTTCTTCTTCTTCTTCCCTCTTCTTCTTCTTCCTCTCTTTTCTTCTTTCCCTCTTTTTCTTCCTTCCCTCTCTTTTTTCTCTTCTCCCTCTTCTTTCTTCTTTCTCTTACCCTCTCTTTTCTTCTTCTTCTTCCCTGCTCTCTTCTTCTTCATTCCCTCTCTTCTCATTCTTCTTCTTTCTCTTTCTTCTTCTTTCTTCTTCTTCTTCCCCTTTTCTTCCTTTATTGTTTTTTTTTTTTTTTTAACAACAAATTCATGGAAGAGCAGACTTCCAACTCTTTACTTCCATTTCATTATCTATCTGCCTCCTCTCAATTTATTTTGCCTTGATCTCTCTCCCTCCACCATTTTACCCCTCCCCACC
>CM068960.1:68652678-68669254 GCA_035128595.1 Eptatretus atami | reverse complement strand
AGAGGACTAGAAAATGAGGAAGAAGCTGGAAACTGCCACGTGACATCCAACCTGCTTCAATTTAATTACCAAACATTCAATCGATGTAATTTAAGTAATTTAATGCATCAATTTTTCTACCAACCTTCATCGATTTAATATAATTTAATGATCATCCAGCATGTTACACAATACTTGTATTACGGATTACACTTAACACTCATGCCAACATTCACCAACTGGCATTGATCTCCTTGTTACTTGTCATGGCTAAGAGAACAAGCAAAACATTCGTTTGTGTACCGAACGCTTTCTGAGACACAGACAATAATGGGGGACACGTGGGTGTGAAGAGAAGAACATGCAGTTGATACAAAGTTTGGAATAATTTGAATGTAGTGCAACGAATTCTGGAAACTTACGCTTCAACCGGTAGATGGTTCATTCGAGGGGGTGGAGCGGGAGTTAACGAGCACCCTTTCTGAGGGAGTCTTTCGTAAAAAAAAAAATAAACAATATTATAAACATTAAACTACTTGATATCTTCATCAGTTAAACAAAGTGTTCAGGAAAGGGGCACAGAAGGAATGCACTGACTGGACACGGTAACGACGAATAGGTGAATAACTCCAGTCGAGGGACGTTAATTTCTTGTGATTTAACCTTGCCTAGCGATGACTTATGTCAATAAGTTACCTTCCCACCAACATTATACATTACCAATTTCTCCACAATTTAAGAACATTCTTCTTTGGAAGGAAGTATAATCAGCTAATGTCTTAAAAGAACAAGTGCCAAAACGTATTTCAGCGAAACATCCCGATCTTGGGTTGCTTGTGTTTGCACCCAGTGTGTTCACCCCAATTACCCAAAGTATTTGAAGAGTGCTTACCTGTGAAGGTACTGCATGTGGTTAATGACCTGGTTCAACACCGTGATGTTTGTGCTGTTGCTGTTTGCAGCCTGTGAATCCAATGAGGGTTTCTGGTTTTCCTGCAGCCACTCAAACACCGTGCTGCTTCTTTGTTGCTGTTGCTCCTTTCGACCTCTGTTGATGACCCTTAAGACGTTTTGACCCCATATGACCCTTTAAACTCCGATAATCCTTTGACCCCAATGACATTTATACTCGCAGATCCTTTAGAACCGTTTGAGAAACCCGGAGACCCATTTCGATCCTTATTTTTTGTAGAACCCGTATGACCTTATAAACCATTTGAACTGCTTCGACCCCTTTAGACCCTTTACACACACCACACAACATCAAAATAGTTCTTTTGCTGACACAGAACTACTCTTTTCAGCAGGAGATGTGCAAACTCGTCCACCCCAGAGGTGGTTAACTGTGCTGGGTAACCTTATCTAATCGAAACCACTTGGAAAAAACGTAAACTAAAATTGAAATCAGATCCTGGAAGTTGTAACACAAAATAGAGCCTCTCCCCCTCCTCCCCTGGTGAACCTGCGTGTTTCCTTGTCCCATGTTGGAATGTCATTTGAACAAAGACATTCATCGTCCCCATCCTCACTATGACATCCGTCATCGTCATCGTCACAATCACATTCGTCGTCTCCATCGTCACAATTCACATTCGTCGTCTCCATCGTCACAATCACATTCGTCGTCTCCATCGCTCACAATCACATTCGTCGTTCTCCATCGTCCACAATCACATTCGTCGTCTCCATCTGTCAGCAATCCATTTTGTCGTCTCCTCGTCACAATCACATTCGTCATCTTCTGAATTCAATCTGTCATTCATCATTCACTTCCACATCTTTTATCCTCCCCATCAGGCTCATCTTCTCCATCTACTTTCTTGTCCTTTCTGTTTGAAAAACACAAGAAAAAACACAGAAACATTTCCTGTGTAGCTTCAAATGTAATCAATCAGAGTCCCACCAGCATACAATCAACTCAATAACAAACATATTCATCAGTCGAGGGGTCCATCGGGATCATAGTTTTGCTGTTCTTATTGAAAATCATGATAAACAATGAAGACTTTGTGAAGAAGCTTTTACCGGAACCGTTTTGTTCGTCCATAAACTTAAATTCCGCACAAACGAGTCATGATGATCTAGTATTCACCATGGAGATGATCCCCACCAGGCAAATTTCAAATCTCCCCAAAGCCGACACGAGCTGCTCAACGTCCACGGGCCGAAGATTGTGAACCTTCCCCAAAGATCTGTCGGAGCAGCGGATATTAACAAGCTTATAAATTAATAGTTATTTCAAGAAAACAGGAATCAATTTCCTTCATAAACCATCTTAAATAGGGATCCTTTGCAACTGCTGAAGTTGAAACACGACGTTTCTGACACAGGTCACAGCAAACGGATCGAACATTCCAGAAACAGGTGTGGTTTCCTTGTAACAAGATTTAAGAGAACATTTTTCACATCGTAATCAAAACCGTCGTTATTTCTTTGAATATCACAATCTGCTCCGTTCCTTTAACTTTCCTTTCATTCTCACAGATGGATCTTTTAAACGTTTACCCTCCGTCCATTCAGGGGACGGATCTTTCTCTTCGTGTCCCACTTACCTGGTAAGACTTATTTATAGCCCCAGACTCCAGGACGCCACTTCAAGGTGCGCTGGAAACATATCGTCTGAAATTCTTTGAAAAACTCAGAGCACAACAGGTACGACAATCGTAGCCAGCGAATGGCGCAGAATGGTGAAATTTCTAAAAGGGTGAACACCACAAGTCGTCCCGCCGATGGTCTTCGTGTGACGCTGCAGCATTGTGTCATGGTGAACACATTCAGGTTCCAAACAAACCCCATTTCAGTTTTCATTGTTTCATACCCATGTTATTATATGTAATATATTAATGGTTATGTAGTATTTGTGTGCAGTGGCCTGAAATTCGTTTACCCTCACCAGCTAATAGTCCGAGTGTTGGCCAGAAAAGCTGTGATGTTAGTGGTCCGCACAAGTTTTTCTGCCATTTTTGTAGTCACCAGACCATCTGAATGAATATTCCGATTGATGCCACTCTGGCACCCTTGAGCATTTTTTGTTGGAAACCCATTATTACTGCAAATTAGCGGTGGCCATTGTCGAAAATTACTATTTTTCTTAATATTCTCCAAAAGTAGCATCCAAATACCTGCGTTGAGTCGTGTCTACACCCATGTTGTTAGGGTCACTGTCTCATATGATAACCCACTTAGAATTTAACAAACATTTAAATTTAGCGCTTATTAATATGCCAAATTATGCGGTCTGGCCATTGTCGAAATTACTATTTTTTTAATATCCTCCAAAAGTAAGAGCATCCAAAATATCCTGGTGAGGTGTCTGACTCCATTGTTTTTTGGGTCACTGGTCATTGACAAACCCACGTTAAATTTAATAACATTTAAATTTAGCTTATTAAATATACAAATTAGCGGTGGCCTTTGTTCGAAATTACTATTTCTTAATATATCCAGAAGTAAGCATCCAAAATATCCTGCTGTTGAGGTGTCTGGCCACCCATGTTTTTAGGGTTCATCTGTCTCAGACAAACCCACTTAGAATTTAATAACATTTAATTTAGCTTATTAATATGCAAATTGCAGTCGCCGATTATCAAAATAACAATTTTTCTTAATACTCCAGAAATAAGGCATCCAAACAGCCTAGGTTTGAGGTTGTCCAACCCATATTTTCCAGGGTCACTGGTCATGAAAACCCCACTTACAATTTGATAACATTGAAATTTAGCTCAGTAATATGCAAAATTAGCCATACCCTTACCCCTGAATTTGGTCCGCGCCGAAAGGCGTTTTTGCAGTTACAGTTATTACAACAACAACAAAACTGTTGAAATAACTTCGCAGACCGTTTCATCCCCAGTACAGTTGTGAAGAAGAATGTCTGACCTTCAGAAGATCAACAGCATGAAACTGTTTCTGATCAAGTAAGTTGAGGCTTGTGATGTAATGAAGAACATTCGAGAACTGAGATTTTTAATGAAAGGTAATGTCTTCTGATACATGGAATGATCGATATTATTTGCCAGCAAGTTTTTTTTATTATTATTTAACATTTAGATCTGTCTTGAAAAGCAAACTGTGTATTTCATTGATTTTTAAAGTACACAGGGTGAACCTGTTTCCTGGAAATTTTTTAAAATTACGAACAAGAAAATATAAATGTTTACTGATGTTTATAATTACCTTCGTATTGTTACATGGTTGGAGGCTCCATCACATGGGAGACTGTATTCTTCAGTCCCTGCGATCAACAAAGCTGGAAAAACCTCTGCGTAACCAGTTGGTCCAGACAGAGTGCGAAGTACATTCGCGGTCAAGCAAAGCAAGACAGTGGGTATACATGAAGAAGTCTTGAACAGACGATTACAGGCAGCACGAATCTATCGAGCTCAAATGCCATAGAGACTGTGTCAACGTACACATCACGCTCACACATTAGAAGACCCTGAAACAAAATGAGTAATGTCTTTTGGGAGATCTCTTCAACAAGAAAAAGAAGCGCCGTTCAAAGACGAGCAGTATTTTGACTTAAAGAACAATTGCAATTTTTTGCGGAGCAAAGTGGCATCATGGACTTTGATAAGAAGAACCCTAATCGTCGGCGGCGAGTTCTCCTTTGTAGGACTGCAGATTCGCTGTTGTCGGACAACTTCAAACAAACTATTCTAGATGTTTATCGCATTGCCGCCAGCATTGAAGAAGGACGCCCAGGTCAAGATAGAATTAATGCGGCGCAATCAGCGATCTTCATGCTGCTGATGCGATGATATCCACGATGACATGCAGAAAGTCCTTCATGACATTTCCCGTTCTGTTTGTCGCAGGCAGCACACAGTGGCAGAGAAACTCAGACATTGAGCCAGCTGTCAGTTCTACGGTGGTATTCTATCAGATTTTTCCTTGTCCTCGTGCCTTGTTTCTTAAGCTTTTGGTTATTGGATTTGCTTTACAAAGCGTTTATGTTTCTCTTTGTTGAGTTTTCAAGCAAATATATTTGATAACATCCCATTTCTAAAGGCTACCATTTGCCGTATTAATGCATTTTGTAATTACCCGAGCCAATTTTTTTCCATCTTTCACACGCAGCTGTTTATAACAATAATGTTTTTGAACATACTCCCTGGAAACGTCTCCAGAAATTATAACGTTTCCTCGGTTGAAAGACTACTTCAAGGTTATCTGGGTTGTTGTAGAGTTAGTACTGCAGTCGGTAACACTGGACTCCAACCTGCGACTCACCGACAAAATGCCGGATTCAGCCCATGAGGTATGTGGTGTGGTGTGCTTGAGTGTGTGTGTGTGTGTTGTGTGTATCTGATGTTGTGTGTGTGTGTGTTGTGTGTGTGCGTGTTTCTCTCTCTCTCACGCACCTCCCTCCCGCAGTGAATAGGGCAACCGTTTGGTGAGGTGTCGCTCTCCCCACCTCCCCCATAACTCCCCTGTTCTTCCTCCTCTCTGCCTCCCTTCCCGTCTCACCCTACAACTTGCCCTCCTCTCTCTCTCTCTCTCTCTCTCTACTCTCTCCCTCTCTCTCTCTTTCTCTCTCTCTCTCTTTCTCTCTCTCTCTCTCTCTCTTGTCTCTCTCTCTCCCTCGATTTTTTCTCCCCCCCCCACTTATTGCAGCCATCGGCCAAGTGACGGGTCGTTCATGTTCACTTCCTCACAATCAAATAGAAAAATGTCCCATCCCTAACCTGATATTAAACCACAACCCTAATACCCCAAACCGACACTAACCACACAAAATGATAAGCCAAATGCTCACCGGCTCATACCCCAAACCCAACTCCAACCTTACACCGCAAAACCTAATCTAATCCCCAAGATTCTTAATCATTTACCACAAATGTTTTTGCAAAAACAAGCTCAACGACTTTTATTTCTTAAAACAGTTTTAATAATTTTTTTTTCAAGCAGTCAATAAAAAATACAAGGGCAATCAGTCTTTCCGAATTTTCCTGAGTCTCTAAGGCAGATCGTTTTGTGGAGTCAAGGTTAGAACGCGTTTTGTGCGCGTCAAGGTAAACTCGTTTTGTGGGTCAAAGAAAACCTTTGTGGGTATAGAACTCGTTTTGTGGGGTGTCAGAGGTAGAACTCGTTTTGTTTGGTCAAACTTTGGTAAGTAGAAACTCGTTTTGTGGTCAAGGTAGAACTCGTTTGTGGGTCAAGGTAAGGAATCGTTTGGGGTCAGGGACTGTTTGTGGGTCAAGGGGAGAAACTCGTTTTGTTGGGTCAAGGTAGAATCGTTTTGTGGGTCAAGGTAGAACTCGTTTTGTGGAGCGAGAACCTTTGGGGTAGAACTTGTTTTGTGGCTCACAGGTAGAACTTTCGTTTTGTTGGGTTCAAGAGGTAGAAACTCGTTTTGTGGGTCAAGGTAAGAACTCGTTTTGTTGGGTCAAGTAGAACTCGTTTGTCGAGTGTTCAAGGAGAGAACTCGTTTTTTGGGTCATAGTGAGAGAACTCGTTTTGTGGGTCAAGGTAAACTACGTTTGTGTGTCGGACTGTTGTGGTCAAGGTCGTAGAACTCGTTTGTAGTAGGAACTTGTGGTCAAAGGTAGAATCATTCTGGGTCAAGGCTAGAACTTCGTTTTGTGGGTCCAGTAGAACTCGTTTTGTGGGTCTTCTGCACCACACATCAGCTGAAGCGAAGTGAAAACCACTGTTAATCACCAATTCATAATGTTCATCATGAATAATGCCTTCTTACACAATCCTGGAAACCACTGTCATTCTTCTCCATTACTTTTCTTGCATCTCAGTTCAACTTTTCCTTTCCTTTTGCCTTCAATTTCCACATCTTGATTTTCTTCTCACAAAGTAAAACTGGTTTTAATTAACGTTTACAAACAATATAAGTTTTAATGTAGTAAACAGTTTATAATGGAAAAAATTACTGGACTTACTACTCGTCGGTAAAGGCGAAAACGTTTCGGGCATGAATCCACTCGCCTTGCGTCACGGAAGATGAGGAAATGAGGAAGAAGCTGGAAAACTGCCCCGCGACATTCCAACCTGTGCGTTCGATTCCAATTCCAAACATTCATCGATTAATTATTGATTTAATTGCATCGAATTTCCTTAACCAACCTTCATCGATTTAATTATTTTTAATGATATCCAGATTGTACACAATGACTTGTATACGGATACATTAACACTCATGCCAGAGTTTCACCAACTGGATGAACTGTTTTCTTTGTCTGGCTAAGAGAACAGCAAACACTCGTTTGTTCCGAAAGGCTTCTAGATCACCAGACATATGGGGACACCGATGGGCGTGAAGAAACATGCAGGTTGATTACAAAGTTTGGAACAATTTGTAAGTCAAGGCAAGAATTGGCAACTTATACTGTATCCAACCCGCGTTAGGATGCGTTCATTCGAGGGCGTGTGAGGGGACGTTAACGAGCACCTCTTTGAGGGGTCTTCGAGAAAAAAAACAATTAAAAATATATAATATTAAATTACATTTGATATCTTCATCAGTTGATTTAACTTGTTCAGGAAAGGGGCACAGGTAAGGAATGCACTGATGGAACACGGTAACGGACGGAATAGGTGAATATCCAGTCGAGGGGATGTTAAACTTTCTTTGTTTATCCTGCATTAGCCGTATGACGTATGTCAATAAGTGTACTTCCCACCAAAGTTATAATTACACTATTCCTCCACAATTAGAACATTTTCGTTAGTAGAGGAAGTATTAACCGCAATGGTCTATGAAAAGAACAAGTGACCAAATTACGTATTTCAGCCTAAACGTCCCGATCTGGGGTTTGCTGGTTTGCTCCCAGAGTGTTCAACCAATTGCCCAAATAATTGAAGAGTGCTTACTGTGGAGGTCCTTGCATGTGGATACCTGTCAACACCGTTGCTGTTTTCTGTTGTTGCTGTGCTCCTTCGACCCTGTTAGATGACCCTTAAGAAGTTTTGCCACATATGACCCTTTAAACTCCAATAGATCCTTTGACCCCCAATGACATTTATACCCTGCAAGATCCTTTAGACCCGTGGAACCCGGAGACCCATTTCGATCCCTTATTTTTTGTTTGAGCCCGTATGACTTTACACCGTTTGAACTGCTCGACCTCCTTTAGAACCCTTACACCACCACACAAACATCAAAATAGTCTTTTTGCGACACCAGACTACTCTTTTCAGCAGGTGATGTGCAACACTTCGTCCACCCAGAGGGTGGTAACTGTTGCTGGTAACCTTATTCTGATCGAAAACCACTTGGAAAAACACAACGTGGAATGAAATCAGATTCCTGAAGTTGTACAACACAAAATAGAGCCTCTCCCCTCCTCCCCATGGGAACCTGGTGTTCCTGTTCCTCAATTACAATCGTCATTGGAACAAAGACATTCATCTCCCCATCCTCACAATGACATCCATCATCGTCATCGTCACAATCACATTCGTCGTCTCCATCGTCACAATCACATTCGTCGTCTTCATCGTCACACATACATTCGTCGTCTCCATCGTCACAATCACATCGTCATCTTCTGAATTCAATCTGTCATCATCATCTTCCACATCTTTATCCTCCCATCAGCGCTCACTTCTCCATCTACTTCTTGTCCTTTCTGTGAACACACAAGAAAAACCAGAACAATTTCTCTGTGTAGCGGAAATGTATCAATCAGAGTACACCAGATACATAAACTCCAATAACAACATATTCATCAGGAGAGAGGTCCATGGGATCATCGTTGCCTGTTCTTCATTGAAGATCAATAATAAAATGAAGACTTGTGAAGAGCTTTACCGCCGAACCGTTTGTTCATCCATAAATAAATCGCACAAAACGCAGTTGATGATCAGTATCACCAGGGAGATGGATCCCCACAGCAAATTCAAATCTCCCCCAAAGCGACACGAGCTCTCCAACGTCCACCGGGCCGAAGATGGAACCTTCCCCAAAGATCTGTGGACACGGATATAACAAGCTTAATAAATTATGTTATTTCAATGAAAACAGGAATCAATTTCCTTCATAACAATCCTTAATGGGATCCTTTCAACTGAAGTTGTAAACACGACGTTCTGACCACAGGCCCAGAAAACGGATCGAACATTTCAGAAACAGTGTGGTTTCCTTGTAACAAGATTTATTAGTGCATTTGTTCACATCGTAATCAAAACCCTGTCATTATTTCTTGATATCACAATCTTGCTCCGTTTCCTATAACTTCCTTTTCAATTCTCATCAAACGGGATCTTTAGAACGTTTACCTCTCGCTGCCATCAGGGTCGGTCTTTCTCTTCGTGCTCCACTTACCTTGGTAAGACTATTTTATAGCCAGACTCCAGGACGCACGTTCAGGTGCCGCCGGAAACATATTCTTCTTTTTGTAGATGTCTTGTGAAAAAACTCATGAGGCACAACAAGGTTACGACCACATCGTAGCAGCGAATGCGGCAAATGTCTAAATGTTCTAAACGCGTGAACACACAATGCGTCCCGCCGATGGTCTTTGTGACGCTGCAAGCATTGTTGTCATGGTAACCCCGTTTCCGGTTCCAAACCAAACCCATTTCAGTTTTCAATGTATCATCATCCATGTATATATGTAATTATTATAATGGTTTGTAGTATTGTGTGCAGTTGCCTGAAGTCGTTTTACCCTCACCAGTAATAGTCGAGTGTTGGCCGAAAAGCCGTGCGTTTAGGTCCACACAATGTTTTTCTGCATTTCTTGTGATCACCAGACCATCTGAATGATGATTCCGATTTGAGCACTCTGGCACCCTTGAGCCCTTTTTGTGGAAACTTCATTAATATACAAATATAGCGGTGGCCATTGTCGAAATTACTATTTTTCTTAATATCTCCAAAAGTAAGCATCCAAATAGCCTGGTTCGAGGTGTCTGCACCCATGTTTCTAGGGTCACTGGTCATTGATAACCCACTTAGATATTTAACAACATTTAAACTTAGCTCATTAATATGCAAATTAGCAGTCGCCATTATCAAAATAACAATTTTTCTTATATCTCCAGAAGTAAGCATCCAAACAGCCTGGTTTGAGTGTCCAAACCGCAATTTTCAGGTCACTGGTCAGGATAACCCCACTTTACATTTTTATAACATTGTAAATTTAGGCTCATTTATATGCAAATTAGCATAACCTACCCTCCCCTGAATTTGTCCGCGCCGATCCGGCGTCGTTTTTGCAGTACAGTCTATACAACAACAACAAAACTGTTTGAAAAATAACTTGCGCAGAGCCGTTTACCCAGTACAGTTGTGTAGAATGGCTGACCTCAGAAGATCAACAGCATGAACTGTTTCTGATAAGTAATTGCAGGCTTGTAATGTAATGAAGAAACATGGAGAACTGAGTTTTATATTAAGAGTAATGTCTTCTGATACAGTGGAATGATCGATATTATTTGCAAGCAAGTTTTTTTTATTATTATTAAACATGATCTGTCTGAAAGCAACTGTGTATTTCATTGATTTTTAAAAGTACACAGGGTGGAACCTGTTTCCTGAGATTTTTTAAAATACTAACAAAGAAATTAAATGTTACTGATGTTTATAATTACTCTATTGTTACAGGTGAGGCTCCATCACCATGGGAGACTGTTTCTTCAGTCCTGCGACTCGCAACTAAACCTGGAAACCTCTGGTAACAGTCTGGTCCAGACAGAGTGTGAAGTATCATCCCGTCAAGCAAAGCAAGACAGATGGTATACATTAAAGAGCTTGAACAGAGATTACAGGCAGACGAATCTATCGAGCTCAAATGCCATAGAGACTGCTGTCAACGTATACATCACGCTCACACATAGAAAGACACTTGAAACGAATGAGTAATGTCTGTTTGGAAGATGCTTCAACAAAAAAAGAAGCCGCCGTTCAAAGACGACAGTAATTTGATTTAAAGAACATTGCATTTTTTGCGGAAAAAGTGCATCATGGACTTGATAAGAAGAATCCTAATCGTTGGCGGCGAGTTCTCGCTTTGTAGGACTGCAGATCGTGTTGATCAGACAACTTTCAAACAAACTATTCTTGATGTTATCGATTCCGCCAGGATGAAGAAGCACGCTCAGGTCAAGATACGATTAATGAGCGCAATCAGCGATTTCATGCTGCTGATGCGAGATATCCACGATGACTGCAGAAGTCCTCATGACATCCCTCCCGTTCTGTTGCAGCAGCAGCACACAGTGGCAGAGAAACTCAGGACATTGAGCCAGCTGCCAGTTCTACCGTTACTTGATGTTAAGTCTCGGAATGTTTGATTGATTGGTTTATTTCCTCTTTATTTGTCGTTTTCTGTGTGTCGCCGAGACCTTCTTTCATCCTCTCTTTTCTGGCTCACAGGAGGGAGTGGAGAGCATCTTGGATATGCTGGAGATGGAGGATGGAGGGCACAATGCTCTCCTTCAGCTTGGTGATGAGCAGATCGATGGCCGACGTGGAACGTTTTTTTGCAATCACGGCTCCAAGCTCTTGCATGCAATGGATGATAATGCCATGGCCTAGTCATGTGAAATACAACATTGAACACTTCATTCTTCACAATTTGGACGTTTCTCTCATACACAATGACACAATGGTAGTGATCAATGGGGTAGACTACCATGCTGCTCCGGGGTTTACTGCATTGCTGCTCCGGGGTTTACTGCATTGTGCCAACGTGCTGTGAAATGGTGGAATTGCAGAGATCTTTCATATGCAATACAAGGCTGCAAGTAAAGTCATTGGCCGAGGGCATGGCTATGCCACCGATGCAATACTCCATGTAGTGTAGGTTATGACAGGCGTTTGGGATTTGGTCATGGTGCTGGCGATAACTCGCCCGTTCTTCAGGAAGCACACCGTGGGATATTTAGCGTCCACCAAATAATGTGTCTTTTCAGGTGAATTATTGGCGTTCATATGGTATGTATCCAGTTTCCAAATGATGTTTTGGTTCTTCTTTAGAAATGTCACCTTTTGTTTTCGCTGCCACTATGTATTGTTATGACACTGGCATCAGAGTGACATGTGTGATTATATGTTCATTCTGAGCATGGTGACTCGTATCGTACAGTTCCAGGCCTCACAAACTATCCGATCTCAACCAAACTTGCCAGAAGGACAATGGGTCATAAGAGAAAGGTTGCTGTCTTTGTCATAAGCCACCTGGTCCCCCCCTCCCATATATCGTCTTTGTCCCTATCTATCAATGGTGAAGAATCACTTGGGAAGATTTTTTTAAAATTCTCGTATCCAAATCCGGATCGTAACTAAAATTGAATCTATAGTCATTGTTGTCGCACACCCAACCTCTCGACTACCAAGCTTCATCCAAATCCGTCCATAACCTGCTCACAGACAGACAGACAGACAAACTGGGGCAAAAACAGAACCTCCTCCTCGCTCGCTGGCAGAGGTAACAATGATAATATTGTTGTGATTTTGCAAAGCCCCCGGGGAGTTGCACTCAACACGTAAGGGATCCCGAGTTTAGATATTTGCAGAGTAATCTTGTTTAGTTAGGTTCCCTTTCTCCTTGTATCAGGGACAGGGAAATGCGTTGTGCGTGTACAGCAGGTTCGATCTCCCTTTGTCATTCTTCTGTCTCGACAATCTCACTCACTTCTCATCCCTCCCCGTTAAACCTCTCGCACTTTCAGAGAGCACAACCATGCACACATAGCGACACGCACACATTACACTGAAAGACACACACATTACATTAACAATCAAAGCCATTACAGCGCCACCCTCACTGATCTGCAAGATCATTCCAGAGTTTTTTTTTTGTGTGTTATCTACACTGCACCAGTTCAGCGCTACCAGTTAGGAAAACAGTGAAGGAAGCAAGGACTGGGATGCGCTGCAGTGAAGGAAACTGCATGACTGATCCTCCAAGCACCGATGAAGAACGTAAAGGGCTACTTCACATATGAGGAATTGTATGAGTTGAGCTGAAAAAGGATGTGGGGATGTTCCTCCAAAAAGTATGCAAACAAGGTAGGGATGGTCACAAGGAATGAACATGTGAAACCATACCCACATCTTTCTTTGAATATTGTTGTCCCTTGAAAAGACAAAGTTTTTAAAAGGTTTTTATTTTTTTTTTTGAAGGTAAAAGGAAAAGACACAAGCCTCGACATGGTATACAAAAACAAAGTTACATCGAAAACACACACACACACGTTTGTTAAATTTGTTTGTCTGCTTGTTACTTGCAAAATCGAACATTCGCAAGTATATTGGTTGGTCTGGTCTGGGTATTCTGTTTGCTTGTCTGTCTGTCTGTCTGTAAATCGCCTACAGGTCACAATTTTAAACCGATCTTCAGGAAACTTCACAAAATGGTGTAGTTGGTCATTAGCAAGAAGCCGATTGATTTTGAGGTCAAAGGTCAACAACTCTGTTGAGTTTCTAAAATCATCAATTTTCATCCGATTAACTTTAAATTTGAAGAAGATTTGCATATCAAGCCAGTGAGTTCCACCACCAATTATTTTTGAGCTCAACATAGGCCAAAAGGTCAACGTTGGCCTCATTTCTAAAATCGTCAATTTTCATCCGATTTACTTGAAATTTGAACAGGGTTTGCATATCATGTCACTGAATTCAACTACCAGAACCCATTATTTTTGAGGTCAACATAGGCCAACGGTCAACAACTTAGGAGAGATTTCTAAAACCCTCAATTTTCATCCATCATTTTCAGTTGGAATTTGAAGGGGATTTGTACATCAGATCACTGAATTCAACTACCAATTATTTTTGAGGTCAACAGGCCAAGATGTCAACATCGGCCAAATTTCTAAAATTATCAATTTTCATCCGAATGACTTGAAATTTGAAGAGGATTTGCATATTTGGTCATTGAATTCAACTACGAATTATATTTGAGGTCAACATATGCCAAAAATGTCAACATAGGCCAAAGGTCAACAAATTGGGTGCAATTTCTAAAATCCTCAATTTCATCCAATTCACTTGAAATTTGAACAGGATTTGCATGTATGGTCACTTAATTCAACCACCAATTATTTTAAGGTCAGCATAGGCAAAAAGGTCAACTTAGGCCAGATTTCTAAAATACTCAATTTTCAACCGAATGACTTGAAATTTGAAGAGGATTTGCATATTTGGCCATTGAATTCAACCACCAATTATTTTTAGGTCAACATCGGCCAAAAGGTCAACGTAGGCCAGATTTCTAATATCCTCAATTTTTATCCGATTTACTTGAAAGTTGAAGAGGATTTGCATATTTCGCCATTCAATTAATCCACCAATTATGTGTAAGTTCAAATTTGTTTTAGAGAATTCACAACTGTCATGCTCTGCACGACGTCTGTTGGGTCGATGAAATAGGTGACCCTTATTGTCAGTAATTCTGTCTGTTTGTTTGGATGTTTGTTCGTTTGTCATCAGCATAATTGGTAGTAAACGTGGGCGGATTTTGACCAAACTCGGGTGGTAGGTACATCTTATGACCTAGTGCTTGGGAAATTGTGATGGTTGCTAGGGACGCTTTGGTTCCCTAGCAACAACCGAAAAACCTTCAAAATCGGTACCGTTCACGCGAAATCAATTCCGAAAGCCATTATCCCACGTAGGGTTATGAAATTTGGCACGAATGATCTACAGGTGATGCTCTATCAAATATATTCCGGTTTTTGTGATATATGGAATACTTTACCCGCAGCGCCCCCTACAATTAGGGTATGCGCGAAAATTGGCGAAAATTGAAGGCCCCCTAGCGACCAGGTGAGTGCATCGATACGAATGAAACTTTGCAGGTTCATGGTACTCAATGAGTACTACAACTTTACCTCAGGACATATTGACCGATTTCGCTTAGGTCAGGGGTCAAAGGTCAATTAGTGCAAAAATCGATAATATGCGAGAGCTGGAGGTGCCTTCACGCCAAATGCTACTCCTCCTAGGGTTATGGTCGGATGGTCATGAAAATTCACACTAATCGTCTGGAATACATTGTGCACAAACGATCGAGCCGGATTTTCGATTTAGATCTTTGTTCACCCACAGCACCCCCTCGAACTTTGGGGATTTCCGATTTCAAACCGCATTTTCGGTACTTTTCATTCAAATGGATACCGAGTAGTTATCAGTAGATGGAACTCGATGAGATTTGATATGCATAATCTTAAGGTGATTCCCTATCCGCTATATGACATCCATTTTGCTCTATATCTTATAGTTTCCATGCTCGGCGACCCATCGCCGCCTACCGGCTTGTCAAGTTTGTTTGTCTGTCTGTCAATCGCCTACAGGTCACAATTTTATACCGATCTTTATGAAACTTCACCAAATGGTAGATTTGGTCACAAGCAAGAAGCCTATTGATTTTGGAGTCAAAAGGTCAACATAGGCCACCGGTCAACAACTTAGGTCTATTTCTAAAATCCTCAATTTTCATCGATTGACTTGAAATTTGAAGAGGATTTTCATATTTGGTCATTGAATTCAACCACCAATTATTTTTAAGGTCAAATTTGTTTTTAAGGATTCTGCAAGTATTGTGCTGTGCATGACATCTTTCTTGTTTATTTGTCTGTTCACACAGAATGTGCTCACATCGGCCACAAATGCCACCGAGTGGTAGCCAGTAGTACACGTTATCTTTTTTTTCAAACGAGTATCTCTATGAAGTATGTACAATTCTAATTCGAGTACGTCAATAAAGTTTATAAAGTATGTACGGTACAATTACAATACCAGTACGTCTATAAAATATGTACTATTAAACTACACAAAACAAGTCTGGGTGAGAGTATGCAATCTTTGATTTCTCGTTCTGGTTACCTCCGCTACCGAAGGTGGACAGAGCTTATGTTGTAAACCCCTGCGTCAGTACGAGTTAAGAAGATGCCACACAGTCAAGCTCAGATCGGACGTCTGTGAACAGGGTATCTCAAAAAGTTAAGGACGGATTTGGACGAAATTTGGTGGAGAGGTTGGGTGTGTGACTAGGATGAAATGATTCGATTTTGTTGAAGATCCGAATACGGATACTGGAATTAAAAAATTTTTTTTTAAGTGATTGTTCACCATTGAGAGATAGGACCAAATACAAAACATGGTGGATGAGTTGGGTAGGTGACAAGAACAAGGTGATTCGATGTTGGTTAAGGTCTGGATCCAGATCCGGCCTATCAGTGGGATACAAAACGTAAACTGTTCAGCCTGGCGGTGGAATGTGCTCTCCCGAGTGACTGTTCTCATTATTCCCTGTGATTCACAAGGCTGTGGGGCAGCATCATTGGTTGAGGGTGTGGCTGTGCCACAGATGCAATGCCCTGTGTAATTCCCTCAGATGCAATGACAGCTCGCCGACTCTTCACCAAGGACACCATGTGATCTGTAACGTCCAGCAACGAATCCCGGCAGACGGGATGGCAGTTTAACGTCCATATCTGAGGGACGGCACACTTATTGATGAATCACCACCCTGCCTGTGAAACACCAGGATGACAGTTAGTTTGTAGCTGGGTCGGGATTCGAACCCAGGCTATACAGTTGAGAGGCAATAATGAACACCTCCGAGGCATCAGCCAACCACAATCACAATAGCACCAACCAATGTTCCACTTCACCAATCGTGAATGGACA
>CM068960.1:68610286-68625282 GCA_035128595.1 Eptatretus atami | reverse complement strand
ATTCTGCCTCGGACAGCGACGTCGCCGGTTAGGCGAGTGAAGTGCTTGCTCAGTGGTGTTGTCGGTTTGTTTGTTGGATGGACTGTTGGATGATCGTTGGATGTCGTTGGATGTCGTAGATGGTCTGTTGGATGTATAACCAACTAAAAGAACATCGCACACACCTTTGATTCTCCACTAGACAAAAGGAAGGGACCTGTCTCACATGTACTTAACGGAATAACTGACTTTGGGACATCTGTATGTTTGAATGCATATGGTTTTCAGATCCGTACAATATATATATATATATTATTATATATATATATATATTTATATATATGTATGTATGTATGTATGTATGTATGTATGTATGTATGTATGCATATGCTAAGGTCCTGCAAAAGTGAATTTGAAATTGTTGCCTTGCTTCAGGATATTGTTTATCTTCAATCCAAAGGAGCAAAGTAACACCAAAGTCTCGCTCTTTTCTCTGGCAGTTCCTTCTCGGCTTCCACAAACTTTGTAACTTCTTTTTGACGAGTATGGGCACGCGTGGAGGGGGTGCGGAGTTTTCCCGGAGTGGCCGAAACCCCGCCCAGAAAGGGCGGACCCATGGGAGCCCCGTCCAATCAGGGCAGACAGTGACATCTGTTCCACCGAGCCCCCGCCCCTTTCGGGGAGGTCCATAAAAGTTACGACGCCATCCTCAGTGGAGAGTTCTGAGGGGGTTCGGTCATTGGTTCTGAGTAAGTGTCTTGGAGGAGGAATGAGAGTTATTTTGGAGAAGCAAGTTGGTTGGTGTGCGTTCTACATTTTGCTGGCGTTCGTGGAGTTTTCCTGGGTCCCGTCCGTGACATGATCTCCGCCCTGGGACTACTCCGACTGCACCGCTCGGTTTCCTCCACGGGACGAGCAACACGCGTGTGACTATGGGCGGAGCCGCACGACCAATAGCAGGTGCCGCACCGTGGAGCACTCCCTCCCTTCAACGTGCAGGTACCCACGTGAACTGCGACCCCAGCTCGTCTCTCTCTCTCTGGCTGGGGGATCTTTCAATAAATCGTCTGAGTGTGTGGGCCCGTCTTATAAGTAGAACTGTTAAGTGTTTTCCATTATTGTAAATTCTTGCTTGCATATCCGCGATAAGTCTTGCCTGTGTCTTTTTTTATTTGTGAATAAACAATTGTAGAAATGTTCCCAGTTCGTTTCCGTCCTTTCTTGCATTGGTCCAGCATGATGCAGATCTGAGTTTTAGCCGGTCTTTATACCCGATAATCGGTTCATCCTCGCCGCACAGCTTTGGCATTTCCGCTCGACTGCACCCGAACCGGAGTTGGTAGTCGGTCATTTGGAACTCTACCGCAGTCGTAGAGTGACCCGGTTCGAGCAGACGTGCCGAGGGCGTGGTTCCGCGGTAGACGACATCGCGTAGTTAATTAGGTAAATTGTTCTAGACAAAAAGACCCTATGCTACGCGTGGGAGGTATTGGCGTTCATGGTCGGTTCAGCGACTCGCCGGCTCATGGAATTATCCGGAGCGACGGACTACAATTCCGGGGAGTCTGGTGGGAGACGACGTAACCTCCCCCACCTAGTGGTCATTCTCGCCACCGGTCCCTGGCCCACACAGCTTGGTTTCGGGAGCGGGGTTCGAACCCCTCCGCCTCCATAGAGAATTTCAACCACGCCACCCAGTCAACCACGAGTTCCAGTGTGCGCCGTCTAATTATTCCGTTTAAATAGAGGTCACGTGGTTATCTGAGCAGGGAGCGCGCCCTCGGCAAAGCACCAATATTATGTGATTAGATTTTAATTAAGGCGGCCGAGCGTTTTAACCGCTGGTGTGTGCCAACGATTTTTTGGTCAAATCTGTGGTAATTACCTCCCAGTCTATCTCTGTTTGAACAATGCTCGACCAATAGAAGGAAAGGACAAACACGGACAGGTTGGAAATCGACAAATAATTTATTAAAATAATAAAATAAATAAATAAAAGAAAACCTTTTATTTGCTAAGGTAAATAAAGAATGAATTTCAAAGCAAAATCAATCAAAATGCCAGGAAAGAGACAAAGAGCAGATGCTTATCGGGGTTGACTTACAGCTAAACGCAGACAAGGGTACCCACAGATCATTCAGGGGAGGGGAGGGGGAGAATTGTCTCGCTCACCAGAAAGTCGTCCGTGAAGCGAAAACGTCCTGAAAATGTCGTGCGTGTCACGTCCGTGGCCAGCACCCAGCTTTGCTGTGCACCTCTCGCGGGGCAGCCTCGAACGCCAGTCGAAGTCTGGAGGGCACCGAGATCGTCCGTCGCGGGTTTAGACCTGGTGTTGTTGGTGATCGACCCGTGCCTCACTTGTTGGCGGCACTGCTCACACCCACACGCGCACCACACGCTCGCTTGCCGAAGCACTGGAAGGGTGAATTGTCTCTTCGGCACTGGTTAGACACCCGCTTCTTGGTTGCTTCTCTCGCCCTTTGCCTTTCCTCTCTCCTTTCGCTTTTCCTCTCCTCACTTTTTCTCTTCCGTATCTCTTTCTCTTCAGAACGTATCTCTTTCGCTTTTTCCTCACTTTTTTATATCTCAGAATGTCTCTCCTCACAGAACGAACCTCACGCTTTCCTCCCTCGTTTTTATATCCCCGGCCGTCTCCGTGGGGTGCCGTCCTCCCCAAGCTCACCCCCGCCCCACTGGGGCATGGTTACCATGACGACCCTGCGCTCAAAAAAGGCGGGCGTCGGAGCTCGCGAAAGAATGTTGCTGAGGAAAAATGAGGCGGACTTCAGGGCTCATGAAAGAAATGTGTGTGAACGTGTCCGTCGTAAAGAAAGAAAGCTTCCCATAAGAGAGGGGATCTATTCTTTACCCTTCTCAACGCATCACATTTAAGATCCCATTAGACATGGGGATGGGCTAATCTGAACATGCATTTAAGGAAATATCTGTCTGAGGACCTGTATGTGTGGATGCATTCATCAGACCGGATTCTAAAATCCGTAACAATATCAGTACAGATATATATATATATATATATATATATACTTATATATTCTCACAATCCACTTCATCAAATGAAGTAAACCTTCGTTATCCAAAGGATTGCCGTCCGCTGTTTCGGTTAACAACAAATCATTTTCTCTAAACCATTTTTTTTACCATGGGCCCAGTCTTTGTTATCCACGGTTCACATCCCCAGCACTGCCAGTGCGGGCCGGTATCTTCACCCTGCAGTGGTGCCACGTCACTCCGCGGCCGGCCGGTAGTGCTGCTGCCTGCATCTCCGCCTTGGCGGTGTGGGTGGTACTTGAGACACTCAGTGCGTACCTATCTCTCTCATTGAACACTACGCTATGTGCAATCATAATACTGTACATTGCTTTTGTTTTCGGTATTATTGCCCTTGGTGACATTTAACCATGGACCTCAAGAGAAAACTGTGGCTTGTGCTGTGTCATTTGTTACTTGTTTATTCCACAATCTAAAAAAATGTAGAAACCATTACATTAAAATTGAAAATCCACAAATAACCCCTCGCACACCGTTAAAAAAAAAGTTACCCCTCACACGCAACCTAAAACAAAACGAGCTTGGCCTGCAATGTTTTCTTTTATGCTGTGCATGAGAGTGACTCCCGTAAACCACTACAGTATGTTATCCATCGTTTTCCAACCACTGGGTTTCCGGGAATGTAACGAGGGTTTACTGTATCTGTATAAGTTGTATTTTATGTTTGCACATAGGATGCACCCAGTATCTGCTTGCAGTTTGCCAGCATTCCCCACCTAGTTGGCTTACTTGTGCAAATGTGTTTACAGTACTACATTGTACATTGCTGGCAGTGCTCAAATTCAGCTGAGCGACAGAAGATCGTTGATGCCATGGAATCCAATGCAGAGTTGCGACCAATTCTGCATAAGTTGCAGGAGACCGACAAGGAAGATATAGTCCAGGTAACGTTGAATGCTTGGTAATTAAGACCGAGCACATTAATATTGGATGGGATTGGATCTACGTGCTGTTTTTTTAGAAATCTACAGAAAATGACAATTCTTTTTCCGTGATGACATTTTACAGGAGAAAGATCTTCGGCGAGAACGCTTGCGGCAATCTCGTGTTGATGCAGACTTGGAAGCAATGGATGAAGAGCAGGAAGAAATGGTGGGTGGTGGTGTTGCAGGGTCGTAATCTGAGAACATTATTTGGGGGAGGTGGGACTGAGTATGTATGTTTGTTGTTTTATTGGTTAGTTAAGTTGTAATAGAAGTTGTCGATAGAAGAGGTTATAATCATCAATTACTGGATAAGTAGGCCGTTTTTACCTATTGTAATCTGAATGGTAGTTCCTCATGTTCACACCAGTTTAACTGCCCTCCTCATGGTTAGGCCCAATGCCCGACAGGCATTTGACCTAGAGGAGCTCTCCTTTTCCCAAGGCTCCCACTTCATGGCAAACAAACGTTGCCAGCTACCAGATGGCTCCTCCGTAAGCAGCGAAGGGGCTATGAAGAGGTCATGTACCCGCCCTCAAAGCCCGCCCCTTCGCTTCTGATGAGGTATAACAAGGGCTTTCCTTGCCACCATAATTATTTTTCCTCATCTCATGTTCAAAACCTCCTGTGCAGTCTCCAAAACTTTCCTTCTATATTTTAAGTATTTTTAAAATATATTTTTTTGTTAACCTATTCTCACATTTTATCCCATTCAGTCATTGATGCGGTGGAGCATGTGATGCGCTATGCTCAGGTTCCTTCGAGAGTTATAAAACTCTGAACCGCATACAGAGCAAGTTGTATCGTGCAGCTATGGAGCCGACCAGAACCTGTTGCTATGTGCCCCAACGGTCTTTGATACCCTATACACACACCAGAACCCTTTCTCATATTGTCTTGCATTCAAAGTTGCATGGTACCTGCTTTGTATTCAAATGTTGATTGTGAATGATCGAGTCTTGATACGCTCTGCGTGTTAGGGTGCTGGTAAAACTCATTGGCTCTGCTGTGCATCCTGCGTGAGATTGGGAAACACATCAATGCAGACGCACGATCAACGCACATGACTTTAAGGTCGTGTATGTGGCACCCATGCTTTCTTGGTGCAGGAATGGTTGGGAACCTTGGAAGGTGAGCGTTTATATAAGGGAGCTTTGAATGCTTCTGCTAAGTATATGAGGGTGGTCCTGTTTTGTTGTTTGTTGTGAGAGAAAAGAGAATATTGGTTTTAACGGCAAGATTTGGATACTTGTATCCAGCGTTTGTCAGCTATGGTCTCCGTGTCTCTGAATTGACGGGAGACCACCAGTTGTGCAAAGAGGACATCCAAGCCACACAAGTGATCGTATGCACACCAGAGAAATGGGACATAGTTACTCGTCGGGGCGGAGAGCGTCCTTACACACAGCTTGTTCGCCTCCTCATCTTGGTAAGAAAACATTTCAACTTGTGAACTCACGAAATGCTTTTTGTTTGTGTTGTGCGTCCTTTTTCTCTGTCAAGGGCATGAGCTCAGTGTATCTGAGATTTAAAAGGGCAAAACTGATGGAGATCCAAAACCTGATTCTCTTGTATGTGAGAGCGACTCATTCATATGTATTATTCAGGATGAGATCCATTTGCTTCATGATGAACGAGGTCCAGTGCTTGAGGCTTTAGTGGCGAGGACGATCGCAGCATCGAAGCCACACAGGAAGAGGTGCGTCTTGTCGGATCTCTGCCACACTACCCAACTACGAGGATGTTGCCACTTTCTGCGAGTCGATCCCGCCAAGGGATTGTTCTACTTCGATAACAGGTTAGTTCAGCGAAATTAATCAGTGTATGATAATGCAGAGCATTACATTAAACCCTTGCATTGTGCTTTAATTAAAGGAAGTCACTTTTTGACTTTATGGGTTCTACATTTGTTAAATTGTTTTGGAAGTAATAATTAAATGTGTCTCTGCAGTGAAACATTTTATAAAATAATTATTACTGTAAAATTATGTGTTTATGTCTTCATCAAATTGTTTTGGCAAATGTTTATAAAACTGCAGCAAAAAAAAACTCTAAAGAACAAGCATTCATTCATTCATTCATTCATTATTTAATGAAATAAAAATCGTCTCAAAGACTTTGTTTTAACAAGAGTGTTTTGTTCAAAATACCAATCAAATAATGGCAAAAAAAGAAACCTGTAAGAAATTTTTGGTTACAAAGTCAAGGCTCATGGAAGAGCTAGACCACAGAATGGATCACGATGCAACAGAACAAAAGAACAACAGAAAGGGGGGGGGTCCCAACAGCAGGGCCAAAGACAAAATAGAGAGACTTGGACAAAACAAGAGACGTGGGGAGGAACGAGGTGTAGTGGAGGATGCAAATGGTGGACAAGATAGGTATGGAAGCAAACTCTCAGGGACAAAAAACTGGAAATTTGGTTGGGGAGTGGGGAGGGTTGGTTTAATGGTGGTATAAAGATCATGGGATTGGGGATGATCTGAGATGGTGGTGAACAGCTGGCTTGAAGACCTGGAAGAAGAATGAGATTGAAGAGAATGTGGAGGTTGGTTCCACAAGTGTGGGAAAATGAGTAACGAATGAGTGGAAGTGAGCAGTGATTCTGGATTTTGGGAGCTTAACCAGAAGGGAGTGCTGGTCGATACGTTGTCCTGCAAAAACTTTGGGAGGACAAAGCATGGAGAGGGAAGAGGGTGCATGACCAGAAAGGTTGTGGTAGAAAACAGAGAGACCAGCAACCTGTCTGTGATGTGATAAGCGATCGGCCCATCGACTCAGCTTCATCACGGGAGACTCAATGATATTGAAGGCTTGGTTTCCATGGCATCAACTGAGCAAGTGTGAGGCAGGGTCACCAGCCCAGAGGGAGAGCAGCACTCCATCAAGCTGTGGATGAAGGCGTTGTCGGTGATAGGAGTTCAGGTCACAGAAGTGCTTTGGACGACGGAGGATTCTCAGACTGGTTTTGGAAGCCAATTTTGAAATGTGGTGGAAACTAGTGACATATTTGGCCTTTGTCGTAATGATATCCAAATGAAAACTTATTGTCGGTTTACATTGACTAAGAACTTTGTAACGTAGAGTTTGTGTTTGTTTCATCTGTGGGTAGATGCCTATTAAATGTCACCGACTACTTTTTCTCTTCAAAACCCGATTTCTTTCAAGTAACTTTTTTTCTGGATGCAGTTTCCGCCCAGTGCCATTAGAGCAACAGTATGTGGGTGTGACCGAAAAGAAGGCATTGAAGCGCTTCCAGGTTATGAATGAGGTCGTATATGAGAAGGTTGTGGAGCATGCCGGAAAAAATCAGGTATGACAAAAGGAAAAGGTTAGAAATGACGAATGGGAGGTCTCATTGCTTGCAGTTTAAATTCTGATGGTGAAAAATTTTATGGTTGCAGGTTCTGGTGTTTGTTCACTCAGAGGAAGGAGACTGGCAAGACTGCACGAGCGATCCGAGATGCTTGTTTGGAGAAGGACTCATTGGGACTTTCTTGAGAGAGGGCTCTGCTTCCACTGAGGTTCTGCGAACAGAGGCCGAGCAGTGCAAGGCATGTAAATTTTGTACTTTTTACACCATGCTTTCTCTTGCCTCCAGTGTTACCACCACCAGTTTCACTTTATCCCTTTTTTTGCTTTTGTACAATGTGAGACCAAAAGATTTGTAGGTGCACATTATTCTCTCACTGCATTGTTCATTGGCCTTTGCAGCACTGCACATTTACATGCTAAAGAAGTGTTGTCATCTCCATAATAAAGGTGGCATGTTTTGAAAAGCAGCATTTAACTCGTGTTTTTGATTATCACATTAACCCCACAGAACTGGAGCCTGAAGGACCTGTGCCTACGGATTCGCTATTCACCATGCTGGATGACCCGTGTTGACCGCACACTTTGGAGGACCTCTTTGCAGATCGACACATACAATATGGACTTGAATTTCAGTTACTCAAAATTTGGGTTCTCGACTTTAAATATGGCATTATACCTGTTGACTCGACTAATGGTTTTTTTTTTTTGTTGTTTTAAAAAAAAATGGTGGACAGTGCTTGTTTCGACTGAACTCTGGCCTGGGGTGTAAATCTGCCAGCGCACACTGTGATAATCAAGGGCACACAGGTGTACAGTCCTGAAAAGGGACGTTGACAGAGCTGGGTGCACTTGACGTTCTGCAGTACATTTGGGAGTGTCACAGTGACTCTAATGCTTGGATATGATGGATACAAAAAATTGAAGTGGGTGCAACATCAAACAGAGACAATTGCACTGCCTGCAGATGTGGGCAGAGCCGGACGCCACAGTTATACACCAAAGGGCGAGGCGTTGCTGATTACTTCCCACGGAGAGCTCCAGTACTACTTATCTCTGCTCAACCAGCAACTGCCCATCGAGAGCCAGTTGATCAGCGCGTTTGCCAGATGTCCTCAATGCAGAAGTATTTTGGAAAGTTTACAAACACGAAGTAACTCTTGTATCTGTGGCAGTGTTTACTGTTATCAATCAGCTGGATTGAAGTTTTGGTCTATTGCAACATGTTTGGTAACCAGTCTCGCATCAGGCAAAGGTGACACAAAGCCAAGCACCCTTATTGTACACTCTGTTTTTCTGTTTGTCTGTCTGTCTGTCCGTTCCTGTGTATCTTCGGTTTGAGGGGTCGCAATTGCATGGGGTGGGGGGGGGGGGTGAGGAGTAAGGAGTTAAGGGGGATCTTTGTAACCGTTTGAGTGATCGCAACCAACCCGAGCATCCATAATGAGAAACTATGTGGAGTAAGTCGGTGCGAGGAGGGGTTCTCCAATCGGGTTCAACTTTCATGTCAGCCACATGGGCTGGCAGTGCTACCATACGTGACTTGCATAATTGGGCCCACCATAAGGGATTTATGGATGAAAACTAAGCTATTAACTTATAGATTTTTCAATTTAGGGGATTCTTAAATCGGCAGGCGGAGGAGATTTTGTAACGGCTTGATTGATTGCGACCAAACTTGGTAGGTGATAGTGAGGCCCAATGGGGGTCGATGATGAAAAAAGTGAAGTTATTTGGTTCAACAATAGATTCTGAGATTTCAGAGGGGCTTTTGGAATAGGAGTAAGCATAATCTATTTAACTGCTTTATTTTATCGTGACAAACTTTTCAGAATAGTGTAGTCCCATGGGATGAAAATAGGAGGGGGGGGGGAGGGGTGATGAGGTTTTTGGGAAGAGGTTGGGTTCAGTGTGATTGTTGTCTTGAGATCAGTGTGGTATAGCACTTGGACCATCAAGTGCTTTGCACTTGTTCTAAATATTTTTTCATTTCGATTTGTTTTTGTTTTGTTTTCTTTTTTTTGTATTTATTCATTTGATTCATCATTTGCTGTGTTTTTATTTATTGCTTATTTTGCCTGTAGAAGCCGTGAACTGGTTAGGGTACACGTACCTCTACGTGCGGATGCTCCGAGCACCCACTTTGTATGGTGTCTTGCCCGATGAACTGCGCACAGATCCCTTACTGAGCGCCGACGCCTGGACCTGATTCACTCGGCTCATTGGTTTTGGAGCGGAGTAGTTTGGGTCAAGTACAACCGCAAAACAGGTTCTTTTAAGGTACTGCATTACAGTTGTTGAAAATGACCAAAACAGTCTTTGACCTCATGTGAGAATCAATTTATTTCTATCCTCGGTCTCTCAATAAGTCTTCCTTGTACTCCCTCCATCCAGCCCCCCCACCCCCTCCTCCCCACTCCAGGTGACTGAGCTGGGAGCATCGCTTCCAGTATTATTGTACACACCAGACAATGGCCACATACAATCAACTACTGAAGCACCTACTTATGAGAGATTGAGCTCTCCGTGTCTTCTCCGCTGTCCTCTGAGTTCAGAACATCATGGTCCGTGGAGGTAAAATGTGGTTCACCGCGCTGTTGTCCTGCCTTGTTTAAGATACTGAGCTGTTGTTCAATAGAGACTTGGTTTTATTATTATTATTAGGAGGAGAAGCTGGAGCTGCAAGAAGCTGTTGAGGCGGGTCCCATCCCTATTAAAGAGTAGCATTGAGGAGCCAAGTGCAAAGTTAACCCCTCTGGGTTAATTACACAGGATAGTAGAATTGTAATACAATAACTTGTGCAAGCTATCTGCATGCAATGAAAGGAATGAGTGAACAGGAAGAGAGAGAGAGAGCGAGAGGGAGGGGAGGGAACACTCAGTACAAGCAAACCTGCATGGCCATTTTAGTATCAAGGCAGCAGATGTGCTTGATTTTATTTATTGTTCTGAAAATTTTCACTTTTTTATATGCCAATGTTCTAGCTTCCTCCTTCTCATCGATATGGGAAACTCAGCACTCTTAAGGGTGTACTTATGTATTGCACTCTTGTTCAGGAGAACCGGTTGCCTTCATCGTACATCTTCCAGCTGAAGCTCGAGATTGCCCTCATGGCTTTGATATGGTCTACATCACACAAGGTATCCTGAGTGGTCTTGTTATACCTTACCCACCTGTCTACTAACTCTCATTCATTCCTGGAGCAGGGCAGCTCCTTGACATTTCCCTTTCTTTGTCTGTGTAGTCGCAGGAACCGACTCATGACCTGCATCTTTGGAGACGTATTGAACCGTGGCTGGTGCACAACTTCTGACCTGCGCTCACCTCTGCAAATTGATTGACAAGAGATGTATGTTTTATGGGGCACATCGTTAATGTTATTGATTCTCAGCAATATTTGCATCAACCTTCCTCCTGCCTCCTCTCTCACCACCTCTTCGTTAGGCTGAATAATTTCTTTACAGGTGGTTCATTTGAGCAGATTGTTGTTCGGATTCAGTAGGATGGCCTGCGCTGTTTGCTTTCTGATGTTTGTTTATTTATGATAAATGATTGTTGGGAGCTCTCCAGTATTCCGAAAGTTTTGTTGGTTGGACAGGTGCAATCCGATGACTCCATTCGCCATTTTTTGTTTAAATAGAAATCCCTGATGAAAGTGATAAAGAGATTGAGAAGAGAACTTCCCTGGGACGTTTCTACGATCTCAATCACACAAGAAATCCAGGTATGTGGGGGTTGGGTGTGTTGTATGTTGTTTTGGTTTATATAAGATCTGTGAAGCTTTCAAGAGTTTTGTTTTTCCGCGGGCTCTTCAGGATCCGCACCAATCTGGGACAGCCTCTACTGTAGTTAGTTTGTGGTACTTGGTTCCCCGGGGTGATTTGTTGACTCTTCATGAGTGTCTCTATATATTTTCCAATTGCTCCAATCTATCCCAGTAAATTTTGGTGCGCTCTTTCGACTTCATTGGATCTTTTTGACTTCATTATTGAGATCCTTTGATATTTGGCTCATTTTCTTGTTTCTCATGTTGTTGCTAGACCATGTTATCTACTACTCTCGACCCCTCCTATAAATGCAAGCACCTCAGTTTTGTGTCTGAGTGGGGGTAAATATTCTAACACATGTATACTGCTGAATGATGCCTCATTAAGAGCTTTGGTCGCAGACAGTGCTTGCGGAATTTACAATACTATTCATTCATACAATTTCGAGTTTGTTATATTTATTGTTAGCACTACGGTGGTGTTTATGGCTCAGTCGTTGGCTTGCACATCCACCTGAAGTTAAAAGAAGAAATTAAAAATATCATAACCCAAGTATTCAGTCTCAAGAGAACTTCTGATGACAATACCTTGTTGACGTGTAAGCGTGAAGTTCACGGGTGGTGTAATAAATAATCGAAATGTCACTGTTTTGTCACAACCTACCGCAATAAGAAAAATTTCCGTCCAACAAATGATTTCTTTTCATCCATTTAAGCCCATCCCAAGAAAACTTCATTCATATTGAAACCAATTAATTCTACAAAGTGTAAAGGCACGGGGTAATGTTCAGTTACCAAAGCAGCTTGCTCGCGACTTCTTGCCAAGCCAGCCTGTTGCCTGATCAACGGTTTTTGATGGAGTGCTTGCTTGAGCTGCTGAACAATTTGGTGAGGTTCTCCAATGAACGCTTGGTAACTGAACTAACCCAGAATAAAATATAATGATAACCACAAATTAAATTCCTTCCTACGATAATTTTCTTTCGTCCATTTACTTGCATCGAGAAACTTAATTTCTTTTGGACGAACAAAATTCTCCTCAATGGAACTCAAACTCCTTACTAATGCATATTGGCAAGTTGGAGGTGAACGAAAAACAGATGGAGTAGTCAAAATACTGGTTTGTTTGTTCTTGTGTTTGTTGTTTGTATTATTATATGGCGTGATCGGAGTGAAGTGATACTCGCACGAATCCAGGAGGGTTTGATCGTGGGCCTGCGGTGAGGGAAAGCCTCTGATGTCAATTAGGGAACAAATGAACGAAAATAGTGGAAAACTGGAACCATGATACCTGCATATGGCGTCGAGTCACGACAGGACTATTCGGTCTGTGTGTCAGTCTTGCTGACGGAGGGGGGAGGAGATTCCAATGGGAGTGGGGGGAGGATGCGGACTTGAAGAAGAAAGCGGTTGATGACCTCAGAAGTCGCATTACATTGCCATGGGAAATTTCCATGGGCCCTGTTAAAATGCCTGTCAAAGGACTTCCTGTCCAAATTCCATAAATATTCCACAACACATTCGGAAAATCGAATTTCCCTTTAAAACAGCCCGGTTCCACGCTATCTGCTCAGATAGTCGGTAATTTTTGAAGGTAAGTTGTTTTCAGATTCTGGGATGAGGAATGGTGTTACCTTCTTGTGAGGCAACTCTCGAAATCGCTTTTAATTGTGGATTTGTGTTTGGTGTACGTACAGGCTGACTGATCGTATGCCGAAAATGGGCCAAGACTATCCACAGAGTTTGTTCACCAGTTTCCGAAACTGAACTTTCCACTCACATCCAGCCCAATCACACGATCTACGCTGAGGGTGGTAACTCACCATCACCACCAGACTTCTTTTCCAGTGGATGACAAGGTGCAAATGACAAGTATTTTAGACCAGTATTTTAGATATTTTATTATTACCATCCTCTGTGTTGTTTGCCATTGGTCTTGTGACAAATTGGGCTCTTGAATGTAGGATAATGTAACATGAAATCTTTTGTCGATGGCAGGCTACACAGCCGATCAGAAGGCTTCTGGTCCTTGGTGGAGGATGTGGATGGAGAGGTGGTTCTTCACCATGAAAGTTCTTCCTGGTTAAAAGCAAGGTTTGGACAGGAGGATCACGCTGCTCTCTTTTTTTTGTTCTGTGTTTTGAGCCACTGGCCCCACAGTATTTATCCGCATAATCCAGCCACTGGCTTGGTGAGCGGATTTTGGGCCTTGCTATGCTTAAGGGGTTAGGAGGTTAATTTATTTAAGCAGGGCCGGTGAGCCCAAGGTAGTGGTTCAGCCTGCAATTGGTTTGTCAATTTCTTGAACCAGGTCCTCTCTCTGCCCCTCCCTCCATCTCGCCCCAAAGCTGTGCAGAGCTACAATATTTTTTTTGCAATCTGAATTATTTTAATGTAACTGCAACTGTGTGGTTTTAACCATGTTCTATGGTTATGACTGGCTGCTTGCTTCACGGTGCACAGGAGCAGAAAAACTCAGCTGCCCGGTATTCTTTCCGGCAACCTGATATCTTCCTGAAAAAAGTACCCACCACCGTACAGAGCTGCTGGATTTGCAGCCCTGCCAGTAACTGCTCTACGTCACGCACCTTTGACATCCCTCTATCAGCCGTTATTTCCCAGCTATTCAACCCATCCAGACTCAGGTACATGCCACATTACAATATTACTTGCTTTTCTGTTTTGGATCGTTTATTTTTCATGCATGAACTTAACAGCTCAGGTTTTAAAGATCTGGTTTTCTCATTGTTTTATGGATATTTAGTAAATGATCTCCCTCAAATATTAAACTCCAACCTTACCTCTCTCAGTGTTCATACTGTGTACAACAGTGATGACAGTGTTTTCGTGGCGCAACCTGCGGGCAGTGAGACGATATTGCGGAATTTGCTTATTCTTCCTCTGCTGCTGCAAAACCCAGAGGGTCGGCTGATCACGTACGGCCGCTGACGGTCTTGCAGAGCTGGTTCGTGTGGGTTTCGGGCCACCAGAGTGCACTTTGTTTATTAGGCATAGTTGCAAATAAGCTGTGATGTTTCTTTCTGTATTCATTTTAAATCAATCATTTCAGGTGTATGCAGACTGGCAGCAGAAGTTTGGCATGGCTTAGGCCGACGGTGGTGCTGCTGACAGTGGATCAATGCTGTACCTCAAGCTGCTTCGTCAGTGGCACGTCGTGGTGAGCACGCCAGAGGGTTGGGATGTGCTTTCCCGCGGTGGAGGCAGCCGGAAAGAATGTGCACAACATCCAGGATTTCATCGTGGATGAAAGCACATCTCTGTTTGGTGGGGATAAAGGGTTGAGTGTATACATGAGTAAGTGGATATGGTTGAAATTTGGTTTTTTAACTTTTTTGCATCTCCATCTTTCTCTCTCACTCTCTCATCTTCCCTCTTTTCCCAGCCCTCTCCTTTTCCCACTCCTTTTCCCCCCTCTTTTCCCCTCCTTTCCCTCATCTTTCTCCCCCTTTTCCCCTCCTCTTCCCCTCCTCTTCCCCCTCTTCCTTCTCCTCTTCCCTCCTCTCCTCCTCTTCCCCTCCTCTTCCCTCCTTTCCCCGTCTGCAGCCTGTTCTGAGGTTGTCTGTTCCCGTATGCGGTACATTGCTCACCATGGAGCAAGTCAAATAGTATCGTGGCATTGGGTGCAAGCCTGTCAAAATGCAACGTGATGTAGCGGCAGTGGTTAGGTGCAACGCCTGCCAACTGCCACCTTCAATTTCACCCAATGTGAGGATCCGTTGCTCTTGAGCTGCAATTCAGGTGCAGTAAATCATTATGTGATTAAAATGTTGACCTTTTTGTTGGTATTCACCTTCTCACGCATCGATCACCAACTTTTATGCTTGATTGGGTGTTTTTTTTTAATGTGTTTTTGTTGACATTCAGCAGGCTTCAATATTAGCCATGCACAACACGGCTGCTGCAATGGGTCGACCCGTTACCATTC
>CM068960.1:68589603-68601917 GCA_035128595.1 Eptatretus atami | reverse complement strand
GGTGGATGAGGTTTTTGGGAAGGGGGTTGGGTTCAGTGTGATTGTTGTCTTGAGATCAGTGTGGGTAAAGCACTTGGACCCATCAAGTGCTTTGCACTTGTTCTAAATATTTTTTCATTTCGATTTGTTTTTGTTTTGTTTTCTTTTTTTGTATTTATTCATTTGATTCATTCATTTGCTTGTGTTTTTATTTATTTGCTTATTTTTGCCTGTAGGAAGCCGTGAACTGGTTAGGGTACACGTACCTCTACGTGCGGATGCTCCGAGCACCCACTTTGTATGGTGTCTTGCCCGATGAACTGCGCACAGATCCCTTACTGGAGCGCCGACGCCTGGACTTGATTCACTCGGCTGCATTGGTTTTGGAGCGGAGTAGTTTGGTCAAGTACAACCGCAAAACAGGTTCTTTTCAGGTACTGCATTACCAGTTGTTGAAATGACCAAAACAGTCTGTTGACCTCATGTGAGAATCCAATTTATTTCTATCCTCAGGTCTCTCAATAAGTCTTCCTTGTACTCCCTCCATCCACCCCACCCCACCCCCCTCCTCCCCACTCCCAAGGTGACTGAGCTGGGACGCATCGCTTCCCAGTATTATTGTACACACCAGACAATGGCCACATACAATCAACTACTGAAGCCAACACTTAGTGAGATTGAGCTCTTCCGTGTCTTCTCGCTGTCCTCTGAGTTCAGAAACATCATGGTCCGTGAGGTAAAAGTGTGGTTCACGCGCTGTTGTCCTGACCTTGTTTAAGATACTGAGCTGTTGTTCAATAGAGACTTGATTTTATTAATTTATTTATTAGGAGGAGAAGCTGGAGCTGCAGAAGCTGTTGGAGCGGGTCCCCATCCCTATTAAAGAGAGCATTGAGGAGCCAAGTGCAAAGGTAACCCCCTGGGGTTAATTACCACAGGGATAGTAGAATTGTATAAATAAACTTGTGCAAGCTATCTTGCATGCAAGTAAAGGAATGAGTGAACAGGAAGAGAGAGAGAGAGCGAGAGAGGAGGGGAGGGGGAACACGACAGTAACAAGCAAACCTGCATGGCATTTAGTATCAATGCAGCAGATGTGCTTGATTTTATTTATTTGTTCTAAAAATTTCAATTTTTTTATTGCCCAATGTTCTACTTCCTCCTTCTCATCGATATGGGAAACCAAAGCACTCTTTAAGGTGGTAACTTATGTTATGCACTCTTGTTCAGGTAAACGTGTTGCTTCAATCGTACATCTCCCAGCTGAAGCTCGAGGGATTTGCCCTCATGGCTGATATGGTCTACATCACACAGGTATCCTGGGTGTCTTGTTACCTTACCCACCTGTCTACTAACTCTCATTTCATTCCTGAGCAGGGCAGCCTTCTTGACATTTCCTTTCTTTGTCTGTGTAGTCCGCAGGACGACTCATGCACTGCATCTTTGAGATCGTATTGAACCGTGGCTGGGCACAACTTACTGACCGTGCGCTCACCCTCTGCAAAATGATTGACAAGAGAATGTATGTGTTATGGGGGCACATCGTTTGAATGTTATTGATCTCTCAGCAATATCTGCAATCACCTTCCCCTCCCTGCCTCTCTCCCACCCTCTTCGTTAGTGCTGAATATTTCTTTACAGGTGGTCATTTGAGCAGCATTGTTGTCATTCACATAGGCCTGCCTGTTTGCTTTTCTATGTTTGTTTATTTATGAAAATATTGTTGGGAGCTCCAGTATTCACAAGTTTGTTGGGTATGGACAGGTGGCAATCGATGACTCCATTACGCCAGTTTAAGAAAATCCCTGATGAAGTGATAAAGAAGATTGAGAAGAAGAACTTCCCATGGGAGCGTTTCTACGATCTCAATCACAATGAAATCAGTATGTGGGGGAGTTGGGGTGTGTTTGTATGTTTGTTTGTTTACTAAGTTGTGAAGTTTCAGAGTTTTGTTTTTTCCGAGGGCTCTTCAGGATCCTCACCAATCCTGGGACAGCCTCCAGCTGTAGTTAGTTTGTGGTACTGTTCCCGGGATGATTTGTTGGATCTTCATGATGTTCATCTATATCATTTCCATTGCTCCAATTATCACCAGTACAATTTTGGTGCTCTTTGACTTCTTGGATCTTTTGACTTCATTATTGAGATCTTGATATTTGGTCATTTTCTTGTTTTCCATGTTGTTGCTAGACATGTTATCTATCTATCGATCTATAAATGCAAGCTACCAGTTTTGTGTCTGAGTGGGGTAAACATTCTAACCACATGTATACTGCTGAATGATGCCTCATTTAAGAGCTCTTGGCTCCAGACAGTGCTTGCGGAAGTTTACAAATACTGTTATTCATACAATTTCGAGTTTTGTTATATTTATTGTAGCACACGTGGTGTTTATGCTCAGTCGTTGGCTTGCACATCCACCTGAAGTTAAAAAAAATTAAAAATACATAACCACAAAGTATTCAGTCAAAGAGAACTCTGACTGACAATACCTTGTGTGAGTGTAAGCGTGAAGTTCCACGGGTGGTGTATAAATAATCGAAATGTCACTGTTTTGCACACCTACCGCAAATAAGAAAAATTATTCCGTCCAACAAATGATTTCCTTTTAACCCATCCCAAGAAAACTTCATTCTATTTGAAACGAATGAATTCTACAAAGTAGTAAAGCCAGGGGTATGTTCAGTTACCAAGCAGCTTGCTCGGACTTCTTGCCAAGCCAGCTGTTCCTGATCAACGGTTTTTGATGGAGTGCTTGCTTGAGTGCTGAAGCAATTTGGTGAGCTCTCTCCAATGAACTTGGTAACTGAACATAACCCAGAAGTAAAATATAATATAACCACAAATTAAATTCCGTCCTACGAATAATTTCTTTTCGTTCATTTTACTTCATCGAGAAAACTTAATTCTTTTGGAAACGAACAAATTCTCCTTCAAATGGAACCTCAAACTCCTTACTAATGCATATGTGGCAAGTTGGAGGTGACGAAAAACAGATTGAGAGTAGTCAAAAACTGGTTTGTTTGTTTGTTTATTAATATGGCGTGATCGGAGGTGAAGTGATACTCCGCACGGAATCCTGGAGGGTTGTGACGTGGCCTGCGGTGAGGGAAAGCTCTTGATGTCACATTAGGAGAACAAATGAACGAAAATAGTGGAAAACTGGAAACCAGTGATACCTTGCATATTGGCTCGAGGTCACGACAGGACTAATCGGTCTGTGTGTCAGTCCTTGCGACGGAGGGGGGAGAGATCCAGAATTGGGAGTGGGGGAGGGATGCGGACTTGAAGAAGAAAGCGGTTGATGACTCGAAGTCGCATCTACATTGCATGGAATTTCCATGGGTCCCTGTTAAAATGCTGTCAAAGGACATTCCTGTCAAATTCCATAAATATTCCACAGACGATTGGAAATGAATTCCCTTTATACAGCCCGGTTCCACCGGGCTATCTGCTAGATAGTCGGTATTTTTGAGGTAGTTGTGTTTCTTCAGATTCTGGGATGAGGAAGGTGTTACCTTCTGTGAGCAACTCATCGAATACCTTTTATTGTGTGATTGTGTTTGTGTACATACAGGTGAGCTGATACGTATGCCGAAAATGGGCAAGACTATCCACAAGTTTGTTCACCAGTTTCCGAAGCTGGAACTTTCCACTCACATCCAGCCAATCACACGATCTACGCTGAGGGTGGAACTCACCATCACACCAGACTTCCAGTGGGATGACAAGGTGCAAATGACAAGTATTTTAGGACCAGTATTTAGATATTTATTATTACCATCCTCTGTGTTGTTTGCCATTGCTTGTGACAAATTGGGCTCTTGAATGTAGGATAATGCAACATGAAATCTGTTTGCTCGATGGCAGGTACACAGCCAGTCAGAAGGCTTCTGGGTCCTTGTGGAGGATGTGGATGGAGAGGTGGTTCTTCACCATGAGTTCTTCCTGTTAAAAGCAAAGTTTGGACAGGAGGATCACCTGCTCTCTTTTTTTGTTCCTGTGTTTGAGCCACTGCCACCACAGTACTTTATCCGCATATTATCCAGCCACTGGCTTGGTGAGCGATCTTTGGCCTTCTATGCTTAAGGGTTGAGGAGGTTAATTTATTTAAGCAGGGCAGGGTGGAGCCCAAGGTAGTGGTTCAGCTGCAATTGTTTGTCAAATTTCTTGAACCAGGTCCTCTCTCTGCCCCCTCCCCTCCATCTCCCCCAAAGCTGTGCAGAGCTACAATATTTTTTTTTGCAATCTGTATTATTTTTAATGTAACTGTCAACTGTGTGTTTTAACCATTTTCTATGGTTATTGACTGCTGCTTGCTTCACGGTGCCACAGGAGCAGAAACTCAGCTGCCCGTATCTTTCCGGCACCTGATACTTCCTGAAAAATACCCACCACCTACAGAGCTGCTGGATTTGCAGCCCCTGCCAGTAACTGCTCTACGTCACGCACCGTTTGAATCCCTCTATCAGCCGTTATTCCCCTATTTCAACCCCATCCAGACTCAGGGTACATGCTACATTACAACTATTACTTTGCTTTTCTGTTTTTGGATACGTTTATTTTTCATGCATGAACTTAACAGCTCAGGTTTAAAGCATCTGTTTTCTCTTGTTTTATGGATATTATAGTAAAATATTCTCCCTCAAATATCTAAACTCCAACCTTACCCTCCAGTGTTCAATACCGTGTACAACAGTGATGACAGTGTTTTCGTGGGCGCACCTGCGGGCAGTGGGAAGACGATATGTGCGGAATTTGCTATTCTTCGTCTGCTGCTGCAAAACCCAGAGGGTCGCTGTATTTACGTCACGCCGCTGGAGGCTCTTGCAGAGCTGGTTCGGTTGGGTTTCTGGGCCACCAGCAGTGCACTTGTTTTATTTAGCATAGTTGCAATAACTGTGATGTTCTTTCTGTATTCATTTTAAATCAAATCAATGTTTCAGGTGTATGCAGACTGGCAGCAGAAGTTTGGCATGGCTTTAGGCCGACGGGTGGTGCTGCTGACAGGTGAGACAAGTGCTGACCTCAAGCTGCTGTCACGTGGCCACGTCGTGGTGAGCACGCCAGAGAGGTGGGATGTGCTTTCCCGGCGGTGGAGGCAGCGGAAGAATGTGCACAACATCCAGCTCTTCATCGTGGATGAAGCACATCTTGTTGGTGGGGATAAAGGGGTGAGTGTATACATGGTAAGTGGGATATGGTTGATTGGTTTTTATGAACTTTTTTGCATCTCCATCTTTCTCTCTCTCTCTCTCTCTTTCCCTCTTTTCCCTCCTTTTCCCTCCTCTTCCCCCTCCTCTTCCCCTCCTTCTTCCCCTCCTCTTCCCTCTCCTCTTCCCCTCCTCTTCCCCCTCCTCTTCCCCTCCTCTTCCCCTCTGCAGCCTGTTCTTGAGGTTGTCTGTTCCCGTATGCGGTACATTGCCTCACAAGTGGAGCAGTCAATACGTATCGTGGCATTGGGTGCAAGCCTGTCAAATGCACGTGATGTGGCGCAGTGGTTAGGTGCACCGCCAACTGCCACCTTCAATTTTCACCCAAATGTGAGGCCGTTGCCTCTTGAGCTGCACATTCAGGTGCAGTAAATTCATTATGTGATTAAAATGTTACCTTTTTGTTGGTATTCACTCTTCTCACCATCTCACCCGCTTTTATGCTGATTGGGTGTTTTTTTTTAATGTTGTTTTTGTGACTTATTCAGGGCTTCAATATTAGCCATGCACAGACACGGCTGCTGGCAATGGGTCGACCCGTGTACCATGCCATTGTTCGGCATTCTCCAAGAAAGCCGGCCATCGTGTTTGTGCCATCTCGCAAGCAGGCGCGCCTCACTGCCATCGACATCCTTACTTGCTGTGCTGCAGAGGTGCAGCCACACAGGTGTTTTGGATTGGCATAACATGATGTGCACACATTGGAAATGTGTACCATGATCATTACTCACTCTTTTCTTGCATGGCATTTGTATGTTGTATGACTTGTGCCTTTTCCTAACCTTTAAATAATTTCCCTGCCGCCCTAACCCTTGAGGTTCTTACACTGCCCTGAGGAAGAACTGGCCCCTCTGCTTGCCTCTTTGGGTGATGGAACCCTAAGAGAGACTTTGGGCTCAGGTGTTGGCTACTTGCATGAAGGCCTGGGTGATGAAGAGCGGCAGCTCACACAGGAGCTCTTTGCCTCAGGTAGGAGGAATGAGTGAACTCGCAGGGTTGTTGGAACACGAGCTTTGAGGGAGGGTCGTTACTGTTCTGGTTTGCTTCACAACATTTTAAAAAGTGGTTGTTCTTTTTTGCTCTAGGGGCTGTGCAGGTTCTGGTGGTTTCACGCACACTCTGCTGGGGACTGAGTGTTTCTGCACATCTCGTCGTCGTCATGGACACGCAATTCTACAATGGTCGTATCCATGCGTAAGTGTGTGGCTGCCAAGAGCACCACCATTTTAATAGTCTTCCCGAATGCTTTTTCCTTATTCATCCGTTTTGACGCCCTCCTTGGTTCTTTCTCACTGTGCACACCCAATTATTCTTTCAGTTACGTGGACTACCCCATATATGACGTCCTGCAGATGGTTGGTCGTGCAAACCGGCCAAGCTACGATGCAGAGGGTCGTTGTGTCATCCTGTGTCAAGCTTCTAAGAAGGTGATGTTTTATGTGACATGTGTGAACACAGTGCTGTATGTCCTCCACTTACCGCTTTTTATTTTGTCTATTAACTTTCATTCCTTTCCTCCATCTTTATACACATATGCCATCTTTCAGGACCTTTATAAGAAGTTCCTTTATGAGCCCCTGCCAATAGAATCCCACCTGGACCATGCGCTGCATGACCACTTTAATGCAGAGGTCGTTACCAAGACCATCGAGAACAAGCAGGATGCGGTGGATTACCTCACATGGACGTTTCTGTATCGGCGCATGACTCAGAACCCCAACTACTACAACCTGCAAGGTCATACTGATGACCTGATTGATAACGAATTGATGGCTGATTGTACATCTTCAGTTCAAGGATCTCTTCTTTTTTGCATGAATAACCTCATAACGGTTTTCCTTTAGGATGAGCCACATTGTAAAGCACCTTACTTGCTTTTGTTTTATGTTTTTATAACTCGTAGCAATTTCTGTAACATTGAACGAAGCAGCCGTTTTATTCTGCTACGCTTTTGACCCAACACAGGCGTCTCTCACCGGCACCTGTCCGACCACCTCTCTGAGCTGGTGGAGAGTACGTTGAGTGACTTGGAGGCTTCTCGCTGCATCAATATAGAGGATGAGACTGATGTAACACCACTCAACCTGGGCATGATTGCAGCTTACTATTACATCAACTACACCACTATTGGTACTGGGATATGCTTTCACTACTTTTCTTGTGCTTCTGTGATGGTAGTTCTTATGCATCATGTGTTAAATCATCTGGCAGTGACCAAACGATTATGGTAACACATTTTATGGTGATCTATTTCAGTTTGTTGTTGACGACAGACTTGGTGAATTGACGTGATGTTTTGGCAGAGCTTTTCAGCATGTCTCTGAATGCAAAGACCAAGGTGCGAGGCCTACTGGAGATAGTGTCAAATGCGGCAGAGTATGCGAGTGTTCCGATTCGGCACCACGAAGATGCATTGTTGCGCCAGGTAAGGAGCAGGTTGTGAGATTTGAAGGTTTCAAACCTGTTGTTGATGTATGAAAACGAGTGTAAAGTGCAGGTTAACTATTAATGGTCTATCTTCAAGTCGTATGACCCATTACTAACATGCACGGTGGCTTGTGGATCTTTCAGCTCTTAGCAAAAGTGCCCAACAAGCCCACGAATCCCAAGTTCAATGATCCTCATTTGAAAGCAAACCTACTGCTGCAAGCACACCTCTCACGGACGCAGCTCACTGCAGAATTGCAGTCGGACACTGAAGAGATACTGACAAAGGTACAGCCACTAATTACTACTTTCTCAGGCCGAATGGTTGGGTAGCGCTGGTGTGCCTTGCTATGCACTATTTGGTATACGTATATCTCCTAAAGGCCATGTGCTTTCCTTGGTTGCTTTCAGGCAGTTCGGTTAGTCCAGGCATGTGTGGACGTGCTCTCGTCAAATGGCTGGCTTGGCCCTGCACTTGCTGCAATGGAGCTGGCTCAAATGATCACTCAGGCAATGTGGTCACGTGATTCATACCTGAAGCAGCTCCCTCATTTCACACCGGAGCTCATCAAGCGCTGTGCGGAGAAGGTGTGTGATCAGATTTCTGTGCAGATAAGATGTAGATGGTGTTTTGGTTTCTTTTTTAAAGATCTATCAGGAAGGTTTCAACCAGGTGTGGGATTCTTGATGATAAGTCTCAAAATATTTTATATCTTTCTATGTGAAGCCTTGACCCTCTTTCTTCCTCTCTTTTCTGGCTCACAGGGGGTGGAGAGCATCTTTGATATCCTGGAGATGGAGGATGGAGAGCGCTCTGCTCTCCTTCAGCTTGGTGATGAGCAGATGGCCGACGTAGCACGTTTTTGCAATCATTACCCCAACATCGAGCTGTCGTATGAAGTGCAGGACAAAGAAAATATTAGGAGGTAAAACATTTTCACCTGATCTTCATCCATCAAGGCCCAAAACCCAACTTTAGCTACACAAAATTCCACCCTAAAGACAGTTTGAAAGCCGTTTTGATTGATTTGGGTTTAAATTTAGTTCTATGGGGTTCGTTTTGTTGTGGTGTGAAATGTATGTAAATAATTCCTTGCAGCGGTTCAGCAGTGGTCGTGATGGTGCAGTTGGAACGGGAGGATGAAGTCACCGGGCCTGTCATTGCACCGTTTTTCCCACAGGTATCTCGCACCTGGTTGTACTTTATGAGTGTTTTCGTCTTACAGTTACACGGGATGACCAAGCTGCATGTTGCATAACTATACAAGGCAACATTTCCTTTTCACTGTGGAATATTTTCATTTAGGCCAACTGAGATGTCTAAATCATAGAATGAAGGATTAGACTTGTTCATGAAGGCTCGGGTTGATCTGCGTCAGTGGACAGGTAGAACAATGGATGAAATCAACAGGAGGTTGAGGTTTGTTAACCTCCATGGGAAGCATGGAGAAGCTCGTGTTTTCAGCATTAACCCTTCATTGGAGCAAAAGAGGGGTAATGCCAAGAGGGTTAATGCCCGTTAGAGGAAAAGAAGGGTCAACGCAATATTTTGCTCCAACAAAGGGTTAACGTCAGAAACATCACCTTTCTTCCCACAGTGGTTAACAAACCTCAGTCAATGCTTTTTAATTGCACAAATCCCTAATCCTATCCCTATTGATTTCAACCATTGTCTCATTCATAACAAGAAAATCCGACACAGGTGGAGGCCATTCAGCCCATCATGCCTGCACGAACACCACACCAACCCATCTACACAAGATCCAAGGACGAAAATGCAAAAAAAAGTTTTTAATTAATGAAATTTTTTTTTTTATTTATTTATTTATTTATTTTTGTTTTGTAGTCTTTGTAGTTGTGTTTTAACGAAGCCATACCCCCTTCCCTGAGGGGAAGAAAGGAGGAAAAAAAAAAAACATCAACCACACAAACCCCTTGACAAGACGCCCACCACAGCACTCTGTACGCAATCACCCATCAATGCTCAACTACCTAAAAGTCTTAACAACATCCCCTATACCCTCTATTATCTCCATAACTCCAGGTACTATTAATCTAATTTAAACTTATCTACTGTTTCTGCTGCCACTACCTTTCCAGGAAGACCATTCCATGCATTCACGACTAGTTGGGTCAATTTATGACAAACAACCACCAAACCCACAACAAATTGCAACAAAAGGTTTCTCATGCGTTTTCATTCCTACTGGATATACTGATCAATAGAAAAAAAGTCTACCAAAATCTGACATCCGAAATGGGTTAAAACAGTCATTTTCAAGATGGCCGCCATAGTTAATTTATTTACTAACATGAGGTAATTTCTTAACTACAGCTTCACTCCTTTACACCTGTACGATGTTCGGTGGACCCCATTAGACCCTTTACACCCCTTAAGACCTTCACCGGGCTTTGAAAACTAAAACAGCTCTAACTTCTTCAATAATTGTGATGAAAACATAATTGTTGGTTCTGGTCCATGGTTTTAATGGATCAGCAAGCCACTGGTGTCAATAAAATTTAGATCTGATCAGTATTTAACCTGAAATCCAAGATGGCAATAAAAAATGAAGGGCGTAAAATCATAAATTGTCTCTATATAATCAAACCTCTGTTAGGCAATCACCCAACATTTATCAAATTCTAACAAAAGGGTTTTCAGTCTATTTCACACGTTCATGAATCTGCTTGGAGCAATAGGCACGTTGATGGCGGGAACAGGACTCAAAAACATCCTGCAACTGGTGTACGGTGAAAATGCTGTAGTTCATATGATGTCCGGAAATCTGTTCAGAGGGCATTCCGAGGCCATCTACTGGTGAGCAAGTGTCTACATCGAATTATTGTGGCATCTGTAGTGGAGGAAAAATCCTGAGTTCATGCCTCCAAGTAGAAGAGATTGAGAAAATGTATTCGTCCTTGCTTAACGGTGACATCTCTCTTGAAAGTCTTGAAGAATCAGCTGCAATTGTGAAGATCAACTGATGAACTTGAAAAAAAGAAATCTGAACTTGTGCACAATCCAAAACGAGTAAGCTGTGGCTGGGTTATCAGAAAATGCTCCATACTGCTCGGGCAATGATCAAGGCAGATCGCACTGGGTCTTGGAAGGATCACTTGCAAGCTGTTCCTGATGCCTTGCCAATATTTGCAGCAGCTGGACACTACAACTACCAGAAGTCTGCTTATCTCTACATACAAGAAATGAGTGAACTGGAGAGCAAACACCCAGATGTGTATGAGAAGTTTAAAAATGGCTTCCATGTGATCCGGCGAACAAACCAGTTTGGGCAGGCCTCAACTGTGATCTAGTCATCGAACAAACACTCATGAGATCACTAAAGAGCACCGGTGGCTTGACTCATGGCAGTAAGATGACAGAGGAACACCTAGCATTGTGGGCAATGTCAGCCCCCATAACATCTGAGGTCAATGTCCCATGCAGGACTTCAATGATCTCACATACGCAACAAGCGAACAGCATAAAGAAGCAACTGGTGCCAGAATTGAAAGACATGCATTCGACCTCTCGAAGATAAGCACAAAGCTGAATGCATTTTCACCTTCTCCTCTGATCCTACATTGAGAAATATCATAAATGGTATCGTGGCAAGCGAAGACATCAACGTGCATGAATATGAAGCTGTTGGAACAAAATCATCGAGAGAATGATTGGACAACTGTGTTTTTCCTTCTCCATCAGAGAGACAGAGAAAGCAAAGACCCTGGAATTCTAATTCTCTCCAGGTTGATCCTCACAGAACCATCGACTCCAGTGTGCTATTCCAGTGATCCTGGTGGTATCCCAGATAGGTGATTTGTCACTTGAGGACGTGATGAGTTTGAGTTCCGTCCATACCCTCCATCCCTCTTTGAGGACAACAAGATCTTGAGGAAGGCCGACAAACCTCAACTCGCTCAAGCCGTCAATGACCACTGTACCAAGGCACTGGCATGTGAAGGAGTACTGACACCACACCTTCCAGCACACCTTAAGACTGAAAGGTATGTTCTTGATGGTGGATCCTTGCTGCACAAGCTCAAGTGGAAGAAGGGAGATGCATATGGCAAAATAGCCAGAGCATATGCGGACTTCACAACAAACACTATGGGACAGCAACTGTTGTCTTTGATGGCTATGGTGCAGGCCCTTCGATAAAGGATAACACTCAGCAGAGAACGGGGACAAGCAACAGCTATCCGACTGTGAACTTCACCGGAGAAACTGAATTTGACGGAAAAGAGATGAATTCTTTTACTGTCGCAGTAACAAGCAACAGCTGATCACCTTAATAGGTGATCAGCTGAAGAAAGTGGGCTGCACAGTTATTCAGGCAGAAGGGGACGCTGATGTGGACATTGCCAAGACAGCCGTAAACAGCACAATTCTGCATTCCACCACACTAATCGGAGAGGACACAGATTTGTTGATTCTTTTGCTCCATTACTGTATACCAGATGGAAAACCACTATATTTCAGATCAGACAACCAGTCAAGAAAGCAATCTGATAGTATATGACATCAATCGGATGAAGCATCTTCTTGGGAATAATTGTGCACTCAAACTATTATTCCTGCACGCCTTCACAGGATGTGATTCAACATCTCGTGTGTATGGCATTGGGAAAAAAGCAGTCTTTCAGAAACTCGTGGAAGATGATCAAGGCCTCCAGTTGTGTACAGATACATTCACT
>CM068960.1:68545307-68574731 GCA_035128595.1 Eptatretus atami | reverse complement strand
AGAGAACTGGCGGAAAGTGGACGCAGCGACACGCTGCTCCAGTGCATGCTCCCATACCTGACCAGACCTGACCTTTAACATATTCAACTGAAACTTGGTACTTGGCTTTATTATGATAAGTTACAGAAAAAGTTCGAGTCTCAGGATGTTTCGTCAATGTTTCACCAAGTTATGCCTTTCTTGACTTAGAAAATATCACATCAGTAGGGGACATGTGTTGTAAAGGAAATCTCACTCTTGTTTCTCTTTATTCCCTTCGTCACCGATGATGTATGGGGGTTGTTTTTTACCCATTTGTCTGTGTGCAGGATATCTCAAAAAGTTAGACGGATTCAGACAAAACTAGTTGAGCAGGTTGGGTGTGTGAAGAGGACGAATTGATTACATTTTGGCGAAGAATCTGAATTGGTTCTCAAATTTTAAGAATCGCTCAAGCCTCATACCCAGCCCTAGTTTCTTCATTCGTTTATCTTGGATGCCGTTTACTGGCTTTTACCAAGAGTAAATTCGTTTTGCACACACCAAAGTAACGGCGTCTCAAGGAGTTGCCGCCGTCATACTAATCGGGAAAAATCATATTGGTCCACGTGGTCGTCTGCCACTGCTTGGAGAAGCAATCTCTCTTCCTTGTCCATGTTTTACAGAAACGCGAGGAAGGTTGGTGGGTGGTAATTGGTGACCCAAAGTCGAACAGTCTTATCTCCATCAAGAGGCTCAGCTTGCAGCAGAAGGCAAAGGTGAGACTGGCTTGCTACAGAGGCCAAATATTCACCCGTGATCACGTACACACAGGCTACCCGGAAGTAAAACCTGCATGTAAACATTTCCCACCTCTCGGCAACTTCCTGTCCCTCCTGTACATCTTTATCCGCTCCATGCAGGTGAAGTTGGATTTTGTGGCTCCAGCACCCGGAACGCACTCATACACGCTGTACTTCATGAGTGACGCATATATGGGCTGTGATCAGGAGTATGGGTTCAGCCTGCATGTGTATGAAGGCGCTGGAAGTGACATCGGTGGCAGTGACTCGGAATGAATCTTTGCTGGTGGGTTTGTAGTCTAAAGATATCTCTCGGTCATCATATGAGTTGCTACTTCACACCTTCAAACACAAGAAACTTTTGCAAGTGTGTAGTCGACAATTGTGCTCATGTTAAAAACCTGTATTGATAACTTTTTTACTTTTTTGCTTTGTTGCCATTTTTGCCATTTGGCATTATTTTGTTCCATTTCCTTTTTTCATGGCTCTTACTATGTAGTTGTGATTTGTGTAATTTTAAAATGAATGGCTAGTTCTATCATTGAAATTTTCCAGGTTTCTTCATGAATGTGACAGTTATGGATTCGATTTCATGAATGACAAATCTGTTTCTGAATAAAAGTCTGGATATTTATTTCCCAGACTGACTTTTAATGGTTGTATATTTTTGTACACGCTTGCTGAACAGACCTTGCAAATCACCTTTTCGTCATATTTGATTCGGGAACTTCCAAAGGTGTTTTCTAATTTTTGTTTGCGTTACCTTTTCTGACGATGTCACTCTCTTATCTTTTCCTTAGCTTGTTTGAATAAAATTGATGCTTCATCGACGAAACACCCATCTATCCTATTTAATTGGTGCAAGGAAATGTTTACTGTAAATCATCGAGTGGATCGATCCAGATTTGAGTGACACCAATAATCCTTTGCCGTTTGTAGAAACGGCTGATGTTCCTGTTCCACTTTAATGTTCTGTTTCCAGGAAAAGCTTTGGGGTTTAACAGGCCTACCTTTTCCTGTATAGTCTCAGTTCAGTGCTTGCATTTTGAGCTTTGCTTCCCTTCCCACCTCATTCCCCAAATGTTTAGAACGGTTCTATGGATTGCCTTGCCAACGTGCATGAATCGCTACCAAACCCCAGCCCACAACAATATTGTTGTGGGGCCGGGTCTTGGTGGCGAGCACGACCGTTAGGTGGAGCAGTAGAGTCGTCTCCACCGAACACCCGGAATTTAGGTCGTGACCTCGGATAAGTCCGAAAGGCACGGGTCCCTTGCAGGACCATGAATCGCAATAATTCGACCGCGTGGGGTAGGGTTAATTGCCAAATTTCAATATACCTAAGTACCACACGGCAAAGCTACCGGGGAATTCACACCCTCGACAGGCCTCGAGCGGGACGAGCCGTTACCGTGCCCGAACCGTGTGTAACTCGAGCGGATGGTTACCGAGGCCCGTTGGTCCAAATGAACAATTTACTGCTTCGCTATTTCTCAACACTCATCGTGCTAAGCCAATAAAAGAATTGACAGGGAACGAGCTGGGACATTCAACAATAGGGGAATTTATTTACAATAATCGGGGGACGAGGGGAGCACGTAAGGGCAGAGTTGTCCGAATAAAGAAGGGAATCAAATGTACAAGCAATTCCTTAAACAATTCTACTTAGAGACAGGGCCCACGGACACACATACGCACACACAAATACCCCAGAAAGAGATGGACCTCGAGGTCTTTATTGCCCCTTCAGCTCGAAGGGAAAACGAGCTGAGGGAAGAGAACGTGGCTGGCTACCTGGCCGCGTTCGCGCGGCTGGACGACCGCACCTTCCTGGAGCACCAGGCACCGAAGAACGGACCAGGGCAGCCAAACCCAGAGGAGGCAAGACGAGGTGATCTCCCGTGATGAGATGGTCGACCGCTTGTTGTAATGCGCCAGACGAGACGCCTCGGATGCGTGGGATGCAGTCAGCCGCAGACCCAGACAGAAGAGCGCTTGAGCAGACGGGACGCAATCATCAATCAATTCCATCCGTTTTTTCGGGGCGGATCCGCTCCCCCGTCGCCTGCTCCCATTGGGTGGACGGCGTGTCGTGGCTCCGCCTTCTTGAGAAGGACCGCCCCGGCTTTGGTCCGCGCGTTGCCCATTGGGCGGAAAATGACGCATACCCTTATTTGGCGCGAAGCCAGAACGAAGCGCTCTGTGCCCATATTTGGGCCAAGCCAGAGCGAAACGCTTCGTGACCATATTTGGTGCGAAATCCATACCGCCTGGGGCATGGCATTCCACCCACGCACACGCCCGCATGCCGGCGAGCGCGGACAATGCTGCGAGCAGAGGGTTGTTGTTGGGGTAAAAATCCTATCTATAAAATAACTTTGCAGTGCACGTACACTTAATTCCCTTTAGACATGGGGGAAAGGGACCTATCTATCCACATTTACTTAACGAAATAACTGAGCTATGGGGACCTGAATGTTGAGTGCTCATGGCTGCCAGATTCGTAACAATATTACCCTCGCCAGAGAGAGTATTGCATTCGTGTCCGTTTGTCTCCATACAGAACGAGTGTTTTTTTCTCTGCAACCGCTTTTCAGATTGAGATGAAGTTTTCGCCATTGGAGCGACTACTGTAGAATGTTTTCATGATAATTATGATGTCATCGGTCACGTGGTTTGGCAGTCAAGGTGTTTTTTAACGTTGAAAAACATTCTCTGAAATGGCTGAAGAGGTGAAACTTTACACGTATAACCACCTATCCATGAGGAACAAAATGTTCACACATAGGTCACATCATGGTTTGGTAACCATATTGGATTTACCATAAAACCTATAAAAATCTTCTCCTGGACAGATCGAAGGGAAACTTCACACAGATGTTCCCAAGCCTTGGGGATACCAGGGTATTCACAAATAATTGATGTTGCATGGTCTGGCAGTCATATTGGATTGAGTGAAGATATTTTTAAAATCCTATCTTGAACTGCTTCATTAATCATTATGAAACTTCACAATTATGATCTAATAGTGATGGTGAATGTACGTTTTAAATTTCAACCTGAACAGACGCATCGTGTGGCAGCCAGAATTATTTAATTTTTTGATCTGGGTTCATTTTTATTTTTTTTGAAAACGCTCACTTGGCTGTGCCTGGATGAGTTTGAGGGTAGAGGAGCAGCAGCTGAAACATGAATCCTATCCAGGTTCCTCCTGATGACTTAATCTTTGTTTTTTGCTTGTTTGGGTTCCTTCTGATGACTCCAATGCAGACTGGACCTATTTGGTCTTCCATTTGCTTTGAATTGAATTTATTTTAATGCCATTCGACATTCAATTTAATAACAATAAATGTCATGGGTCAGAGTCAGGTGTCTAATCAAAGCGGGATGTTTTGGTATCCGGTCATCACTGCCAGCTGTTACAAAGTGGCATTTCTTGTTATGTCTCTTATTAATTATGCAACACACCAGTACACAAACCCCACACCAAAGTCCTGGCGAGGGTCTGCAATCTGATTGCTATTTTTCTTGTTCCTTTTATTTCTGGTCATCAGTAAAAAATATCAAACAGTAATAATAAAGTACAACAATGTATACTAAGTTTATTCCCACTGTTTTTGAGTTTCAAACTACCTATAGCAATATTTTTATTTATTTGTTTTTGCATGACCTCTACCGAATGATGCAAAAGTCTCCAAGCTCATTCACTTTTACATTGAAAAAGTTCATACCTCCCTCTCTCTAATTGTACAGTTGGAATTCTGTCAAAGAAAATGCAATAATGGAGAGGAAAAGTCCCACAGCTTTCTTTTAGGAAAAAAAAAGAAGAAAAAGTTTGTGTACAGTATTTAACTTCATACTGTCTGGAAGGGCTCAGATTATATACTGTTATAAGACAGAAGTGTTAATTCAAGACTATTGTTCTTCAACACTAACAATAGATTAAGTGTAATGCATGTTTCACTAACTACACAAAGAAATCTGTCACGTTGATTATGTTCACACTCGTGTTTTGAAGCATTCCACATTTTGGTTGAACCTGTTGTAATTTCAAAAAAAAACAAAAAAAACCCACAAAGTACAAGAGTGGCCCATAATGTTAACATTCACAATTGGAAAGTTTGAAGCATTAGTGAATATTATTTGGAGGTTTATCGTGGAGATGTTCAATGTCACCACAATTTGCCACTTTTCCAACTGCCAGATTGATTGATTCACTACCTTGTGAAACAAGTCCCCCACTGATTGCCACCCCCAAATTTCAGCCTTGGTTCCATGAGAGTTTGTGACCTTTGTGTGAAGATTTTAAACTTCAAATGCTCCATAAAAAATATAATCACAGATTGTAAATGAGGCTGAGCAGTCCACACCATTCCGCATTGAAGACTTGAAAGGAATGATGCAATCAATCTAAGTTGAATGGAAAAAGTGAAGAAGTCTCCCGACATGGGAAGTTCTCCAGAAACCGGTGTCCGTGAATGTTAAGAAAAATTTTAAAAACATGGAAAAATCCTGGGCTAAATGAACTAGATGGGCTTTAGTTATGTGTGTGTAGTTGTTTTTTTTTTGGGGGGGGGGGTTATTGGATGTTGTGTACAGTACAAACAATCACCCCTTGACAGTTTTATTTGCACAATGTTATCATTTTTGGGCCACCCTGTAGTCACAATATCAGATGTCTTCTTGGAACCAATGCAGAGATCTAATCCTCAATAGCTTGTTCTTTGGCCTTTTCCCTACAGTACGAGCCTCTCCGTGTCATCACAGCAGCCCCATTTAGAATGATAAACCCTCAAGTAAGTCCCTCCTTAGAGTATTTGTACTCATAACTCATCGTGTCTGCCTGAGCCTTTAGGTTTCGCAAATCTACCAATTAAGAGCGGAAACTCAGATTTGGAATCAATAATGACAAAGGCAAATGGACGGTCGGCATAGAACAAAGAAGCTGAGCGCAGCTCTTTTCTTGCATAGAGTTCAGGAGGGTGAGGGTCCCCTTCTGGCCCAAACTCGAATGCCGCTCCATGAGAGACTCGGCTAACATAGAGACCTTTCGCCGAGGCGATGCCAGAGAGGTCGGATCTGGTCTTGTCTGTCACTCGTGACAGGCCGAGTTTTTTAACGGCGTCATCCTGAAATGAAAAAAAACAACGAACAATGCAAAATTTAGGACAAAGACAGTTGTTTATTGCAAGTTTTATTTGATCTACAACGAGTCGTGAAATTACATGTTTGTTTAACTTTGTAATAAAAGTCGAGCCAGTGGAAAGGGGAGATTGGGTGAGGGAGGAGCGATAAAATAATTTTAGACATGCTCTGGTACAATTTTAAGTTGATCATTTATGTCTGTAACCTACCTGAAGGTCAAAAACGCTCTCTATAGAGACCCGAGGTAGAGATACTGCAACTGCCTTCAACACCATTACAGAACGCCACTTCCGAAGTTGCTCCACCGTAAGAACCTCCTCTATCTTGTGGAGACCACCTGTTTGTCGTGGTAGCAGGATCACAACGCTTGCCAACTCTTTGGCCAATGGCATTTCGAGCACCTGCAGCCTCTTTTCCTCGTCGTCATAGAGCTTGTAGAAACCTGGAAGAGAGAGAGAGAGAGAGAGAGAGAGATTGAGATTGAGATTGAGATTGAGATTGAGATTGAGATTGAGATTGAGATTGAGATTGAGATCGAGATTGGATTCGACTGAGGGTACCACATGATTTACAATAAAGGTTGAAACAGATGAACACCATATTTGGGACACTTTTGAATGATGGTCATTCATCGCATTTAATTTTTTTTTTCCTTGGTGTTTGAAACACCGATGTGAACATCAACACGTATTAAATAGAATGAGCAATCAGAGACTGCAGACCCTTGCCAGGACTTGTTTTGTGGCAAATGAATGGAAGATTGTATTAAATGAAAGGTCTCAATGGTCCAGTTGTAAATGTGTAAAGGTCAAAGGTCTGAAAAGTTGTGATGGTTGAAAGGAGTCTGAGGGTCTTAGAGTCTTAGGGCTCTTAAAAGGTATTTGGGGTCTAAAGCATCCGAGGGTTCTGAAGGGTCTTAAAGGGTGTTGGAGGTCTTAGGGCTCGAAAGGGTTTTAGGATTCTGATGTAGTTAATACACATACAGTACTCACGTTCTGGACAGACAGACAGACAGACAATGAACACAAATGCAACACCCTCTCCTCTGACGAGGGTAAATAAACAATAATAGAAGGGAAAAAATGGATGTTGTGTGTCGTTTCATTCAAGCACACACACACACACACACACACACACACAACACACAACACACACACCACACACACATGCACATACACACATACACGCACACACACATCACGGTGAATGGCAGTTTGTAATCCCATATCGTGTTAACTCGTGTCCTCCAGTCTTTACCACAACTTGTACGTGCCGCATGTGCAAAAAAAAAAAAAAAACTTTCAAACCACGTGCCAGAAACAACAACCACACAGGCCGTTCCATCACTCTCGCGTGCCCGTACATGCGTGGCCGTACGTGCAAAAACAAACAAAAAAAACTTTCAAACAACCACACAGGCCGTTCCTTCGCTCTCGTAAAGGCCTGTCACACCTTGACGATTTAGCCAGCGTATGCCGACGTATGAAAATTTGTCTAAAACGCTGGCACACGTTGAATACGTATGGGTAAGTTTTGTATACGTTAAGAGCACGCTGGCATACGTCGTAGTACGCTGGCTAAAACGTCGTAGTACGCTGGCATACGTCGTACGCTGGCATATGTCGTAGTACGCCGAGCTGTTAGACAAATTTCCATGCTTGAATTTTTCGACGTATGCCAGCGTATGACTCACACTTCCGCATAACGCTGGCCATAAGTTGTAGGCACGTTACGCGATCGTTGACACACGTTATTGTAAGTTACTCATAAGTCAAAACACGTCGAGGTAATGTTTAGCAACTCCGAAACTTATTTCTAACCTATGAGTAACGTGTTTTAGGCACGTTATGCGATCGTTGACACACGTCGACACACGTTACTTGTAAGTTACTCATAAGTCGAAACACGTCAAGGTAATGGTTAGCGTCAGTGTTCCAGACTCCCTGGTTTTTTTGTTTTTTTCTTCGGTATGACGGTGATGTTAACACTTCGATTTCTAGTGCGGTTATAATATAATTAATAGGCTGCCGCTCAACGATTTAAATCATAACCGCACTAGAAATCGAAGTGTCAACATCACGTCATACCGAAGAAAAAAAACCAGGGAGTCTGGAACACTGACGCTAACCATTACCTCGATGTGTTTCGACTTATGAGTAACTTACAAGTAACGTGTGTCGACGTGTGTCAACGATCGCGTAACGTGCCTACAACTTATGGCCAGCGTATGCGGAACGTGTGTCATACGCCGAGTACGTCGAGAAATTTTCAACATGCTGAAAATTTGTCGACGTACTCGGCGTACTACGACGTATGCCAGCGTACTATGATGTATGCCAGTGTACTACGACGTATGCCAGGTGTGCTCTTACGTGATACAAAACTTACCCATACGTATTCAACGTGTGCCAGCGTGTTAGACAAATTTTCATACGTCGGCATACGCTGGCTAAATCGTCAAGGTGTCGACAGGGCCTTTACGAGAGCGAAGGAACGGCCTGTGTGGTTGTTTGAAAGTTTTTTTTTTGTTTGTTTTTGCACGTACGGCCACGCACGCACAGTAAAATTGTTCTCTTGTCCACGCCTTCTCGTTTTACATTGTTACGTTCACTTTCTTTCTATCATAGTCATTGCTCAACAGAAAAAGGATTATCCTCAACTTCGATCAACGTGTAGAAGTGTTGAAGAAGCTTGACTGACTTAAAGTGCGTGAAAAAGAAGACTGTACGAAGATCTGAACCTTGTCAATCATATATATGCCTCTAAGGCAGTTATTGAGGTGAAAAGTAGAAAGCGGTCTTCAGGATTCTGCCCTAAGAGCAAAGATGCATTGAAAAACTAAAAGCCCCTTTTTCAAAATGGAGTCACTTGTTTTTATATTAATTTACAAATACTGTACTTTCATACACAACATGTTTTATACATCGAGCCACTTTTTAAACTCGTTTATAAAAGCTTAAAAGCCATTGGGTAAATATATAAAAATTCCTGCCGTGTAGGGACACTGTGTCTTGGATACATGGATGTTTTTAAAAGACGGACGACTGGAATAGGCCTATATCTCGAGGCTCTTCCATCATTTTTGGTTTAAACAAAACCTTCAGTCACAGCAAGTGCTCAAACTTATCGAATTATCTAGTTCCGTCAAGTCGTGCCCGATGCGTGTTCATTTGCTAAGTTTCTTGTTGGGCGTTCGCCAAGTGGCTTAAGCACCCAAGCAAGCACTCCATTGGAAACTGTTGAAACGGAACGGCTGGCTCAGCAAGCGGTAGCTGGCTGCTTGGTAACTGGAACACACACCCGTGGGAACGTTAGTGAGCAGATTTCTCCAAACATCCCAATCCTGCACCAGTGCCCGAAGATCTGGCAGAGACAGCTTGGTTGCACCTTGACCCCATTCCCCCAGCAACACATACACACAAGCACGGTCTGATTCTTACTCTTCTTCCCTCAACCCTACCCAGCATGATTGATTCCTCTAGAGTTTTGTTTTCTGCACACATGAGGTGTCCAAAGTATGACAGTTTCTGTTTTAGCATCAGTGCTTCTAATGTACGTGGTGCATGGTGTTCTCATTTCTTCAAGCACTGATTTGTGTGTTCTTCTTGCAGCAGTCCATGGAAGCTTTAACATTCGTGTCTCCAACATCAGGTTTCAAAACTGTCAATGTTCTTCCTTCCTTCCTTTCTTTCTTTCTTCTTCACTGCCCATGACTTACATCCATACATTGCAACTGAAAATACCAGAGCCTTCACGTGCCTCCTCTTGGTTTGTATTGTCACATCTTTGTCTTTCCAGATCTTTGTCAATCCTGTCTTAATGGCTCGAGTGGTGGGATTGGAATCCGAGGGTCCTGAGTTCAAATCCTGCTCAGCTCTTGAATTAATACCAGGTGGGGTTAACTCAGCCTGTCATCCTTCTGAGGTCGGCAAAATGAGTGCCAGCTTTCTGGTGCTGTGTCGGAGTGGCGACCCGTCCAGGATTGTGCCGAAGAGCCAAGGAGACTGCTTAGGCAGCACCAACGCTCTGCATAGAGTATGGTCCCCATGGAGGGATGGTCAATCCTGTCATGGCTGTTCTCCCCAAAGTGAACCATCTCAGAATTTCTCCTCAACATTCTACACTCACTTCATTATTTGGACCAAGGTGTAATAGCTCTTTGTCTTTCCTAGCTTGTTGTCTGAAGTCGGCATGCAGTCGCTTCACGTCCTCTCTTGATGCGCCTTTGGTTTTCATCTCTCTTTTTCTTTCTGCTTGTTTTTAGGATGTTGTTTTGTGGCATCTTTACCTCCGCCAGCTGGGGGTGAACAGAGGTTATGTTTTCACCCCTGTTTGTTACTTATGAAATCGAAGATTCACGAGTATGTACTGTGTATTGGTTCGTCTGGTCTGTTATTACGTCCGCCGCCGAAAGTGGCCAGAGGTTATGTTTTCACCCTTGTCTGTTGGGTGGTCGCTAGACGACCCTTAGTCTCAGGTTTTCCAATCTGTCTGTTGTTTGTATGTAATGGACAGCTCTGGAGGCCAGAGGAGTCAACGATTTTGATGAAACTTGACTGGTAGGTTCATACCAGGATCTAGTTGTACACTTTTGAGCACCGTTGCTATGGACGCCACCGTTGCCGAGCAACGGGACTTTGAAATTTTTGAAAAAATCCGAAAAATATTTATATTTTATTTTTTTCGAAAACCAAAAATCGGCTCCGCGCTTTTATGCGCACTATAATCAACCTCTTTGTCAAAAATTTTCAGCCCGATCCGTAAAAAACTATGACTAGTATGCAATTATATTACTATATGCTTTCACCCCAACGTTCGCGTTGGGATTCCCTAACATAGGGTTAGGGAATCGAACACAAATGATGAATGGACAGTTGCTCGTCATGTTCCTATATGGAACAACGAACGGCAAAAATGCCATCTGATGTTCTCTTATCTACATATTCAAAATTTCGCCTTAGTCTAGCGACCACCCATGTCGCCTACCGGCTTGTCTGTCTGTTTGTCTGTCTCTGAATAGGATATCTCAAAACGTTGTGGACGGATTCAGACGAAATTTGATATCTGGTGTAGCACGAGTGCATGATATTGTATTTTAAAAAGTCGTGGACAACTTATGACAAGACTATCTGGATGAGTTGGGAAGGTGACAAGAACAAGCGGATTCGATTTTGGTTCAGGTCCGGATGCAGATCCACCTCTCAGTGGGATACAAAACGTAAACTGTTCAGCCTGGCAGAGGTATGCGCTCTACCGAGTGCCGTTCTTGTCTTTTACAATGTCTTTTAATTCTTGACACAATTAGTCTGGCATTCTGTCAACAAAGTCCAACTCTGAAAAACGGTTTTTCTTTGCATTTGTTTGGATACATTTTCAAGATCATATCTGGTTGGAGTTTTTGATATTTTTTTTTTCATCTTTCTCAGTTTGACTCATAGTTTTGCCACAGAGTTCATGATCTGCCCCCACAGTCTGTGTCTGGCAGATTGTTGGAGGATTGCACAACACTTCTCCATCTTATATTGATTAGAATGTAGTCAATCTGATTTCTCTGTTTCCCATCTGGTGTAGGCCATGTGTACAGTCTACTTGTTTGAACTTGGGTTGTTTAAACCATGTATTTCCAATTATGAGCTCATTCTCCATACAGAACTCCAGCATTCGTTCCCCCGGCTCATTTTGGACACCAATACCATGCTTTCCTGCAATCCCTGGTGCTCCTGCCCCTCCAATGTTTGCATTCCAGTCTCTCATAATAATTAAAACATCCCCTTTAAGCACCTGTTCTACCAGTTCATGCAAATTTCCATAAAACTCTTCTGCATTTTCCTCATCCGTTGCAGAAGTTGAAGCAAATATCTGAATGATGGTGGTGTTCACCAGATGTCCTTTCATCCTAGCTGATTTTAACCTTGATCATTGACTGGGTTGTATCCCAGTACTGACACCACCGTCTTCTTATTGCAAATCACTGCCACTCCATTTCTTTTACTGGTTTCGTGATCAGAAAAGAACACTTTGTCATCGTCAGATTGAAACTGCCCCAAACCAATCCATCTGAATTCACTTATCACCAAAATTTGAGTTCATGTCCTCTCCACCTCTCTCCTTACATCTAACTTTTCCTGATTCATTGACCTTACTTTCCCTGTCCCAATTTTGTAAATGGTTGAGAAGCTCAGAATTCAACTTTCACTTGTAGTGACCTCAGCAACTGGATTTCCTTGCGGGTTTGATCCAGTCCCACCATAACGGCCAGTCCTACTCAACAAAACACTTTCCTCTTCCACAGTAGTCATTGGGTGCTTTCAACCCAAGGGCTCATCCTCCGGCACCAAAGCTTTATCTCTTGGATTTCTGATCATTATTGTTTTCTTGGCATGTACATAAGTGGTTTGCCATTGCCTTCTGGGCAGTGTCTGTTATATAGATCCTCGCCATTATTCTCCATTAGAGAATCCTCTGCCTAGCATCAAAGCCATGTAGCCATTACTGGCAAAATGTGCCAGCTGCCTGCATGGCAATCCACCACCTGCTCCCACGGCTTTACGCAACCGTGATCGGGAGGCTAAAATAGGGTAATACACCTTGCCAGAGGGTGGTCCATGGGTTGATGAATGCAAAGGCCACCTCCTTTGCTACCGTTACCCTGTTAAACCCTTAGCCTTTGGTGGCAAAACCTGAACCACAAGGCAGCGGCGGATTTGATTCACAGTTTCCTTCTACTCAGGCTACAAGGCAAATAATAGCTCTCATATAAATATATACAAGCACATATTAGGCTGGGGGTAATGTGGGGACTCATTGCCATGGCGCGCTGCCTTGACTTTATCCTGTGACAAGTTCTTCAACATTCTATAATGCATTGTCTTTACGTCATGACACAGTGCCAATGACAGTGCAGGTAATTATTCATTAAAAATTTTGTTCAGCTCTTCTGCCAAAATGAAGTGTCGCCAATGTAGACCCACATGTACTCCCTGCACTGTCATCTTGCAATTGCATCCAAATCAGCCAATTTGATCAACACTGACATTCCAATGATCTGTGGTGCATAAACCTCTCTTTTCAGCCTGCTTGGACGGGGAGTTCAAGCGTCTGATTGACAGCCTGATAGGGAAAGTGAACGGAGGATAATGAATTGGTATATTTTGATGGAAAGACACAAACTTTTGCACATTTTGTCTCATGGAACATAAACTATTTCATGTGCTCTGTGTGAAAATATTTCAATCTGTGAGAGAGCGAGAGAGATGATGAAAACCCACTGCACGTCAAATAACCCTAACAGAAGGAAGCGATTCCCGACTGCTCAGGTGTTTCAGTGTTTGCGTGTCACGAGAAACGGACAACCGAGGCAGCATACTCAGACAATTAATCTCCCATATTACCCCAGCCTAAGACTCAAAAATAAACTAGTAATGAAAAAAAATCCAACAAAAATTCGGCACGAAAGAAACAACCTCACTCTTCCATGAGCCTCGATCTTGTATAGAAAAAACAGAGAGGTTTAAATTGCAATGTTTCATTATAAATGCTTCATGTTTATAGAATACGAGACATGGCTCACAATTATCATGTTACGTCACAAACTTCCTTTTGTACAAGTTGAAAAGTGAGATTTGCCCACTTGAAATGTACGTGTGTAACTTGCTGGGGGCAGGGTTATATTACCAGTGCGGTGCATAAAGTGAATGGAACGGGTGAGTGTGTGTGCCATCAGGAAGCCCCGTGGGTCCGACAGGTTGGGATGAAAGCCTTCATGCCAGTGCCCTGCAGGACAAACACATCCACAACGAGCACACACACAATCCAGCATTACTAATGCAACGTTAATACCGAGATGCGGTGCCATGCCAAGCGGTGTAGCCTCTTGAGCAGTGCCAAGCGGCCGGACTCACTATTTTGCCTGCACCTCCATTTCTCAGCATAGGCTGTCTTGTACGTGCTGTCCACCTCGCCCGTTTGCATGCACAAGAAGTCTTCTTCTTTTTTTGGATGTTTATGAAAAGGCAGATGATTTTCCTGCCCTTTTGCTCTTGACTTTAGAATAATGGTGTGGAAGAATGTTTTGATGCAGCAGTGCTTGGAGAGGGAGAGGTGAGATGCTGAAAGATGTGTTGAAATTTTTTTGTTGGCCTTTTCATTCCTGGTACTTGACAACAGTTACTCCTGCGAACTTTCCTCTGTCCAAAACGCTGTCAACTAACCAATCTCAAGATTACTCCAAACATACTGCAAGGAAAATAGCCTAGGGGAAAGATAATTTAATTAATTAATTAGACTTGTTAGCTATATCTTCAGTTGACCTATTATGTGTGTTTAGACTAACTGTCCCATCGATTTCCCGAATTAGCATCACCAGAGATAACATAACCTTATCTTTTAATCCCTCTGTTGTCCCACTACTGTGCTATCTTTTCTTCTAAATACCCACCCCCCCCCCCACCTTTAAACATCTCGGTGCTGAATTGTGTTTCAGCAGAGTCATTCCGCTTGATGCTATGTGTTGGACGTCAGTGTCCGGTGGTGCAATTTGGCCAATTGCATTTTAACTCTGAGGTTTGACTGGAAATCCAATGACTGACTGCTTCTGTGACGCACAGTAATCACTCCATCCATCCATTGGGACCATACTCTGTGCAGAGCATTGGTGCTGCCGAAGCAGTCTCCTTGGCTATTGGGCACAATCCTGGACGGGTCGCCACACCGACACAGTATACCAGCAAGCTGGCACTCATTTTGCCGACCTTGGAAGGATGACAGGCAGTCAACCCCACCTGGTATTAATTCAACAACCAAGTGGGATTTGAACTCAGGACTCTAGGATCCCAAGCCCACCACTCTAGCCATTAAGCCAACACCAGGCATGTCATCACTCAGCCACCTGTATGAGTCACTTGGCCAATAGTGCCCTGATTGGTTGGTTCGGATGTGTATGACCCAATCATATTTGAACTCCCAGAATGGGTGAGGAAGAATGTTTGGCGTGGAACGAGAGAAGAAGGGAAAGATCAGTGACATTCACTCCGTTCTGCATCAGTTGAATTGTGGAGTGTGGGACAAGGCACTGCCGAGAATTCAAACCCCACAATGGAACCACCACGAGCTGCCCTCGTGCTGTGGGACATTCCACATTTCAGTGCATCATCATCCTTTTATTTTCCTTCTCCCACTATCTTTCTATCCTCCCATGCTATGTCAGTGTGATGAAGACAGTTTTAAGTCAGTGAGCTGTCTGTGTCTTCGAGGTAAGCCCCACCATCATGTTCCCTCATTTCCTGTTATTGATTTCCCCATCCTTATTTATTAATGTATAGCGGGGGCTGCCCGGTGCTGCCGAGAAGAGGAGGGATACCTTGTGCTGCCTGGCCGAGTGTGTGCTCAGCTGGTGATTGCCCCCAGGTAGCTCAGATGGCAGAGCACTGGTACAGTTCACAGAGGAATGAGTAATTTCCCCCACACACACACATATATATATATATATATATATATATATATATATATATATATATATATATATATTACAGTGTGTGTGTAGGGAGGGCATGGGAAATATTACACAAGCTGTCATGAGCCAGAGATGGAAACACGCCACCCATCCATCCATCTATCGGGACCATATTCTGTACAGAGTGTTCGTGTTGCCGTTGCAGTCTCCTGGGTTATTGGGCACAATCCTGGATGGGTCACCACCCCGACACAGGATACTTGAATGGCTCAATCATTCCAGCAAGTTGATACTCATTTTGCCGACCTCGGAAGGATGACAGGCTGAGTCAACCCCACCTGGTATTAATTCACGGCCAAGCAAGATTTGAACTCAGGACCCGAGGATCCCAAGACCACCACCCTAAGCATTAAGCCAACACCAGGCATACATGCTACCCCATACCCCGTAACAAAAAAAAAATTCAGGAAATTCAAAAGCATTTTCTGATTTATGGTACGAGTTGTATTTTCTTGTATGTTACTACATAAGGATCAGGGGAAAATCACGAATGATCAGATATAGTATATTTGAATTTTTGAAAGTCATGTAAAGTTTATTTTCAGAAGTGTTCAGTACCTTTGAAATAGCATGTGCTGACCAGTCGTAGCCCTTCCTTTAGGTCTGCTGTCTTGCCAACGATCTTGATCCGTCCTTCTGTGTGATCTCTAGTCCATTTTGAAAGAGCTTCTTCAAGGTTCTTCCACTTCCCTGCTCCGCTTGTTTCTGCCTTTGTCCCATAAATCTCACTACTCCGGTGGACAAAGTCTTCACGCAACGTCGTTCCAGTCGGGCCCAGGATGAGAGTGCCCATCTGAGAGAGATGAAGGCAAGGGATGTGATTTTGAAAGAATGCAACATTAAGACATAAAGAAATTATAATAAGATAAGATTCAGATTAAGAATAATTATTGACAATAACAAAAAGCAAATCATAACTCGAGGGTTAATAGAACACGATACCACACACAGTGCTCCTCTTCAATTTTAATTTAAAAAAAAATTTTTGATAGTGTAAAAAATCCGGAAGTTTAATGTGATTAAATTAGTCGAGAAGTCGACCCGGACACCACCCTTATACACCACCCCATTGAACCTTTATTTAAATTAAAACATTGCAAAACTGGAGGTTCTTGGAAGCATTATGACGGGTGATTTCTGTACTACAGTCTTCAAATACTTAATTAAATTTAAACAAAAATAAAGATTGTAAAAGTGGAATAAATGAATTAATTCTGGGTTTTACCACCATTTTCCGCAGGTGTCCATTACATCACCCAATCTAACACATTATATTAGTTCTTCGTATCTGTTGTTTGTGTCCTTTATAACGTCCTTAAAAACAGTACGTTTCCTGTTTTGGATGATTTTCAAGTTTGTTGGGCTGCCAGGTAGGAAGACAGAGTGAAAATGTAATCTCACTCCTCTCTATGCATGTGCGATCGAGATGAATTCAAAGCCAAAGTACGTTAAAACGGCAAACTTGTATTCCTTTTCATGTTCCAATTCGTGTTCAAAATATAACATTCTATTTTAAAAACTTTCCTCATTATAAACTGATAGGATGGCCAGACAGATGGACGACATGAACCAATTGCTTAACTCTGCTTTTCACTTTGCGTGTGTGGGGTAATAATTGTGAAACAAAGAAAACTAGAGGGGAGCACTCGGAGAGTGCAAAACCTCCGCCGCCAATACTGCTGGTCACTCAAGTGAACCTTGTATCTTATTCATTAATATGATGTCAACGTGCTGACAGAGTTAAGTTCTTTTCTCCAACATTTTTTTTTGGGGGGGGGGGTTGAATCACTTAAAACATGTAGAAATGCAAAAAAAAAAAAATCGAAATTTGTTGAAAAAAAGTTGCAAAATTTTTTTTTCTCTAACAATTTTCTTTTTAGGGGGGGGGGATTGGAAATCACTTAAAACATGTAGAAATGCCAAAAAAAAAATTTTTTGGGGGGGGGGGTTGGAAATCACTTAAAAGTGTAGAAATGCAAAAAAAAAATATGTCTCTAAATTTTTTGGGGGGGGTGGAAATCACTTAAAACATGTAGAAATGCAAAAAAAAAATTCTTTTTTTTTGGGGGGGGTAACAATTTTTTTGGGGGGGTTGGAAATCACTTAAAACATGAAAAATGCAAAAAAAAAAAATTCTCTAACAATTTTTTTTTGGGGGGGGGGTTGGAAATCACTTAAACATGTAGAAATGCAAAAAAAAAATTTTTTCTCTAAATTTTTTTGGAGGGGGTAACAATTTTTTTTGGGGGGTTGGAAATCACTGCAAACATGTAGAAATGCAAAAAAAAAATTCTCTATTTTGGGGGGGGGTAACATTTTTTTTTGGGGGGGGGTTGGAAATCACTTAAAACATGTAGAAATGCAAAAAAAAAAAAAAATTTCTCTAACAATTTTTTTTTGGGGGGGGGGGACCAAGTCCAAATTTTAATGGCATGATCCTTGGACCTATACAACCCCCCACCAAGTTTCGTCGAATCCATCGAGGAGTTTTTCCGTAATACTGTTCACAAACAAACAACCAACAAACAGAAGGTGAAAACAGTAACCTCCATCCATCTTCGAAGATGGCGGAGGTTAACTATGAAAAACCTCAAAATGTCATTAAGTTTTCAAACTAGTGTTAAAATCTGCAGTGGATGTAACTGAAAACATCTCAAAGTATCTAAGAGGACCTTAAGTGTGTGATTTCTTTCCGTGACATTGTTGACATCTTTGAGAGTAGTGGACAAAGCCGAATGAAGTGCATCTTCAGACAACTTTTGCGCATGGAGCAAAGTCCGTAACTCCTCGGCAGTTCCAGATTTGGCGCCGAGAACCACAGAGGCCACTGACACTGCAATAGCAAGTGGGACAGGAGAATGTTTCTCCCTGGGTGAGGAAGGCATGGAATGTAAGTTTTGAACACACAAAAGAGGAATTGGATAAGAAAAGGATGAAGGACAGGAACAGAAGAAAACTGAAAGGTGGAGATTTAAGATAAATTATGAGAGCCAGTCACATTGCAAAGACGGGGGGTATACAGTGTGTTTGGGGGGAGAGGCATAGAAAACCCAAGCTGCATTTAAGGAATAAATTAGTGTGGAAACATTTCAAAATGTACTTCACCATAAGCAAGAGTATTGATGTATTACAATTAATTTGGTAAAAAAAAAGCACTAGCAACACAGGGATATCGGCAATAACATATGCAATAAATGATACCCACTTTGTGTCGAATGGGAGGTCGAGTGAAAAACGAATAACCAAATGAGCATTGAACTGATGTTAATTTTTTTTAGATGCTCACCTGCTGTGCCGATGCCACAGCTCGATACATGTCGAGGCCAAACGGGAGGCCAATATTTGCCAGCGGCACCGAGTCAGAGTCCTGGCCAACGTCGCCTGCCGGGCCTCTTGCGGCCATAGCGCAGTGACCCACAGCGAGCCAGAGCAACAAGGAAGGTGCCATGGCTGGGAATGTAGGAAACCAGGGAGAAATCTCATCACCGGAGAGAAGGCAATGTCCATCGTAGCAGAAGTTGAGAGAAAAAAATTAAATGGAGCAGTGGACAGAGTGACAGATGTGAGGAAGCACGATAGGTAAGGTTAGCGACAGAGTACGAGGCGAACTACTATCACTGTGCCATGTAACCAAGTATGGTGATCCTTGTTTACGGTCGTAACAACTTTCTACCAACAAGTTCCTTCATTACTTCCATTACCCTCAAAGATAAACAAATGATGGAGAGGTGGATGACTGTTTTACATTGTTTAAGGCGATGTGACAATTATATTATTGTGCTTTCCAATGTTCACAACGGAGCTTGCACATACATCATGTGTTTTATTACTCTCCCCGAAGGAGGGATTTGGGTCCATTTGTTTGTTTGTTCTTCTGTTTGTTTGTTTGACGGCACAGAACTTTCGTCTTTTCCTCCGCAACCACTTGTCGGATCGTGACAAAATTTTTACCATAGGAGCGACTAATCATGTAGAATGTTTTATTTATAATTATGATGTCATAGGTCAATTCGGGTGGCAGCCATGTTCGAAAAATGGGAAAAAAAAACTTTGGACCTCTGTATCTCTGAAACCGTACCACGGAAAAAATTGAAACTTGGCAAATGGCAAGTACTCCTCATGGGGAATGAGTGTGATTTTTTTTTAATGACGTCATAGGTGCCTTCAATGTGACGTCCTAATTGCATATGTAGAATGCTACATCCGATCAGTATGAACAATTTTGAGGGTCATCTAGGGATAAAATGGTCCACACAAAAAAATATTGATGACGTCATCGGTCACGTTATTCGGCAGCCATATTGTTTGTTTTTTTTAAACATTCAAAAATCTTCTTCTCTGAAGAGGCTAGACAGGTCGAGGCAAAACTTTACATGTATGACCCACCGGTCCATGAGGATCAAAAGGTTCACACATATGATGTCAACGGTCAAATGGTATGGCAGCCATATTGGAGTTACCTAAAAACCTATGAACATCTTTTCCAGAATGGCTAGACAGATCGAGGGGAAGCTTCATACAAATGTTCCCCAAACCTTGGGAATACCAAGGTATTCACGAATAATTAATTGAGGTCACATGGTCTGACAGCCATACTGGATTGAGTGAAAATCTTTTTTTTTTAAAGTTTTTTTCTTGAATCACTTAATCAATCGATGTAAAACTTCACAATTATGATCTAGTAGTGATGGGGAACATACGTTTTCAATTTCAACTTGATCGGACACGTGGCCCATGATCGGACATAATAAATAATCGGAGACAGAATGATTTATTTTTTTGATCTGTGTACTCTTTGTGTTTTGATATTTGAATTTTTTTTAAAATAAGGCTCACTTACTTGGCTGTGCCTGGAAGGGTTTGAGGGTAGAAGAGTAGCAGCTGAAATGTGAATCATATCCAGGTTCCTCCTGATGACTTCATCTTTGCCTTTTGCTTGTTCGGGTTCCTTCTGATTACTCCAATGCAGACCTGTACCTATTTGGTCTTCCATTTTATTTGAATTTATTTTATTTTAATCCCATTCTAAATTCAATTGAATAATTAATAATAATTAAAAAACGTCATGGGTCAGGGTCAGGAGTCTGATCAAAGCGGAGTTGCATCAAAGAGGAACATCTTGGTATCCAGTCATCACAGTTAAAAAGTGGCAGTTCTAGTTATGTCTCTTATTAGTTACGTAACACACCAGTACACAAACACCACACAAAAGTCCTGGTGAGGGACTGCAATCTCTGATTTCTCTTTTTCTTGTTTGGTTTGAAGCCTGTGACAACTAGTTACATCATTGCTGGGATCGTGGCTGTACCGCTGATGCAATGCCCCCTGTTTTCAGTAAGCTGGTACTCATTTTGCCGGCATCAGGAGGATGACAGGCTGAATTAACCCACTTCGTGTTTTTTAACAGCATGACAGAGGCTCAAACAGAAGACCCTAAGATCTTAAACCAGCCACCTTAAGCCAACAGCAGACTTACACACATCATGTGAAAGAAAAGGGCATTAGGAGACCGCAGTGTACATTTTGAAGGAATCACTAACTTGAAGGACAATAGTAGACAATGGACAAATCAATGGTATACCATTTATGGGGATTGCAGCTGCAATCCGCCTTTCTTTTCTCTTGGATTACTATTCAGATGAAAACATTCAGAAACTCTGAAACCAAGGTCTATGCTTTCTTTGAAGGGCAGTGCAATATTATTATCATTTATTATAATATATACCTATGTCAGATCCATATATATTTTTTTTTTTGAGAGTAGTGGACAAAGCCGAGTGAAGAATATATACATATACACATATATACATATACACACATATATATATATATTATATATATATCATCATCATCACACCATTTGAAAGCCTTTATCCTGAGCAGGGGTCAGCTTTTTTGCGGGCTCCAATCATGGTACCCTTTCATGTGGCAATGTTTTTACGGCCGGATGCCCTTCCTGACGCCAACCTTTAGTCGCCTTCGACCCTGCAAGGATAATTACCAGTATACTGGTGCTCATTTCGCCGACCTTCAGAAGGATGACGGCTGATCAACCCCCTGATGCTAACTCAGCGGCCAGCGGGCTCGAACTCAGGATCCCAAGCCACCGCCTTAACCACTGAGCCACACCAGGCTCATATATATATATATATATATATATATATATATATATAATATCATATAGATATAGATATATATATATATATATTATAGATATATATAATATATACATATATAGATATAGATATATATATATATATATATATATGATTTATATATATATAATACATATATTGATTATTAGATATATATATATATATACATATATAGATATAGATATATATATATATAGATATTGAATAGATATATATATATATATATATATATATATACTGTATATACTATATATATATATTATATACATACACACACCATATATACATATATATACAGGTAGCCCGAAAGTTACTTTACCCCTGATAAATTTCTCACACTTCCCTCCGTCCCTTCCCTCTGCCTCGCCCCCTCGCCGCTATGGTATGCGGAAACACTGACTCATAAGAATGATGGAGCACATACAGACAGACAAATTATTTATTGAAAGTACTGTTCAATAAACCTGTATATTAAATAATTCAGAACAATGCTTCACTGGAAAGGGGTAAAGTGACTTTCAGGCCACCCTGTATATTATATTATATATATATTTCTTCTTCTTTCGGCTGCTCCCTTTAGGGTCGCCACAGCAGATCACCGTTATGATCCGCATACTGATTTGGCATAGGTTTTACCCGGATGCCCTTCCTGACGCAACCCTGGTCGCCTCTTACAACACAGGGATAAGGATTGGGTTTCGCCATGATTCCGGGCTGCCCTACACCCTCTCATAGAGGCCCAGTGCAGAGCTCCCGTCCTCAAGCGATCCTCCAACCCAAGCCTCCGAGTAGCCGGATTACAGGCGCACGCCACTACGCCCGGTATACATATACTATTATTATCATTAATATATTATATCATATATATATATATAACATATATATACAATATAATATATCATAATACATATATATATAACAAATATATACATACATAACATATACATAAACATATATATAATATATTATATATACATATATATCACATATATATAATATATTATTATATATATATATATATATATATATATATATATATATATATACACATATATACAAATAAAGTGACTTTCAGGCCACCCTGTATATATATATATATATATATATATATATATATATATTCATATATATATCATATATATATATATTCATTACATATATATTTCATTATACACAATATATATATATATATCTATACAACATATACATATATATAATATCACACACACATATATATATATTATACATACATACATATACAAATATATAATATATATATATATATACATTATATATAGATATATGTATACATTATATATATACATATTATAAACATATTTTATACATATACATATGTACATATATGTAACATATACATTTATATATACATTTACATTTATTTATATACATTTACATATACTGTATATATATATATATATAATATACATATATATACAAACATATACATAATATATATATATATATATATATATATATTACAAATACATATGTATGCATATACATCTATATACATCTCCATATATGTATACATATACATTTAGATATACATATACATTTATATATACATATACATATACATTTATATATACATATATACATATAGGCATTTATATATATATATATATACACATAAACCTGTATTCATAAACCAAACAAGCTTGACAATGTGTTGATAAGTGGGACCATATGATGTTGGCAAAGAAAGAGACAGAACTCACGGCTGATGCAATATAGTGTCGGTCTTGCAGGACTCTGTTAAGATGAAATTTAACTTTATCCTTCCCTGTGAATTGTTCAAAGGTTAATCAAACAGGAGTCTCTCACTACCTTAGACTCATCGAGGAGCTTGTACATGCATGACATGTTCACAAGACTATGTCAATAAGACTACTTCTGCTATAAAACCCTGTGTTTGAGCAGGGATCTTTGCGGACCTTTTTTTTTTATAAACCATCCACAGACGGCAACACTGACGCAATTGAGGTTGCCAGCAGCTTCCTGAAAATGCCTCTAGAGTATGCACCTCGATTATCACAGTTCTACCACTGCTGGCTGCAGAGCACCAAACATTCAAAGAGGCCTTGGGTTCAAAAAGACCCCAGTGCACTAATCTAAGTGTATTTTTCGTGTTTCCACTTTTTCTCTTCTTTGTTACTTATATGATGTTATCGGAGTTTTCAGATGATATGCATGCAATCCATGAATCAAACATTTGCGTTTCCTCAGATTTAAGATGGCTGATATTTATGAGAGGGATTCTGAGAGGCTTAGGCAGATGCTTGATGAGTGTTCGTCTGATAGTGAAGTGGAGGATGATAGTGAGGGTGACTATGATCATCTTGAAGTCGATGAGTATATCTCAGACTAAGACCCCAGTGTAAATCTGGAGAGTGAGGATTCTAATGAAGAACCACCACCGCAACAGACCCCACAGAAGTGGACTAGATGCGATGGATGGCTCAGCAATGACAAGGTGACTTGGTGGGAGAAAGAGGATCCTAGTTTGAGAGTGCGCACCCGTGCACATAATGTGTTCTCTGTGCATTTAGGGCTGGACCTTCCAAGCCCTGTTGGTCCAAACACCTCCGTAATTTTGGTCTCTTGATCAGGGCAGAAATATTAGACATATTAGTGACCAACACAAACATGCACATCAGTGATGAAAGAATGAAATTTGCGAAGTGTGCCAGGGCAAAAGACACAGACATTGTTGAAATTAAAGCTTTTCTGGGGTTGGTTTTGTTGGCAGGTGTTTTTCACAGCAACAGAATGAATTTGGAGGATCTTTGGAACTCAGATGGGACCAGGTGTGGACGTTTTCAAGAGCAACAATGTCATTGCAGTGTTTCAGGTTTCTCCTTATTGGCCTCAGATATGATGACAATACAACTTGCCCTGAACACAGATTAGTTGATAAAGTGTTCCCGATCAGAGATCGATGTCGAGAAAACGTATTATTTTGGTTAATAAAGGAAAATCAGTTATCAATTTTGGATATTTTTCATTGACCGTTTATTAACACGATCAAAACATGAAAATGGGACAAATATCCTACGTATTTGTTCACTCGATTGTTCATTACATGTACACATAGATAAATTCACGAATATTAAAAGTGGAAAAATATAATTAAAATGATGTTTTTTATTTATTTGGGGTCCATCTGGATCCCAGTGCACCAATGGTGTTCAAAATATGTGCACTCATGCAGGGTTGAGAACCACATATGCTGGATGGGATTTGATGGGAATTGAACCTGGGTTTTCTGCATGATAGGTCATGTGATAGGTCACATATTCAGTTGGGATGGATATGCTTTTGTTAGTTAACTTCACAAAAGAATCCCTAACATCTGTTTGATTTCATTGCTGCAATATGTCATGCCAACGTGGCAAACAGGCCGGATATGTGGCCAGTACGGATTTAATTAAATTCTCTCTCTCTCGTTCTCTTTCTCTTTGTCCCCCTCTCTCCTCCCCTCTCCTCTCTCCTCCTCTCTCCACGATAGATTTTCATTGTACTTTGTGGAATGTAAAATCAAGAGTTAAAAAAGGACAAAATTGCAACAAAATTTATTTTGCAAAAACTGCAGGGTTATACAGGGATGTGTATATATAATATATATATATTACTGAGATATGTATACTTTCCAGGGCTGACAGGATGGCCTAGAGGTACACACACTCACCTCTAACCTGTCTAGCCTGGGTTCGAATACCCACCTGCTAACCTGGCAGGTTAGCTCAGTTGATGGCCCACATAGCTCTGTGCTGACTGGTCTGACTTACCTCCATCTCGAATTTGCTACCTGTAGTGTATGGAGTAAAATGTCAGCCAAAACTGCATTTCTGCAAGCAAGACCGACGGGAGGCGCTGCATTTCGGAACATGCATCCTCCGAAAGGCAGGAATAAAGCCGGTTGTCCAGTTTGCATTTAGGTCGTGGACTTTAAACATGCCAGAGCGTTTCGAAAAGAGGGTGCTGATGTGTGCCTGTGCCCTTGCCAAATGACCTGCCTAGAAATTAAAATGGGATGCGCAAGTTAATTCCAAATAGAGATGTAGGTTTTAACTATATATATATATAGTCAGAATTGGCATTCCAGTGTTTAAAGTGACGTCACACATCGATGCCTCTCATTTTCCACTCGGCCTACATTCAGGGGCATACATAGGATGTGCCGCAGAATAACAAAGGAAAATAAATAAATATTTAAAATCACTCGCGTTCAGGTTGTGTTTAGTGAATTTTTTCCAAAAGTAAAGTATTTTATTCTAAGATTTTAACCCCCATTACCACCAACCCTTCTCCTCCTACTCGCCGCAAACTCAATCCACTTTTTTTTTTTTCCTGTAGTCTATTGTCTTGCTCTTTGTCCAGATACATATCAATAGGTTTGTATCACGCATGCTAGGACGATGTAGCACGGTCGATGGCAGGTACGAGGTACCCCAAGCACCAACCACACGGGTTTCTTCAGTCCTTCATGACCGTTATCCGGGGTAAGTTACCCTGCATGGTACATGTGAACGAACAATCCAAGCAATTGCAACTGCACATACGAACAGCACTTTAAAATCGACCAAAGAGCCAGTGTCACGTACAAACCGCAAAATGCTCTCGCACGCACACATTGCTTACCAGCACGCTCAAGGATCATCTCGTGAAGTTTCCAGATCAGCACACCCACACCCACTCGAGCCTTATAACAGAAGGTTCTCAGAAGTTTCCAGAATAAGATCCAAATCACCCCTCCCCACTTGCGCAGACTCGGTCTGTTGGAAATTGCCTAGGAATGCTCCTCACCGCTACTCCGCCCCTGACACTGCCCCTTCCTCACCCCTACTCCTGGAAGGAGGTTATGTTTTCACTCCTGTCTGCCTGTTTGTGTGCAGGATATCTCAAAAAGTTATGGACAAATTCAGACTAAACTTGGTGGCCAGATTCTGAAAGTGACAATAATATAGGCCAGGGACCAGTGGGACCTACCTTGCACCCCCCCCCCCCCTTTGCGACAATTTTTCACTGATCACCACAGTGTTCATATATATCCCAAGTATCAGAAAAAAGATGTTCCCAGAAAAATAACTCATTTGCACTATAGTTTATTAAGCTGTTTCCATGGCAACCAATCAAAAATAGATGAATCTCACAAATATCGGCAAAATGTCAATATCTCTGTCAAATGTAAACATAAAATCACAAAATTGGTGTCAAATTATAAAACAGCGCGATGTCGCCGTGCTGTAATTAAAGCTTATACATTTACGTATTAAAATATATTTTGTTTATGCTAATTGGCTCATTTGCATATTAATTAAATTTGACTTAAAGACAATAATTCCCACAAAAATGCAAGAATTTCCATTTTCTTTCCTTGTAATTACAACACGTGTCAGTTTTTTGTTAAAAAAAACAACATTACTTAAGTGTTGCCAGATAAAAGCCAGGTTGGCAAAAAATATATTAAAATTTTTGATTTTTTTTTAAAAAGTAGGCTAATTAGCATAAAATACAAAGCACAATGAATCGTTCGAAAATCATGGCGAATCAGATTAATCATAGAATTAATTAACCTGGCTGAATAATAACAATAACTGCGACTTAGATGTCTGTTTTGGTGTTTAGGGAAACATAACTATTTTCTGTTTGAGTAAAAGTAGTGGAAATAATTTTAAATGCATTGATATGATAATTAGGATCCGGCATTATGGAGTCTCATTTTCGTAAATATCTCAACTTCTGGTACATGGAAATTTGTAAATGAGGATGTACATTGTAAATTTGTAAATGTAAAACATATGTTTGGAGGGTCAAGGAATGAAATGAACATATTTCCTTTGTTGTCAGAGATGTAGAATAATGTTTGGATAGCTTAATTACATGCAAAAATGGAAACAGCTTAATAAAGCATAGTGCAAATGAGTTATTTTTCTGGAACATCTTTTTTCTGATGCTTGGATATATATGAACACTGTGGTATCAGTGAATAATTGTCGCGGGGGGGGGGGGGGTGCAAGGTAGGTCCCACTGGCCCCCGGCCTAATAAGCCGATTAGATTTTGGTTCAGGTCCAGATCCAGATCCAGCCTACCAGTGGGATCCAAAACGTAAACTGTTCAACCTAGTGGAGGTATGCACTCTACCGCGTGCCATTATAATTCTCTTATTCATCTGTTCAGTCGTTTCATTGCACAAAATGGCAGATATACATTGAACCTGTTGATGCAACCTTTTAATATAAAAAAAAAATACTAAACCAATAGAGATTATTATTCATCTAACCTTATTGTCCCTTGGTGGTAAGGCCATAAAGTCCAACAATGACATGAATGTCAATAGAAAGACTAGGTCTCCACTCTGGTTATTTATAAGATGGGAGCATGAATTTGTTATTTGCTCAGGTTGCCTGTGATGATTCGCCAACTCTTCAGAAAGACACCGTGGAATCTCAAACGCTCACCAACGACCAATGTTGGCAGACAGGTCCTCTGGTTTTAATGTCCATAAGTAGTCAGGACTGCACGATATTGATACATGAGTCTGCATGTGAAACACCTGGGTGACTGTTTATATCTTTGTCGAGATTCAAACCCAAGCTAAACAGCTTATAAGCGAGTGCATGCCTCATAAATATGGCTTTGGTGATGTCCCTGCGCCTGTCGCCACTGTTCTCCCTACCCACACCCCTCGTCCCCCCCCCCCCCCCCGCACTAAAATCCAGTAAATAAACTGATAGATTGACTTCATTTAGTGTCTGACACAATGATAGACCGAATGAAGGGGTAAATGGCCCTCTCTGCATCCAAGAGGAAACATCAGAAAGATGTGATTAATTACATTTGAACAACAAAAAAAACTTTCTTTAAAACCCGAAAAAGCAAACATTATATATATATATATGTATATATATATATATATCAGGCGAGTGGCGTGCGCCTGTAATCCGGCTACTCGGAGGCTTGGGTTGGAGGATCGCTTGAGGACGGGAGCTCTGCACTGGGCCACGCTATGAGAGGGTGTAGGGCAGCCCGGAATCATGGCAAAAACCAATCCTTATCCCTGTGTCGTAAGAGGCGACCAGGGTTGCGTCAGGAAGGGCATCCGGCGTAAAACCTGTGCCAAATCGTATGCGGATCATAACGGATGATCCGCTGTGGCGACCCCTAATGGGAGCAGCTGAAAGAAGAAGAAGTAAATATATCTCACTCACACAGACAGACAGACAGACACACACGTTCCTGCCTGCCTGCTAATGCAAACCATTCAACCAGAAGGTACGTGATGTGAGCGGTGGTAAAATCTAAACATGTGGAGTGTGACAAGAACTCCGCCGATCCTCATTGGACACAGTCCACGCCAAAGTGTCACCTCCAACACAGAGGCTTTGGCCCGGTGACTCCGTCGAACAGACAAAGATTACATGGTCAACACCAATTATACATCAAACGGAGCCACTAATCCAGATTTATACCTGGTGTTGGCTTAATGGTTAGGGTGGTTGGCTTGGGAACCTCAGATCCTGAGTTCAAATCCCCCTTATCTGTTGAATTAATACCTGGTGGGGTTGATTCTGCCTGTCATCCTTCCGAGGTCGGCAAAATGAGTGCCAGCATGCTGGTATACTGTGTCGGAGGTGGCGACCCATCCAGGATTGTGTCCAATAGCCAAGGAGACTGCTTAGGCAGCACCAACGCTCTGCACAGAGTATGGGATGGATGGACGGATGTGGATTTCAGGCTTATTTGCCCTCATGAAGACGGCGGCCACATTCGTCGTTTATACATCAGACGCACCTCTTGACTGTTATGGTGAGCATCACCACGGATTAT
>CM068960.1:68524476-68538207 GCA_035128595.1 Eptatretus atami | reverse complement strand
CAGAGTCGGTGGGAGTTGGAGTGGAGAGACGCCCCATTGAGAGCTGGAGAGTTCGGAGGTGGAGCTGAGTTCGGAGTTCGGAGTGCGGGCAGTTGGTTCGCTGGAAGGTTCGCCGGCGCAACCAGGAAGCTGGGGTCGAGACCCGTTCACTCCTCCAGCACGTCGTCGGCCAAGCCAGACCACAGTGAAGGGAGGCCGGTGCGAACAAGGGAGCCAGTCGGGAGTCCGGGCGAAGACACCGAGGTCGCCGAACAAGACCCATCGAGCCGCCAGGTAACCTGCCCCGGCCTCTCGGAGCCCCTTCGGTCATCCCGGCTCTGAGAAAAATAAAGGCTTGCTTACGAGCCTTTTCTTTCTTTCTTGGGTTTTGCATGAAAGTCTGTGGCGTCCTTAAGTAGTGAATTGTGTAAGTGCGTGCTGTAAATGATCATAGGAATCGGCTGTAGGCTTTTTGCTCGTGTCCTGTCCCCATCCCCCCCCCCATTGACTGCTTACGTGCCGAGTGGACCTGCTCTTGAATGTCACCTGCTCGTTGCGTCCCTTCCTCACATTGACTGCCATGGAACGTTCGGGATATTAGCTGGCTTTTAAAGCCGATAAAATAATCTGGTCCGACGGACTTGGCGATATATAACCGCTTGGCATTCGCATACGGAACGAGCCGCTTAAGCGGCTCGTTTTCGTGCAGGTCCCGTCGAGGTATAAACTCCCGGTTTCATATAAAATTTTCATCCCCCATAAAATACTCATCCAGATGAGTATTTATGCATTAATACTCATCCCCCATAAAATATTCATCCCCCCTAAATTTATCAAAACTTTTTACATAAATACAAAATTTATAGCATTATTACATCATGTTACCTGTAATACATGGTTCCTATATGTCTATCCAGGTAATATAATACACAGGGTGTCACCTGTGGGAGCTTGGGCCCTGGGGGCTACTTAAGTCCAGATGGGTATTAACATGTAACTGGGTATAGAAAAGTATTTTATGACTGCAGTTAACCTAGATTGTTATTTTATGGGGTAGATGAGTATTTTATGACTACAGTATATGGTAGATGAGTATATTATGGGTACAGTATAGGGTAGATGAGTATTTATGGTACAGTATAGGGTAGATGAGTATTTTATGGCTACAGTATAGGTAGATGGTTATCTTATAGGGTGTAGATAGGTATTTTATGACTACAGTATAGGGTAGATGGTTATTTATAGGGTGTAGATAGGTATTTTATGACTACAGTGTGGTTATTTTATAGGGTGTAGATAGGTATTTTATGACTACAGTATAGGGTAGATGGTTATTTTATAGGTGTAGATAGGTATTTTATTGACTACATGTGGTTTTTATTAGGGTGTAGATAGGTATTTATGACTACATATAGGGTAGATTGTATATTTATGGAGGTAGATAGGTATTTAATTGCTACAGTATAGGGTAGATGGTTATTCTTTTTATTTTATAGCTACAGTATAGGGTAGATGGTGATTGGTGTTTGAATAGAGATAGGTTATTATATGCATCATGTTATGAAGAAATATTAAAACTGTACAATTATTCTACATGAGATTCCTTTAACAGCATCTTGTTGACATCTAAGTAGTGTGGCAAATGACACTGCCCTGTCATTGAGAATCTCTTGGAAATTATCATCATCTGTGATGTCCTTTCCATCAACTGTTGTGAATGTCTGCTTCCACAGGGAGAACAGCTTCCCGACCATATGTTAAATAGAAAGAGTGGCCTTCATAGATTTTTGCTGACATGTCCTGGTTGCAATGCAATTTGGTGAATGTATCTATCCCAGTCATCTTGCGATTCTCCTACATATTTGGCTAATGCATTGCACAGTGTCTGGTTATACCTTTCTGTCAGTCCGTTGGTCTGGGGGTGGTAAGGTGTTGTCAAGCGATGATTGATACCAAGGACTTGCAAACCTATCGTTGAGTGCGTTACAAAACTCTGCCGTTGTCCGTCAATATTTTGCTGGAGTTCCGTGTCTGCAAACCGTTTCAATGATGAAGTCACAGATATGTTCTGCATTCTTAGTTGGAATCGCCTTGACTTCAGGCCATTTAGTTAGGTAGTCAGTCAGCACTATAATATACTTGTTTCCATTGCTTGTCATCCGAAGAGGTCCAACTAAGTCCATCCCTAGCATATGAAAAGCTGTATTCTTCACCGGGATAGGATGAAGTGATGATGGTGTTTTCGCTAGATGGTTTTGGCGCTGGCATTGGTCACAGTGGGTGATGTAGTCTTTAACAGCTTTCATCATTGAGGGCCAATAGTATCTTCTCTTAACCTCTCCCAAGTTCTGTTTATGCCTTGATGTCCTGACAATGGATCACTGTGACACGCTCTGAGTATAACTGGAACCTCCTCAGGCTTGACAACTCTAACTGGTCCATGCTTTTTATGCTTGTAATACAAAGTCCCATCTCTCAAGCAAAAGGTGTTTGCTTTATTCCTAAAGTTAGACTTGTTGTTGCATTCCTGAAATAAATAATAAATAAATAAATTAAGGTAAAATCTCGGTTATTTTATGTTAACTCAGGACAATGAATATGAAAAGTGTTGTGTGATGATAATGATGATGATGATGATGATTTTGAATTAGAAATAAGAAACCGAGTTGCTATGATGATGATGATGATGATTATTATGGAATTAGAAATAACAAACCGAGTTGCTATGATGATGATGATAGAATGAGGAATAAGAAATCCCAGTTGTTAGATGATATTGATGATGGAATTAGGAATAGAAACCGAGTTGCTATGATGGTGAGGATTATTATGGAATTAGAAATAGAAACCGAGTTGCTATGATGATAATGTTGAAGATGATGATAGAATGAGGCATAAGAAATTCCAGTTGTTATGATGATGATAATATTGATGATAGAATTAGGAATAAGAAACCGAGTTGTTATGATGATGATGATGATGGAATTAGGAATAAGAAAGAGTTATGCGAGTTATGACGATGACGATGATGACGATGATGATGATGAAAATGATGATGACGATGATGGAATTAGGAAAAAGAAAGCAAGTTGTTATGATGATGATGATGATGATGATGAAAATGATGATGACGATGATGGAATTGGGAAAAATAAACTGAGTTGTGATGATAATGAAGATGATGATGATGATTGAATTAGGAATCAGAAACTGAGAAGTTATAATAAAATACTCATCTACCCTATACTGTAGCCATATAATACCTATCTACCCCCATAAAATACTCATCTACTCTATACTGTAGCCATAAAATACCCATCTACCCCCATAAAATATTCATCTACCTCCATAAAATAACCATCTACCCTATACTGTAGCAATAAAATAACCGTCTACCCCCGTAAAATAACCATCTTCCTCTACTGTGGCCATAAGATACCAATCTACCCTCATAAAATAACCATCTACCCTATAGCGTAGTCATTAAATACCTAACCTATCTACCCCCCATAAAATACTCATCTACCCTAAACTGTAGCCATAAAATACCCATCTACCCCATAAAATACTGATCTTCCCTATACCGTAGCCATTAAATACCTATCTACCCCCGATAAAATAACCATCTACCCTATAGTGTAGCCATTAAATACCTATCCACCCCCCCTTCAAATAACCATCTACCATATACTGTAGCCATAAAATACCCATCTACCCCATTAAATACCCATCTGCCCTATATATATACTGTAACCATTAAATACCTATCTACCACCATAAAAATAACCATCTACCCTATACTGTAACCATTAAATACCTATCTACCACCATAACAATAACCATCTACCCAATACTGTAAAGCCATTAAATACATTTCTTACCCTATATGCAGTCATAAAATGCCTATCTATACCCCCCATAAAATGTATAACTACCCTTTTAGTATATCTTTCTAATTGATACTGTATACCTATCTATGCTCAATACTATAAATTGAAAATTGATCACAGATTCCTAAAATGTTATGTACTTCTCTAATGTGAAAAGATTTTACTTAAAATTATTTTGCAAAGTGTGAAAATTAATAAATGAGATGTGATTACCAAATCCATGAAATATTGAAGCTTATTGCATTGTACTGTGAAAAACGCTTATTTCTCTATATAAAGTTTTTTAAGATGTCAATTTAAATTGATTGACCATTTTGTAACAATCAAAAATAGTTTGACATTATCCTATCAACGTTAGGAAAAAATACATGATTTTAAACATCAATTAAAACATAAAAGAGGTTTGTTTTTTAGTACAAATCAGCAGTTGGGTTAGGGTAAATTACATAACTAATCCTTTAAAAATAAATATTACTCACCAGTACTCTTTTAGGCCATTGTCTTTTGTTTGGGTCACTCTGCAAAAAGGTTGCAATCTCACCATAAAAATCAACTTCCGTGTTGCACCGTTGCTGTATTAAGCATGTATGGTGACGTCCAAGTGACCAAGTAATATGTACATGTATACCTGACCAGCCACATTATAAACTTCTAGTTACAAAAACAACATATCTGTCAAAGTCTCCATCACTTCCCATTCACTAGGTGTTATCCAGTCAATTGTATCAATAATTGTCAACCATAGTTCTGGCATGGTAAGTCTAGTCTAGTACACAAGCTTTAATGAGCTCATTAATAGTGAAATAATTAGGGTGTTGTTTTTAGAATTTAGAATTTGTGAAAAGACAAATATCAGAAAAGTTGCTTTAACAATTAAATAATGACAGAGAATGTAACAATTTTAAAAAAAAACCTGACATTATATGTACATATAATATGTAAGCATATTATCCATCAGTTGCATTAAAAAGATGGGCATAGAAAATTGTACAACTGATTTTGTTCATAATTTTTGTTGGGTTGGGGAATGTCAGAACTCAACTATATTATCAAGAAAAATACAAAATAACATTCTCTTTTCCAATAACACTTAAAATACTGTACTGTATAAATCAAGTTCCTTAGCCAATTGTATAACTGAACTGTGTTTATTACTTCTTTTTTGTGGGAAGAGGTCGATATATTAAAATGTCAGAAATCAACTGTGATATCAAGAAAATTTAAACATAACGCTTCTTTTCAGAATACACTTTACCAAATTCAGCATTCAGAGTACCAATGCCAGTTACATTATTATAACCTTTTGTGAATTATCAAAACAAGATTTAAATGGTTTAAAACTTCAGTGTATTTCTTTGTTTTAACTATCATTCATTATAAGGCTGTTTATTTCCTGTGTAAAGCTGAGCCACACCTGTGTGCTGGTCAACATGCAGTGTCACCTATCTCTCACCTGTATTGATAAGCCCCCAGGGTTACAGTCCCCACACAGGTGACACCCTGTGTATTATATAATACCTGTAGGACATATAGAACTATGTATTACAGAACATGATTTAATAATGCTATAAAGTTTGTATTTATGTAAAAAGAGTTTTGATCAATTTTAGGGGGGATGAATATTTTATGGGGGGATGAGTATTTAATGCATAAAATGTATAAGTTTGTATTTATGTAAAAAGAGTTTTGATAAATTTTAGGGGGGATGAATATTTTATGGGGGGATGCATAAATGTTAAAAGTTTGTATTATGTAAAAAGTTTTGATAAATTTTAGGGGGATGAATATTTTATGGTGGGGGATGAGTATTTAATGCATTAAATATCCATCCGGATGAGTATTTTATGCATAAAATATCCATCCGGATGAGTATTTATGGGGATGGGAATTTATAGGTTTCCGGATGAGTATTTTATGGGATGGGAATTTTATAGGACACCCGGTATCTCTGTCTGCGCAATAATTAGGTACATCGACAATTCGGCGATCGACCCTGTAGCGCGTGGACAGAGAGGATTGGCTGGTTTATGGGTAATAAAAACACCCATAGCTGTTTCGGCGTTGATCCGGAGCTACGACTAGATTGCGCGTTCGGTGGCGCGGCGGCCGCAACTGGGCTAAGGCGGTCGTCCGCACGCCGAACGGGCGGAAATCTATAACAATATATAGCATGAGAGGATGAGCCATGTGAGAAGGTCGGCGTGACGAAGTTACTGATTGACGCTGCATGCTACAGACAGTGATCAATGAAGCCTCCATCTCCTAAACTGCGACTCAACGTCGTCTTATCAATGTATAAGGGATGTAATAGGACTGCTTCTACTACTGCATCTCCTCAAGAAGAAGAAGAGATTGGTCGGCGATTCCATTGACGTGGGAAGGTTAAAAATACTATTTTCATGTATGTAATAGGTAGATGGTTTCTCATCACCTTCGTGTTTTACAAGCAATGTCTTTATGATTACAAGTATAAAACTTTCATCATGATGTAATGAGAAGGCATCTGTAAATTTCAAGTTGATGTGCACTTTTATATCAAGCATTGTGATGCTTATAAAACAGCTTTTGTTCATGAGTTAAATTCCAAGTGCGGATGGATTTGTTCTTCTATGCCAGAGGTGTCGAATAACATGTCCCACTTCCCCGACTCTTCAATGAGATCACAACTCCAGATACTCACAGAATGAGGTCCCTTCTGGTATAAAGCCAAGGCCAAGAAGTACAAGCATAATTTTGCTTGTCAACCACATAGTCCAGGATTGAGACCTGCCAGTGAAATATGACAAGTGTAAAATAAAAAAAAATACACTGGACAAATCACATTCTCTCTTCTTTACAATTCTCTCCCCCACCACCAAATTTAGTTGCATTAAATCTTTTGCAGCTATATTTTCAACAAAGGACATTATTTATTACCCATGCAAGGAATGGGTAGGGGGATCTTGGAACACACGCTCCATCCAGGGAATGAGGTTTAAGGCCGGGGGAGGGTCAAACCAGGTAACAGGTATGCACCTGATTGCTCCTGAGCAATTTTCAGTGGTGCTGCCTTATGTTTGTTTCCCTGATGTTTCCCTCTAATGTTTCCCTGAAGACATTAAGAGTTAAGCACAAAAGGTGGACTGATACATGGAGATCAGACCACATAGGGCAGGCAGATGATGTCCCCACTTCATGTAATTAATGAGCCAGCTTGTTTTTTTATTTATTGATATGCCAATAGTGAGCTCCTACCATATATATATATATATATATATTATATATATAATATATATATATATATATCTTCTTTGGGCTGCTCCCGTTAGGGGTCGCACAGCGGATCATCCGTCTCCATTTCGCTCTGTCCTCCACATCTTCCATTGTCAACCAACCACCCGCATGTCCGCCCTACCACATCCATAAACCTCCTCTTTTGCCTTCCTCTTCTCCTCCTACCTGGCGGCTCCATCCTCAGCATCCTTCTCCCGATATACCGCACCCCTCCTGTGCGCATGTCCAAACCATCTCAATCTCGCCTCCCTCACTTTGTCTCCAAACCGTCCTACCTGCGCTGTCCCTCTAATATACTCATTTCTAATCCTGTCCATCCTCGTCACTCCCAATGCGAGTCGCAGCATCTTTAACTCTTTCACCTCCAGCTCTGCTTCCGGTCTTTTTGTCAGCGCCACCGCCTCCAAACCATACAACATAGCTGGTCTCACTACCGTCTTGTATACTTTCCCTTTTGCAGATACCCTTTTATCACAAATCACTCCTGAAACTCTTCTCCACCCACTCCATCCTGCCTGCACTCTCTTCTTCACTTCTCTACCACACCCTGTTACTTTGGACAGTTGATCCCAAGTATTTAAACCCATCCACCTTCACCACCTCAACTCCTTGCAACCGCACCATACCACCACCCTCCTCTCATTTACGCACATGTACTCCGTCTTACTCTGACTGACTTTCATTCCCCTACTCTCCAGTGCGTACCTCCACCTCTCGAGGCTCGCCTCAGCCTGCTCCCTACTCTCAATACAGATCACGATGTCATCTGCGAACATCATAGTCCATGGAGACTCCTGTCTGATCTCGTCTGTCACCCTGTCATCACCATTGCAAACAGGAAAGGGCTCAAAGCCGATCCTTGATGCAATCCCACCTCTATCTAAACCGGTCCGTCATTCCTACCGCACACCTCATCGCTGTCACACTGTCCTCATACATATCCTGCACCACCCTCACATACTTCTCTACCACTCAGACTTCCTCATACAATACTTTGTAGCTGTTATTTAGGACAATATATATATATATACATATATATATATATATTGTTGTAGATTTCCCACCGTCGGCGTTCGAACGACCGCGTCTAACCAACAGCGGTCGCTTCACCCACCGAACAGACAATCCAGTCGCGGCTTTCCGAATCAACGCCGGAAACCAGCCACGGGTGTGTTTTTAACCACACCACAACCTTGTCTGCACTCTACCCGCGCTACAGGGTCCGATCGCCAAATCTTCGATTTACCTAATTATTCGCGCGGGTAGGTTACCGAGAGATTGTACCTCAACGGGACCGCTTGAAAACGAGCCGCTTAAGCAGCTCGCTTCCTTTTGGGATAACCGAGCGGGGTATTATCTCGCAGTCCCGTTGGACCCGATCACTTTACCAGCTATTTAAAAACCAACTATATTCCGAGTGCAAGATGGCAGCTCAATTAAGGGAAGAGGACGCAACGAACAGGTTTACATTCACACAAGGACATTTATTATAATAAAGCACGTATGCAATTAAACAAGGCAAAACACGCATGCAATTATACAAGCAACAAAAGCACGACAAAAGAACTACGACCGTCTATACGAAATGCGATGCAAACATTTACAGCACACAAAGCACTTAACAATTTCCTACTTATTAGACGGGCCCACGGACACACGTACGCACACACACACACCCAAGAAATGGTGGCAGATGCCTTTAATAACGAGCTCCAGCTCGGACAGGTGAGCTGAAACCCAGAGCCTATCTCGAACCTCTCCACCTCGTGTGGTCTTCAAGTTGTTCGGACCCGGGCTCCAGCGAGAGCGAGCTGGATCCAATCGCCGTGAGCTGCGATCCTTCCCGAGCTCCCGCGAATCCTCCCGCGCTTCTCAACACGTGCTGGTGAGACGAGGAGCCGATCCTTCCCGTCGATGCGTCGCTTCCCCGAGGAACCACCTCCACGAAGAGGTCGGTGAGTCCCACCCAGCCGGGAACCAAAATGGAGAACAAAGAGCTCCACGAACCAAGAAGAAGAAGCCACCATTCGCAGCTCGAGCCGAGCGACCGGCTTAACTTTCTTCCAAACAGGGCAGCTTGAAGCAAAAAGCTCTCCCGAGCCAAACAGAGGCCGAAGCTCACTGAACCACCAAAGCAAAAGCTAGCAAAAAGCCTCCTCCGAGCCAGGCCTCAGCCGAAGCTCACTGAGCAGCCGAAGCAAAAAGCTTCCGAAGGCCTCAACCCTAACCCAAGCCAAGCAGGACCCGACGGTCTGCTGAACGACTACTCTCTGCCGAAGCAAAAAGCTTACTACTCAAGTCCCAACACGAACAAAGAGACGATCTCCTCTTATCCTTCTCCCGCCCCCCACCCTAACCCAAGCCAAGCAGGACCCGACGGTCTGCTGAACGACTACTCTCTGCCGAAGCAAAAAGCTTACTACTCAAGTCCAACACGAACAAAGAGACGATCTCCTCTTATCCTTCTCCGCCCCCCTCCCCACGCCCGTGTGACTCACACCCTCGTGATCCATCCCCCCCACTCAACCACGGGTGGGAGGGAGTTGTTGACATCATGAATCACGGGCAGGGTTAAACTTCCTCTTCGCAGAAGAGGGGAGGGATGTCTCCATTGTTCGTTCCCTAACTATTAAATCGATCCGCAGCGCATCTAATCGATTTCTGAACATTTAAACAATGGAAGGTGAGCTATCTAGGGAACAAGCAATTATCGACATAGCTGACTAAAGGAACCTGTATGTTGTGTGCAATCGAATTCCAAATTCGTAACAATATATATATATAGTCCTAAATAATAGCTACAAAGTATTTTTTTTAGTTAATATACTATAATGACGTAGCACATGGAATATATGAAGCTGTGAAGGTGAGAGTGAGCTAAACACATTAAGAGAAGAAGGTGAACTTTTGTGGGCGACAAAGGCAATAAAAACAAAACAACATTAATGTGTCAGATCACTTCACGAAAACTCAGCCGTACTGATTCCCTCACAAATTAATTTTGCTGCAGTAACAAGGCCATTTACATCATTCTTGTTGCACACAAAGGGCATGACAATATCCCCACTCAAGAGGATTGTGATGGGGTCATTTATAAATCACTCGTTAAACAAAAACTCCACTCACTGCCTTTTCACAACCCAGGATCACATTTGTCAGTCCTGGAATCTGTGGAATCCAAAGTTCTCACCATGATTGGAATTCCCCAAAATGAGGCTGAAGCACAAGGTCTACTGCTTTCACAATGTAGGCAGGTCAGTGGTCTCTCCTTAATTTTAACTCTGCTCTCTCTCAGACCTCTGATCCTCTCTAACATCTCCAAGATGTACACACTCTTCGAGTAATTCACACCTGCTTAAACTTCAAAAATCCAGGTTGACTGCATGCACACCTCCACTCTTTTGTTCCTCACTTCTCTCATACGTGGAACTACCTTCCAGATGCCATGCTATCCCACTCTTCCCTCAAAGACCTCCAGCATGTGGTCCACCACCACATCATGTCATACCCCATCTTTATTACCCCCTTAACCCTTCCACACCCAACCCCCTTACTCGCAAGTTAGTTGCAGTGTTTCCTTCCTCCCCTTCTCTCTTTTCCTGTTCGTACACTTCCAATTGCTTATTGTGTGCAAGAGTTGCCCCACTGCTCCACTCTCATTTCATACCCTTTGTCACCTTGCTCTTCGACAAACTTCAATCTTTAAGAAATTAAAAAATTAAAATCAACGAAACAGCAATAAAAGGAATGAGATATGTGAGAATTCTGGGAAAAAAAACACACAAACAGATTCATGCAAGTGGCTGATTAACAATCGAGTGATTTACAAGAACCACGTCATTTCTGCAAGCAAGAAAGTGACAAATGCACCAAAAGTTGGTCTAAAATGTGAAAAAAAAACACAAAACCAGATTATTGCTTCGTTACTCATGCTATTACCTGCATTCAGTTCAATGGTTTCATAATACAGGGTTTCAAAATTAGCATTGCACTGAAGGAAATACTTACGTTTCATGTGATTGTTAATCTTAAAATTAAAATTCTGAACAGAATATAAATGATATTCTCCAGCAGTTTTTCAACGAACTAACTGAAGAGGAGAAATGAGATTGATGGTTCCAGAAAGACGGTGCAACTGCACGCACAGCACGTGCAAGCATGCACGCAGTCAGTACATTTTTTTATAGATGGCATCATGTCTCGTGCTTTATGGCCACCTCGTTCTCCCGATTTAACCCTTCCACACTTTTATGTGTGGGAAAAGCTCAAAAACACAGTCTATGCCAACAATGCCCATGCAAAAGAAGAGATGAAGGTGAACATTTCAGACGCTATCCATGGCATCCAGGCTGAAGAACTGTAGCGAGTGTTTCAATGCATGTGTAGACCCGTCAAACTTTGCCCACAAATTAACAGGTCACACTTACAGCAATTGCTATAAATTTGCTGCAACTGTTCAATAATTTATTAAAAAAAAAAAATTCTGTTGCCTCCGATTTGTCTTTGTTGTATTTGACAATAAATACTTTTCTCTGAAAAACTTGGCTTTTTGCACTAAAGTGTTAAGTTTCTACTGCACCGTTTCTTTTGAATCACCCTGTACATACATCTATGCATTTGCATAAACAGAAGAAAAAAAAATACATACCAACTGCCCTTTAAGTTAATCAAATATTTAAAGAAACTACCAAGGAGCAAAACCTACCTGAGTATAAGCTCAAACTTGAGTTTTTTCCATGCATTGACAATGTAGGAAGTTAAATGCTCCCGTAATGTCAACGGCTTGTCGCAGGATTGCAAACATGCATGCCCGTTCAGAGCACTGTAAAGTAAAATAAAAAACAAATAGATTGCCCATCTTCATGAACAGCCAAGCATCAATTATTCCCAAACATATTTACTGTTTCTAGTTGAACTGCCCAAATGAGAGAATTAAAATAATAAACACACCATTTCATTTGGAATGTAGCCTGGTGTTGGCTTATTAGTTAGGGTGGTGGTTTGGGATCCCAGGGTCCTGAGTTTGAGCCCTGTTGGCCACTGAATTAACACCAGGGGGTTGACTCAGTCTGTCATCCTTCTGAGGTCGGCAAAATGAGCACCAGTATACTGGTAATAGGCTGGGCAGTCTAAAGGCATGGACACACTGGGCAGTTGCCCAGGGGCCCCACACTGCCATATTGTTCATGAGAGATCTCTTGGCAGAGTGGATAATTACTCGACCTCTCGCTGGAAAGGCCTGGGATTCAAATCCCTTTTCAAATTATATTGTAATATAAATAATTTGTGCTTAACTATCTGACAAATGTTCTTTCTTATAATGTTCTTAATCTGCAATAATATTGTATTGTTTGCGCAATAATATTGTATTGTTATAATGTTGTTAATCTGACTTGCAGCTGTGGATTTTAATTGCCTAATTGGTGCGAGGTTGTGTGTTGGTGTTTGCTTTTGTTTTAACGTTTAATGGCAACACTTCAACGGAGAAAACACTTTGAAGAAGAAAGAGTGACTAACGTCAAGTGATTTTCAACTATCAATTGTGCAAACGTTTGTGTTGATCAATAATAAATAATTCAGACTGTACCATCTTCGTCTGTACGGTGTACCAATTAATTATCATTTATATGTTGAAATGTTGGTGCTTTTCAAGGCTTATGTTATATTGTTCAAAAGTTTGTGTTGATTAATCCTCCCTTTACAGCATGTTTTTAGATCCTCGTGGAGGATCTCCAAGTCTTACTCACGTTGTTGTTCTTGTGGACTTTTTTGTTTCACAGCCTACAGTTTTCATCGAAACTTCCTGAAACTTGGCGTACATATGTAAAAATACCCTGCGCAGACAGTAACCATCTCCGATTTTGAAAATTCCTCCTAGAAAAAAAGTTATGACATCAAAATATCTCCGCTAATGGAAATCGCCTAAAAAATTATCTCCGAAACTAGGCAAGCTTTTTGAATTCTGTTTGTGGAAATCGAACAGGGCATTAGCAGAGATTAATTACCGCACATATGATACATCACTATGACATCATATCAATTTTTATGACGTCACTCCTATTTTTTGACATTTTTGTTTCACAACCCAGAGTTTTCATCGGATCTTCGTGAAACTTGCCATGTATATGCAGAAAGCCCACGCGCAGGCAGTAACCATCTCCGATTTTGGAAATTCTTCCTAGAAAAAAAGTTGACGTCATATATCGCCGCTAATGGAAATCGCCTATACCATTATCTCCGAAACTAGGCAAGCTGTTTGAATTTTGTTTGCGGGAATCAAGCCGGGCATTAGCACAGATAATTTATCGCAAACCTGATACATCACAATGACGTCATATTCGTTTTTATGATGTCATCATTAAGAGGACAAGGATCTTAGCTCATTTGAGCTTGTTTTTTTTATGTTTAAACATTGATTTTGTTGAAAGTACCAATAAATCTATAGGCTTAATTTTATTGACCGTTTACATTTTTATTCCCGTGGGTGGGTAGGGGCTCCAGTGCATTGCTTAGCCAAGGGCCTACAACGCTGTGAAGACGGCCCTGGTAATAGGGGCATTGCATCAGCGGCATAGCCGCGCCCCAAACC
>CM068960.1:68491167-68514610 GCA_035128595.1 Eptatretus atami | reverse complement strand
CAACAAGTACATGATTAAATCTTAAGAACCAGCAAAGGCATGACCTGGTGAGCTTGTTCTTACTCTGAGTACCCAGCGAAACCCAAAGCTGGGATGCATGTACGCAACCAGATCCAGTAGAACTTCCAATGTCCTTAAGTCACCATCAAAACGATCTCTCAAATCAATGTACTGCACCTGCAAGTCCACACACCTGAGCACCTTCAGTAAACACGACAGAGTTTCTGTAAAATTGCTGAAACATTAATCGAACTTGTCTTGCCTCAGTTGTTAAGGTAATACAAAGTAGAATTGAAGCACAAATATCAAGAGCTGCATCATCAGAACAACATGCACATGTGAATCACTAAATACACGCATTGGATTCTAAGGTTTTGGCTTGGAATTTTCAGTCAAAATTAAAGGAACACGATCAAAGCTGGAATGTGATTAAAGCATTGCTGGAGTTTTCAAAGAAAGTAAATCGACACGTTCCATGTTTTTAATTTACCTTTACAGCAACTGGGGTACCATCCTCAAGTTTGGCCTTGTGAACCTGAGCCAGGCTGGCAGCAGCAAAAGGTTTATACTGAAACTCTTGGAAGAGCTCTTGAGGGGTCATCTGGAAATCCTCAAGGAACAAGGCTTCAACCTGGAGTCAAACATGGGCACAATAAGTGACAGGATAAATAAACGAGTTGAACAAAGTCAAACAGTAAAACGAAAAATTAGTTGAACCAAGTCTTTCACATTTTGAACCATCTGATAGTGACCTCTTCTTAGATGTCATCACCTTCATGATCAAAGTGGTCCTAGTTATTCCTTTCCTTTTTACTTTGGCTTACAGGATGGTAGTAGCCAATTCTCCTTACAATGTCATGTGGCTAAACCATTGCAGTTTCCTCTTCTGTAGTTTTGCCAAACAAGATTATAATTCCCCCATTTCTGAATCGATTTTAGCTCATACCTATTCATTTGTGCGTTGGGCTCTTTACCATATTTGCAGTAGCTTTCCTAAACACCTGATCTCAAAAGCTTGGATTCTTTTTCTTTCTTTTTTATTTTTCTTTCTCTGCCATGAATGTTCAAGCTCCAAATCCATAAAATGCTGATGAGATAACGACACCATGGAGCAGTCGAATTTTGGTTTTGAGTGATTTAGTTCTAATGGTCTATTCCTAATGCAAGGGCTGGCAGAATGGCCGAGAGGTACACACACTTGCCTCTAAGCGGTTACGTATAACAATATATATATATATATATATGTCGCGGGGCTGGGCAGTAACTTTAAGACCCCCGGCCCAGTTGTGGTGGATTGGCGGTGAACACCGACCAGCCCAGATCGCCAAGCAGTTTTCCTTAGGAGGCGGACACATGATCCTCAGAAATTATAGTGTGCGTGGGAGGAACAGGGCGGCACTGGCGGAGCGACGGAAGCATAGCACAAGGGGTTTATACTCTAGCCCAGGGGTCTCCAACCTGCGGCCCTTAGACGGATTTATGTGGCCCGCGGTGCCATATTAAGTTTACACTACAATGCGGCCCGCGATACTGCCAATTTGTCAGGGTCAATGATCAAAGCGTTCTGTAATTTTTATTATGATTTTGATTCATATTAGACACGATTATTCATTTATCATATTTGTTGGCAAGAAAAATATATTCAGCACTAATTTTTGTTTAAATTTCCGCATATTAATTATATATTTTTTTTCCAGAATTTAGCGTCTTTTTTTGGGTGCGGCCCTCCGCCCCTCACCACTTTGGTTTTGTGGCCCTCTGCCCAAAAAGGTTGGAGACCCCTGCTCTAGCCCCATAACAAATACACAGACATAGCAACTTAAAACAAATTGGGATTTAATAAAAATAGACAAACATTTACAAGGGACAATAATTCAGAATGTAATAATACGTGAGGTAAACCAAGCCTAAAGTTGAGGCGCCTCTACACACAGACGAGGGGAAAACAAAACAAAAGCAAATCCTCCCTTTATTCTGGCACTTAGCTTTGTCCAGAGGTGGTCTTTATTAAACTTTGCGTTCGAGGTGCTTCATCATGCGGGAGGGAAGACGCGCCCAAAATGGCGCCGAGCCGCTCTTTAGGCGGGAAACGTACGTGAGGTAATTTGTGAGGCAATATTCAACGCCAGGGCTCACCAACCGCCGTGTGGCTTTCTCGTCAATCGTGCTTGCCGGTGCCACAGCTTTGCAGAATGGCGCCATCTCTTTCAGTGATACACACGAGGCTTCGAAGTCGGTCTCACGACCAGCCAAGAGTCAATGACCAGCGTCTTGCTCCACCAAGTGAGCCAATTCACCTCAGCACGAATATGAGAATCATGTAGTCTTCTTCATGCGTCGAAGGAAAGTCAGCCGTAATGCCCTGATCTTACACGCCATCTCCTAGCTCCGTCGTCTCTCGACCGCGTCCATCATACCGAACTAAACCACCAAAACAAAAAACCTCCTCACTTCTTCCACTTCGGGGTGTAGCTTACTAACATGAAATCCGGGAAGGCGGGGCTTCTGCCTGCTCGGCACGTTTTGCTTGCTTGTTGTTGTGGTTGTGGTTGTTATTCATGGCTTGCTTGTAAATGCAAAAACATAGGGAAAGGTCACAAGGGGAAATTACACACTGGAGAAAATTGGTCTTAATCCCTATCCAATTAACACAGCACCAACCCCCCCGCCCCCTTAATCCCTGGATTTTTTGCAATCGAGGCCGAAGAAACATAGGCTAAGCGAGTGTGAAAATAACATGGACTCCTCTTTTTTTTACGGGCACGTACTAGTATTACAAATTTTAAGAGTTCTGAAGGGCCACTCACGATACCCTCTCCTACCACCCCTGGGAGCGGCACTACACGGCACACATTTACAAAGATAATTTGCATTGCCCTATCTTCGGAACTCCTGGTAAGGAGGGCAAATGAAGTAGCTACTACCTTTGCCATATGACCAGTGGTCCTCTTGCCAAGTTTGGATGGTTGAGATCGCTTATGCCTGGTGTTGGCTTAGCGGTTATGGGGGCTGGCTTGGGAACTTAGGGTCCTGAGTTTGAGCCCCGTTTGCTGCTGAATTAACACCAAGTGGGGTTGACTCAGCCTGCCATCCTTCCAAGGTCGGCAAAATAAGTACCAATGTACTGGTAAAGAGGCACATCAGCAGCACAGCTACACCCCAACAAAATGATAGCTACCTGGTAGCCAAGCTGCCATACTCAAGCAGAAGAAGAAGAAGATCGCTTAAGTAACGACCGAATACATCGACGTCAGAAAGTCAGATACTAAATTGCGTATTTTAGTGTAATGGGACTGAAGACAGATTGCCAGGGCTCACAGGGGCCCCACTGGGCAACTATTGTCTTTTGCATTGAGGCCCCAAATCACTAACGCCACCTCTGAATGTCCACAATCTAATGCTGACAGATAGATCCCTAGCTTAACGTGTATCTGAGGAACGGTGCACTTTGTGGTGCAATGACGTGCCTGAGAAGTACCAGTCCGAATTTATAGTTGGACCGAGAATCAAACCCAGACTGTAAAGTTCAAAAGTAAGTCTGCTACCTCTGCACCATCTGATCGGTAAATTCAAGACTTCAATTTTAGACTTTATGTACTGATTGTTGCTACATTGCCGGTATTCGCACATGCACACACAATTCCATTCATACAAAATGACATGTACACCATCATACCTCATGATTCTTGCATTGCATGGCTTGGTCTTCAAGCACCCTCAATGTATCGATGAACTCTACAGGCAGTAAGTGGTTGAACGCACACAGGCCCTGGCCAAGTTTTATATAAACACCACCATTCCTTAACGCTCCCTCCACGATGCCCTGGGCTGCTCGTCTGTGACAAGCTGACATCTTCCGGATGCTCTCTGCACTGTCCTGAAACAAGAAATCTTACGTTTCTCCTCCAATGAGGACAAATGAAAAAAGTATTCTGCTCAGGCAATGAGACTTGTAGTCGAGAGTGACAATGTTGAGGTTGCCCCCACAAGCTTTACGCTGTAACTAACACACACAAACACATACCTCTGCTTCATCACGAAGTACGACATTAATTGTCCACCAGTAGTCAAATGAAATCTTCAACCCAACATTCACAGACCTGCAACAAATTATTTTCCAGAACCATAAAGTCTTTAATAAATTCATAAACTTTCTGCAAAAGAGCGATGTAAGAAAATTGCGGTTTTGGATTGTCCACTGAAGTGCTGTAAAAAATTGCCGCCGTCTCCTGATCAACATTAATTTGACATGGAACTTAAGTAGTTTGGGAAACTCTTGTGCTCTAAATAAGGTTCCATCCATACCGAGTGTCAATTGTATGGCTGTATATACAAAATGATAAATAATAATAATAATAAGTTGAAGAACCCACCGGCAAAAACGGCCTGTACCCTCAAACAACAGTCTCATTTGTCGTCTTTCTCGTGGGTCTGATGCGACATAAACTGCCGTGGCAGATAGTGGCAAGACGATGAATGTGCTAAACATAATATTCCTCAGATATCTTCGGCCACGTGCCCATTGTCTACGGGTCAAGGAAGAAACACACAGAGAGAGAAAGAGAGGTATTTTAAACGATTTCCACTTATGATACACTCATACAACAAAGAACATACTGAGGCAGACTTCCACCCTCACAGCACACACAAAATAATACCTCTATATTACACACTTGAACAAACACGTCGAGAGAGGAGAGAGACAGAGACAGAAACAGAGAGACAGAGAGACAGAGAGACAGTAAATTCCTTCAATTGTCTATACTGTCGGACCCTGACATTCATGGGGGATACATTCCTGTAAAATGCCTCGAATGTCAGAGCATTTTTTTATCTTCTTAGGCTCGTGGAAGGGCGATGACCCAGAACAAATAAAGACACAACATAACAAAGGGAAGAGCAAGAAAAAGGGGAAAAACCAACAGCACGGCAGAGGGAGAAAGTAGATGGAGACAGACAAGTGATGCAGGTAACAATGAGTGGTAAGGGAAAACATAAAGGGTGGACAATATGGATACATAAGTAAAATTGTGTTTGATCAATTTGTGATTTTGTCAAGGTCTGAGGTGAGGAAAGAGGCCGCTGCCTGTCTGTCAGAAGGATGAAGGATGTCACAGCAGAGAGTGGAGTCATCAGCAAAGAGATAAAGAGGATTTTCCAGAGAGCTAGTGAGAACATTGATGAAGATTTAGGAATAATATGGGGCCGAGAACACTGTCTTGGGGTACTCCAGCCTTGACAGGGAGAGAAGATGAAAGAGTTCTGTTGAGAGCCACATGCTGTTTACGAGAGATGAGGAAGTCAGTAATCCAAGAGTGGAGTTGGTCTTGGATTCCATAAGCAGACAGGATGCCAGACTGCATCAAAAGCTCAAGATATGTCCAGAGAGACAGCCCTGATCTCATGTCTGATATTGAGAGCCTCCACCATTGTTGGGTGAGTTGAAGCAGCATGTCCAGGGTAGAGTGACAAGGTCTGAATCCAAATTGATTACCTGAGATGAGGGTGCTGGAGAAAAGGAATGATTCAATGTCAACTGTGATGATGGATTCCATGACCTTGCTGATGATTCGAAGGAAGCCAATTGGGCTGGAGATAAGGGGATCTGTTTTTGCACCTTTTCATGTAATGCTGTGATGTCGGGAAATGTCCAAGCAGATGGAAGATGACCTATGGTAAATGAGAAGGTAAAAAGGTCAGAGAGAGGAAGCGCAAGAGCATCAAGAACAGGTTTTTACGACAGGTGAGCTGATGCTGTCCAGTCCAGTTGCAGAGTCAGAGTCGAGGCATTGGGCCTTCTCATGAGCAGAGTCAGCTGTGGTGCCATTTGAAGTGAGATTAGGTTAGGTATGGCAGCATGTGCTGAAGCAGCGCGTCGCTGCGTCCACTTTCCGTCGGTACTCCAGGGGTCTCCGTCTGGCCATCCCCCAGGAAGATGCCTGGCCCATCCTAATCTCCTCGAGATGCCGATCAACCTGCTGCAACCACGAGGCACACAATCATCCCGTTAGCCTTCTCCACTCACGATGCTCCCTCGCTGAGAGAATCTTGTGAGCAGGATCAGTGTCAAGAAATCGAGCCATATGTCCATCCAGCCGCAGCTGATGCTCAGGGACTATACAGGTAACAAATTTCATTTGAGTCTCTCTCAGCAACCGCTTGTTGGACACAAAGTCTGACCATCGATAGCCAAGGATTCTCCGAAGAGACCTGGTATTGAAGGAGTCAAGTCTTCATCTCAGATCCTTTGTCAGAGTCCAAGTCTTACATCCATAGTACCAAAGACCTGAACACTTGTCCGAGACCGAGTCTTCAGGTCCTTGGTGTTTCCACCTTTGACTCAGACTTTCGTCCTCCTGCATAGGTACCGACAGCGCCACATCCCATGATCCAGTGAATCCAAGACTCCCCAGGCCTGACCCAGATGTCTATTGACCTCCGGCTCACAACCTGCGGAGACATGAATATCACTGCCAAGGTAAGTGAATCTCTCCATGACCTCAACATCCTTAGCACAAACAGGTACAGACAAGATGGCAGCATCCAAGATGTCATTGAAAGCCTTTGTTTTGACCCAGGAAATCCAGTCCCAGTGGCTCCAATTCCTCATTCAGTGCCTCGAGGGCCCCTACAAGGACATCCAGTGTTTCTGCAAGGAAGACTGCATCATCTGTGAAATCAAGGTCAGAGATCTTGAGATTCCCAAGTGATGCACCACAGCTTGATCTCTCCAACAACTTCCCCAAAATCCAGTCCATGTAAGTTTGAAGAGTGTGGGGGCCAAGACACACCCCTGACGAATTCCAGTACCAACTGTAAATAAGTCAGAGATGTTACCACCACACCTCACAGCATTCTCTGTACCAGAGTATAGTTCAGAATTCAGATCGATCAACTTTGGTGGCACCCCACGAAGACCGACAATCCGACAGAGGGCATCCCCATTAAACAAATCGAATGCTTTGCGGAGATCAACATAGGCAGCACGCAGCCCCTGCCAAAACTCTCATCTGCGTTCTTTAAGGACCAAGAGAGCAAGGATACAGTCAATTGTTGACTTCCTTGGTGTAAAGCCGGACTGCTTCAAGCGCTAGTGCTCAAGCAGATAGTGGCAAACCCAATGAAGAATTATCCTAGCAAAGACCTTGCCGAGCACTGAAAGTAGCATCACCCCTCGGTAGTTGTTGCAGTCCTGGCGATAACCCTTCCCTTTCCAGAGAGGGACAATGAGGCCCCTTTTCAGTCAGTTGAGATGATGCCTGTGTTCCAAGCAGAGCACAGAATTGCATGCAACAACACGAGTGCAGCATTTCCACCAGCCTTGAGAAGTTCAGCATGGAAGTCACAAATCCCTGGGGCTTTATCCGCTTTCAACTGGTTCACCACAGCCTGTGTTTCCACAAACATAGGTGGCTCACAGTGATTGAAGGATCAGCAATGGGGATAGATATACTCCTGACATCCAACTCAACTGCTGGTGGACCAACTTGACAAGGCACCAGACAAGGCATCCGTCCACACTTTATGACCTGCGGATACACGGGGTCCACGAATAATGGGACCCCACAGTACTTTGAGACATAAATTCAAACAACCACGCATATAACCAAGACAATCCAAACAAGAACTACACTTTCTTAGGTGGGAATACATTTCCACCAATATTTAACAAATACAGTGAAAACGAGAAGGGTACTCGGTAGAGCGCATACCTCCGCCAAGTAATGCCTGATCCTCGAGAACATATCGGGCCCAATACATTTTTGAAATATCATTTTTAGCCCTAACTCTAAATGGTGAAGAATCACTTTAAAAATTAAATAATTCTCATATCCAGATCCGGATCCGAATATTCACCAAAACTTATTCATCGTGATCACACACCCAACCAGTCCACCAAGTTGAATCCGGATCCGTCCACAATTTTTTGAGATATTGTGCTGTATATTAGTTTAGCCCCATCTCTCAATGGTGAAAAAAAATTATCGGATCCGGACTCGGATCTTCACCAAAATTGAATCAATTCTTCCTTGTCACACACCCAACGTGTCCACCAAGTTTCGTCTGAATCAGTCACCAACTTTTTGAGATATCGTGCTATATATCATTTTTGGCCTTATCTCTCAATGGTGAATAATCACTTAAAAATTTTCGGAGTTGGATCGGGATCGGGATGTTCACCAAAATCTAATCACTTCGTCCTTGTCACACACCGAACCTGTACACAAAATTTCATCTGGATCTGTCCACTACTTTTTGAGATATCCTGCATACAGACAGACAGACAGACAAACAAACAAAGACACCACCACCATTGGGACCATACTCTGTGCAGAGCGTTGGTGCTGCTTAAGCAGTCTCATTGGCTGTTGGATACAATCCTGGATGGGTCGCCACTCCGACACAGAAACAGACAGAGAGGGGTGAAAACATAAGCTTTCACTTTCGGTGGTGGAGGTAACAAATTATTTGTCTGTAATCCACTAACTTAGTAATCCTTGCTATAATTCTCAGACCGGTGTGCGTGTGTGTGTGTGTGTGTCGCTACTCCTCCTTCCGTTCTTTTTTTTTCCGTATACATTGTCGAGGCTGTACGAGAGCTCACACAAAACGCACAGCAAGGGGGGCATGAGACAAGAGGGGCGGGAGAGGGGAGAACAAAACAGTGGGGAAGAGAGACATTAGGAGATCTGTGGAAGGGAGAGGGATGGGGCGGGGAACACGGGGTATACAAGATGGACATTACAGGGACTTTCAGGAAGAAAAGCAGGGAATTTGAAGGAGGTGGGTTTGGGGTGGATTAACGGGGGTAGAAAAGATCGAGGTTTTGGATGGGGGAAGATAAGAGGTGGTGGTGAACAACTGTTTAAGGCCTGGAGGGAAGAATGGGATTGAACAGTGTGTGGGAGTTTAAATTCCAAAGGCGGGAAAAGAGAGGAATAAATGAAGTGAAGGTGAGCAGTGATTACATCCATTACAGTGATTATATTCTGGCCCGATTACATCCAGACTTGCATAGGATCACTATGACCCAATTAGTGTATAGGGTGTTTTTATCTTTGCCAGTGGTCTTGAGGGGTGATAAGGTGTGGGGGGGGGGGGGAATTCTCCATGTACAGTGGGGAGAACAAGTATTTGATACACAGCCAATTTTGCAGGTTTTCCCACTTACAAAGCACGTAGAGGTCTGTAATTTTTATCATAGTACACTTCAACTGTGAAAGACGGAATCTAAAACAAAAATCCTGAAAATCACATTGTATGATTTTTAAATAATTAATTTGCATTTTATTGCATGAAATAAGTATTTGATCACCGACCAACCATAAGAATTCCGGCTCTCACAGACCTGTTAGTTTTTGTTTTAAGAAGCCTCCCATTCTCCACTCATTACCTGTATTAACTGCACCTGTTTGAACTCGTTATCTGCATAAAAGACAGCTGTCCAACTCAATCAATCAGACTCCAACCTCTCCACAATGGCAAGACCAGAGAGCTGTCTAAGGACATCAGGGACAAAATTGTAGACTTGCACAAGCTGGGATGGGCTACAGGACAATAGGCAAGCAGCTTGGTGAGAAGGCAACAACTGTTGGCGCAATTATTAGAAATGGAAGAAGTTCAAGATAACAGTCAATCTCCCTCGGTCTGGGGCTCCATGCAAGATCTCACCTCGTGGCGCCTCAAGATCATGAGAAAGGTGAGGGATCAGCCCAGAACTACACGGCAGGACCTGGTCAATGACTGAAGAGAGCTGGGACCACAGTTCAAAGAAAACCATAAGTAACACACTACGCCGTCATGGATTAAAATCCTGCAGCGCACGCAAGGTCCCTCTGCTCAAGCCAGCGCATGTTCAGGCCGTCTGAAGTTTGCCAATGACCATCTGGATGATCCAGAGGAGGAATGGGAGAAGGTCATGTGGTCTGATGAGACCAAAATAGTGCTTTTTGGTTTAAACTCCACTCGCGTGTTTGGAGGAAGAAGAAGGATGAGTGCAACCCCAGAACACCATCCAACCGTGAAGCATGGAGGTGGAAACATCATTCTTTGGGGATGCTTTTCTGCAAAGGGGACAGGACGACTGCACCGTATTGAGGGGAGGATGGATGGGGCCATGTATCGCGAGATCTTGGCCAACAACCTCCTTCCCTCAACAAGAGCATTGAAGATGGGGCGTGGCTGGGTCTTCCAGCATGACAACAACCGAAACACAGCCAGGGCAACTAAGGAGTGGCTCCGTAAGAAGCATCTCAAGGTCCTGGAGTGGCCTAGCCAGTCTCCAGACCTGAACCTAATAGAAAATCTTTGGAGGGAGCTGAAAGTCTGTGTTGCCCAGCGACAGCCCAAACCTGAAGGATCTGGAGAAGATCTGTATGGAGGAGTGGGCCAAAATCCCTGCTGCAGTCTGTGCAAACCTGGTTAAGAACTATAGGAAACGTCTGATCTCTGTAATTGCAAACAAGGTTTCTGTACCAAATATTAAGTTCTGTTTTTTCTGATGTATCAAATACTTATTTCATGCAATAAAATGCAAATTAATTATTTAAAAATCATACAATGTGATTTTCAGGATTTTTGTTTTAGATTCCGTCTTTCACAGTTGAAGTGTACCTATGATAAAAATTACAGACCTCTACGTGCTTTGTAAGTGGGAAAACCTCAAAATCGGCAGTGTATCAAATACTTGTTCTCCCCACTGAAAATGTGTACTGTGTAGCACCACTCCAGTTGGGAGAGGGTACCACGAGTGACGCTTCAGTCCCCAGCCTTTACAGTGCAGTATTCCTGTCCCCACGGTTTCCTGTGCAATGAGGTGTTTTGTATTATAGGCAGTAGGTATGCTTTTCCTTCAAGCACATAACCCGGGTTTTGTATTTTTTTTATTTCGGGAGCGATTGAGGCAGCTGTCAGTTGCCTACACATTACGCTGCCCAAATAAAGGTGTGCGTCAGAAGAACGTGTTGCATGCTTAGATCGCCCATCGGGCAGGTACTCTGCTCGTCTTAGTAATCCACTCACAGTGGCCCTTCTCATCATCAGCTCGGAACCCATTCATCATCGACGTTGACACTTTAATCCCAGAACCACTGCCTGAGTGGCGGATGGATGATCTGCCACATCATTTGATTCTTAGAAGACTCGTGCAGAGTCTTGTCCGAGGGAAGCTGAAAAACTTCTCAGAACGGGATATTCATAATAGTGCAAGAAACGCCAACATTTCATTACTTTTCAATATACAAGCAAAAATAAGTTTGGAAACGTTTTTTCTGACAGACTGTAAATACTTATTTAATTTTTAAAAAATGATTTCGCCAACTATTGTATCTCTTAATAACTTTTTGTACACCCCCTCGTAGGTACACGAGTCAGAAATAACGCAAGAAATTATGAGACATCAATATACTTTAACGGGAACGACAAGGAACATCAGCCGACATTGGACAAATCAACGCAGCAGATAGAGTTTGAACTTGGGATCACAGCATCATGGGGGAAGTTCTCAAAAACGAGAACAGGCCAGCACACTGATGAACATGCAGCATGCTTGCCCAAAACAGTCATATTGTACATATATACGGATTACAAAATAATCATCCGAACGGTTGTAAGAGGTAAAAAGGGACAAGACAACATGTACCGTGTGGGCACTTGCTTGACGTCACTGTTTATATGGAAAATCCTTGGCAACTGACGCTTGGCACAGAACATTGCGAGTTGATATCGACACGAGGAGATCTGCCATGAGACATGGAGGTGAGAACTTGCTGTGATGAAAATATAAATATGTGAGAACAATGTATTACAGTTCATATGGATCTCAATGTCACAACACATGTGCCAGCAAAAATGACTGGAGTCTTTCTTTATTCTCTTATCTACAAGTACTTTGTTCTGGGTTAGTACAGAGCCTTCCCTTCAGTCTGTCCACCCCACCTCAACAAAACAATCTAATCTGATGTCCTGCTTGGGTGGTCATGAAATGCTGCAATTTGAATGATTCATGTAAAATGGTGAATGTACTGGGAGTGTGGAGGTGGGGGGGGGAGGTTGGCAGGGGGATAAAATTGAGGGAAGAAAAAAAAATAAGAAAAGGAATAGAATCAAGGACAAGGGAGAGCATGGAGAGGATGAGGAAAAAGGGAAAGGTTGGGAGGAGATAAAAGTAAGGCATTGGATGGGGGATTGTTAAAATTTCTACACATATGCGCACGCACGCACACATGCACGCACGTACACCATGATGGAGCTTGAACGTAATTCATGTTCGAGGCAAGGACATCAGGAGTCATCAGTGTAGTGTACTTTTGAATGAATTACAAGGGCATTACCGATTAGTACACTTTGGACATAACAACATATACAAGATTTAATCCGAGATTGTTGCAGCATGAGCCATAGGATCAGACCTGTGAACACCAACCAGGCCGGTCCATGATCAATCGAAAGAGTACAATTCAATTAACAAGCATAAAAACTAAAAAGGAGAAAAAAAAACTGAATGAGCACATTCACATCACATCTCTAACAATGTCGCTTCTCCTTCATAACATCAAGTCTCACATCAATGTCATCCTTACCATGTCACCATAATCACATCATCGTATCTGAGCGAGATGTTACATCTCACGGAAGTCACCATTGCATCACATATAACCAACATCACGTCACGTCTCACCAACATATCTCATCACACACGTCACGTCTCACCAACATATCTCATCAACAGTCGTCTCACAACATATCTATACACACCGTCACGTTCACCAACATATCTCATCACACATCGTCAGTCCTCACCAACATATTCATCACACACGTCACGTCTCACCAACATATTCTCATCAACCACACGTCACACCAAACAATATGTCATCACACATGTCACGTCTCACCAACATATCTCATCACACATGTCACGTCTCACCAACATATCTCATCACACACGTCACGTCTCACCAACATATCTCATCACACATGTCACGTCTCACCAACATATGTCATCACACATGTCACGTCTCCCAAGTAATCGACTCAATTTCCACTCATCAGCTCACGCTTCACCATCGCGTCACCTCACGTGTCAGAATCACGTCGAGCTGTAATGCCGTTATATGTTTACATCCCGTCCGTGTAACGCGATTCCCACAGCATCACACACCCCGCACCACGTCGTTCCCAGCCCGATGCAGCTCTCTCTGGTGTCACGACATTCCCAAGTGAGAGTGTTCACGGGTTCGACCGCCGGACCCACGTTCTCTCATTCCAACAACTCACAATAATCAACGTGGGTGAAGGAACAAGAAAATGGTCCGAATCTCTCAAACAGGTGATCTCGTCTTCCACACATTCAACAAGCAACTTGCTAGCGCTCGCCAAGCCAGCCGTTCCTTAGCAACGATTTCAAACAGAGTGCTTAAGCCGCTTGGCGAGCTCTCGACAAGAAACTTGGTAACTGAACAAACCCCGTTCACGGCTCGTATCAACCAACGTTCATATCCTCTCACTGTGAGGCAGTTCATGGTTAGTGGCACAAAATATGACATTTCCACTCACCAAGTGACGCATAATTCCGCGAATCTTACTCTCACTTCACTCAGCACATCACACCCTCCTCAGCACGTCACACCCTCTTCAGCACGTCACACCCTCCTCAGCACGCCGCCTTATGAATGTCAACCCCGCTCCACATGACCAAGCACAGCACACTGTGATCGGCACGTCGCGTCATGTGACGTCACGTCACGTGACCATCGGGCGGCAACGATCACAATGAAGTAAATTATTTATTTGTTTTTATTTATTTATTTTAAAACGGCGGCGCTCTTCCTGTATTCTATTTGCAATGTAAGTCAAAATATCTCATTTTATAAATCCACTTTTAATTCCCTTCGGTGCAACTTGAAGATCTATTCTGTCAATAACATATGTACGATTATTGAGAATTTTTACGGCTTAATCACGATTGCCGGCACGATGTTGATACGGTTCACCTTTATTATTTTCATCAAGCGTTCTTCTACGTTTGAAATTCTTTTGTTTTTTCCACTCGTTTGGAAGGTTGCGGGAAAGACAACAAAAACGTGTTGATCATAAAAAAAAATGATGTTCTTTGGAACGGTGTATAAGGCAAATTAACTGTTTAGTATTGCAAGTTTTTTTTTTCACCAAATTTCGACAATATGTTGTTCTGAATCATTAATATACAACTTCAATGCAGTATATTTACTCATGCGGTTAAAATTGTCATCATGTTCAGACACACGATGATTATGAGGTGTGATGTCGATGTGTGTTCGAGACAAAAAATGATTCGACATCCTCTGGCCTAGTTGCATGCTTCAGCCTTGTAAACTTGGTGTGATTTTTCTTCGATTTATCATTCTTTCTATTTTGAAATCTCACTTTGACGAATAACAATAATGGTTTTGTTCTTTTAATGAATTCCTTTTAGGTGGTATCTGTTATAAAATGTTTTGCGATACCATCGTTTCCCGCTTTATACATAAAAATTTTGTTTATAAATCTAAACCAAGAACCTCATTGAAGCCTCGTGTTCGAAATCAACACAACTCGTGTTAAAACGATACATCGATTGATGTGAAATATGATAATTGTTATTAAATTCAGGGTTGTGTTCCGTTCCCAAGTTCCTTGTCGAGCGCTCGCCGAGCGGCTTAAGCACTCAAGCAAGTTCTCCGTTGGAAACCGTTGATGAGGAACGGCTGGCTTGGCGAGCACAAGCTAGCCGCTTGGTAACTGAACACCCCCTGACGATTGAGGTCCCTCAACGTCCGTGTCGCTGATAACATGAACATGATGTAGATTAACCATTGTTTGGATATATTTAACGTGGCTCTCGAATTGTCCAATGAACGGAAGGCTTCCAAAGCTTTAAACTTCTTACAATTACCTGTCAACATCACAGGTGATTTATAAATGGCGGCGCGCTGGAGCAGCGAGAATGTCGTGGCGGAATATCGGGATGCAAAGGTAAATCGTTATACAGTTTGTGTTTTCTGGGCTCGTTATGTTGGAATAAACAACCGATAGTACATGCAGATACACATCGATGTGACGTCAATGCATGGAGTTTACAAAATGATTGCAGTTTGTCGACCAGAGGCACAAGCTCTCGCGTTGTGCGTCTAGGGCCCTCGGCCCGGTGGTGCTGGTCCCTCGGCCCGGTGGGCTGCTAGGGGGCCCGCCCGTGGTGCGGGTCCCTCGCCCGGTGGTGCTCGGGGGCCCTCGGCCGTGTGGTGCTCGGGGCCCCGGCCCGTGGTGCTAGGGCCTCGCGCCCGGTGGTGCGAGGGGCCCTCGGCCTCGGCTGGTTGCTACCTCGGCCCGGTGTGCTAGGGGGCGCCTCGGCCCGGTGGGTGTAGGGGCCCTCGGCCCGGTGGTGCTAGGCGGTCCCTCGGCCCGGTGGTGCTAGGGGGCCCTCGGCCCGGTGGTGCTAGGGGGCCCTCGCCCGGTGCGGCGAGGGGGCCCTCGGCCCGGTGGTGCAGGGGGCCTCGGCCCGGTGGTGCGGCCCTGGCCGGCTGCTAGGGGCCCTCGGCCCGGTGGTGCTAGGGGCCTCGCCGGTGCTGGCCCTCGCCGTGGTGCTAGGGGGCCTCGCCCGGTGTGCTAGGGCCTCGGCCGGTGGTGCTAGGGGCCCTCGGCCCGATGGTGCTAGGGGCCCTCGGCCCGGTGGTGCTAGGGGCCCTCAGCCCGTGGTGCTAGGGGCCCTCGCCTGGTGGTGCTAGGGCCCTCAGCCCGGTATATGGCAGGTAGAATTTATGGCCTTGTAAGTTAGTTGAGACCAAAGTGGTCTTCATTTCATGAATCGTTTATCAGGCCTTCCCAACACAAACCTCCCAACACACACCTTCCCAACACAAACCTCCCAACACACACCTCCCAACACACACCTCACACACACCTCCCAACACACACCTCCCAACACACACCTCCCAACACACACTCCCAACACAACCTCCCAACACAAACCTCCCAACACAAACCTCCCAACACACACCTCCCAACACACACCTCCCAACACACCACCTCCCAACACAAACCTCCCAACACACACCTCCCAACACACACCTCCCAACACACCACTCCCAACACACACCTCCCAACACACCTCCCAACACAAACCTCCCAACACAAACCTCCCAACACAAACCTCCCAACACAAACCTCCCAACACAATCCCCCAACACAACCTCCCAACACAAACCTCCCAACACAAACCCCCAACACAAACCTCCCAACACAAACTCAACACAAACCTCCAACACAACCTCCAACACAAACCTCCCAACACAAACTCCCAACACAAGTTCTATTCATGATCTATGTTAAATCCCAGTGGGTATGAATGGGTTTAAGGTTTTGTGTGATGCTTTTAAAAACTAGAAGGGCACTCGGTAGAGCACATACCTCCACCACGTAATGCCTGACCCACGAGAACATATCGACCCCAATACATTTTTTGAAATATCATGCCATACAGTACTATATGGTTTTTTTTGGCCCTTTTAATTTTGAAGAATCACTTTAAAATTAAATAGCTCTCGTATCCGGATTCGGATCTTCACCAAAATCGAATCATTTCTTCCTTGTCACACACCCAAGCTGTCCACAAAATTTCATCTGGATCCGTCCACAACTTTTTGAGATATGTTGCAAACGTACAAAGAGACAGACAGAAAAGGGTGCCAATGTAACCTCCTTCACCTTCGGTGGTGGAGGTAATAAGTGTGTGCTTGTTTAACAACAGTCATTTTTAATTCTATCTTATTGCTTCATTGCAATGTAAAACTTGTATGTTTCTGTCCCTGTAATGTCGTCGTAAGTGTAATATCCAATGTGATGTTTCTTTTCTTAGGCAACTGCGATGTCCATTGACTTTGAAGGCCAGACTGCAGTTTTGTCCGGGTAAGTGGAGGAAACCAGTTTGGTGCATTGGAAACAAAATACATCGGTACAGTTTGAGAGTGGAGGACTTTGTAATCAAGAAGGGTGAAAAATAATGCTTTATAGTTTGTATCCAACCCCTGTGGCCTGCGTTGCACACTGGCACAAGGGTAAAATGGGTTTGTTTGTTTTAAATTATTTATTTTTTTAACACAGTGTTCTCAGGCTATGTATAAAAAAGAGCTTGTACATTAATCGCCTACGGGTTAACGCCATTGGTAGATATCGGTGTGCTTTAACACGAATTACGACAACATTAGTGGACAATGCACGGCAAATGTATTTCAGATTTGAACCTGGGTTCCCTGCATCATGAGCCTGAGGTTCAGATGGGAACATGCACAGGTGAACCTGAAGGGTAAAATTATTTAATTTCATGGGGTTCACAACGCGACTACTTTTGCGCATCATATTTGCAAGGTCATTGACAACACATACATGTTGTGCACTGGTGGGATAACCGAGATCAGGTACGTGCACTCACCTCTGAACTGTGAGATCTGGGTTCAAATCTCAACCCGGGGTTTCGCATGTAGGGCGATGCATCGTTGTGTGTGTGCTGTCCCTCAGATGGATGTTAAATTAGGCGTCCCGTTTTCTTATACCGGTCGTTGTTGAGCGTTAAAATCCCAGCACCCTGAACAAATTGCAAATTACTCCCCGAGTCAGCTTCAGTTGAACGTCAGGTCTAGCCAGTGGGTTAATGAAGGACTTGGGCAAAAAGTTTACCCGGTCTATACTGCACGATAAGGTGGGAATAATCGGGGTCATGAAATAAGTAATTGTGATAGATATGTATGTTCATGATTTGAGAGTGGCAGGACAGCTCAGTTGATCGTGTGATTGTTGGCATTCAGTGATATAGTTTGGGTGTATTTTTGAGAATGTTTGACAAAACTAAAATCTGCCTTTCTGCAATTGAAGTTGATGTTGCCATGTTGTCGACGTCAAAGATCTCACATTATCCTTTTAATATTTCAGTCATTGTGTGTTCCTTCCTTTTCAAAATTCTCTGCTTGGGATTGTGTCATTCCTTTGTTGTACATGTTGTAAGTGGGAGTTGAGGCATGGATATGTTGCTTACATAGTGGGCCAAATGACCTTCACCTGCACCTTAATTGCTATGTGACATAATGTTAGTTTATCTTATTAGGATAGCCCAGAATATTATTAGGTGGGGGAAGTGTAGGGGAAACGTTTTCATAGAGTACAAGGAGAGTTGAGCAACTTAGCAACTTAGAGGAGTAGTGGAAGAAGTATGGAGAGGCGTTTAAGGGAGTTGCTGAAGTTTTGTGTGGAAGGACATCAGGAAAGGGTGCATTGTTGAGAGATACAAGGTATGGTGGATGGAGGAGGTAACAACGGCAGTTGGGAAACGAAGGTTTGGAAGAGGATAGAAAAGATCAAGGATAGGGGGAGGCAGCCAGATGTGGTGTTGCTGCACCAGTGTGGGCAGAAGAAGAAAGCAGAAAGGATAAGGCAAGGAATGATATGGAAGGGGAGGTGCACAACAAGTTGGAAGAGGATGGTGGGAGGAAGATATAATATATTTGCTCGTGCCAGAGCTGAGGATGGTGAGGACATGGAGGGGGGTGCAGTGATTTATGGGTGGTGGCAGGAGGCTAGTGATAGAGAGGGAGGCAGTATTGAAGGTGTGAGAAGGATATTTCAAAGAGCTGTTGAACCGGGAAGGAATCAACGGCATGCTGGAGCTACCGTGTTGTGTGGAGATCACAGAGGAGGAAGTGCGGATGGCAGTGAAAAGGATGAGGAAGGGAACTGCAGCACCAGGCATTGATGTGTGTACAGAGATGATAATTGCAGCAGAAAAAGTCTGAGTCAGATGGATGAAGAGGCTGTTGAGTATATGTATGAGCGATGGTTAAATTGTGGAGGATTGGAAGACAGTGCCAATTGTGCTGATATGGAAAGGGAAGGTTGATGTTCAAGATCCAGGGAATGTGCTCCTAAGTCATGTATTGAAGGTGCTGGAAGAGGATTCTCGATGGGAGGATAAGGAAGAGTGTGGAGATGAAAATTGAAGAAGAGCAGCAGGTGTTTAGAAAGGGTAGGGGGAATGATGGATGGGATGTTCACACTAAAACAGCTGGTGGAGAAGAGGTTGGAGGTGCAAGGTGAGATGGCATTGGGATGTGTGGACCTGGAGAAGGCCGGGGACACTGTCCCGAGAGAGCTGGTGATGGTGATACTGAGATCGATGGGAGTGCTGGTAGCATTAGTCAGGTTGGTGGGAGGGATGTACAAGGGAACGAAGGGAAGAGTTTTGGTTGGTCCTGAGGTGTCTGACAAGGTCGTCGTGAACATCGGTTTGAGGCAGCAAAGCTCTCTCAGCCCACTCATGTTTATCATGGTGATGGAGCTGGTAAGCAGGTCAGTTTGAGGTGAAGTATGGGGAGGATGTTTTATAGAGAGAGATATTTAAACGAAAGGTGAAACCCTTACTTGATGTCCCAAATGTAGATGTAGGTGTCAACTGAGCAGGTAACCAAATATTCAGCCTCATACCAGTGACCAGTCGAGATCACTGCAGTAAAATAAACAAGTTTGAAGATCGTTTTTACAAAATAATTACTGAGAGAACAGAACGGGATATAGAGATCGAGACAAATACTGTAATGACCTGATAAACGAGTGTGCCACGCAGAGATGTCTGGATCTCACGACATCGGCTGACCATTTGTACAGATCCACCTGCTGGTTCGCTGGTTGATAAAGTGGATTGGACGGAACAATCACCAAATCAGTACCATTACTCTCAGCAAATCAAGTCTGTTCTCACTTCAAAAACACTTTCATGCATTATTAAATTGGCACAAGAAGTTAAAGCTCAGGATGCTATTGGGTGACTTGGTGAACATCATATATATATATATTATATATATATTAATATATTTATATATATATATATGATCTTTACTTACAAATGTGCAGTATTAGGATCAAATTTCCCAATGATTTTACATTTTTGAACATCACTGTATTAGTATTAATATGGAGAAAGCAAATGAACAACAATGACGACAGAGACGGTACAAATAATAACAAATTATTATGCATACCTATTCATTACATCAATGGATTTCCCCAACAGGTGTCGAGAAAACACAAGCTTACCGCCATGGGAGACAGGGCGAGGACATTTTGGGCATTACCATTCATAAGAGCAAGAAGTATGGGTCGAGGGAGGATTACAGAGGAAGGGAGAGATGACGTAAGCAAATGTCAGGAGTCAAGGGAGGGGGAGGGTCGAAATACGAAGGAGGGATGACATCATTGAATGGCAGAGATTGAAGACCTAAACTAGAGTGGGAATTAAACTTCACTGGTCAGAAGGAATTCGCACTGAAGGAATCATACGAAAATAAGCAATTTGGTGTCTGTCTGAGCGCGATACATTCGGTAGTTATTTATCCAATCTCAACCAAACCGAAAGGACGACTAAGGGTTACATGACAGAGGTTGTAGAGATTCATTTGTCCCCTCCTCAAGGGCGTTTTCTGCCTTGGTCAAAATCCGTGTTAAGGTGTATATCCATGTTAACATAGCTAATAGTAGAATTTTCCAAGGCTTTTAAAGTTGATATTCGAATCTGATTCCATATTTTACGATCAAACGCACGGCTGAAATAATTATGTCGAATTTTTTTAATGAAAAGCAATTTTTTTCTAACCGGATATTAAATAATAGCCTCCATGGGACATGAGGTAAAATGGCTCAAACAGAAGTGTTATCTATCTTAATTCCAGCAATGTGTGTGTGTGTGTGGTGTGTGTGTGTGTGTGTGTCTGTCTGTGACCGCTGTTTCGATCTAATTGAAACTTGCCAGATATATTGCTGGGGACTGAGGATGTGCCTCTTCAAGGTTTGATATTAATCGGACAAGTGCTTCTCAAGTTATGGCCATGTATTTACCAACCAATGACAGGACACGTTGCTGCGTAGGCGTGGCCGATGGGGAAGAGATCCTCAGCCGCGTTCCCATTACAGGTTACAGTACGGACTTCCGGATAGTGATGACTTCGTGTATTCTAATAATTTCTCGATTTCTTATGCGCATTTATAGATAAACACAATGCCCCAATCAAGTCGTCGTTTACGAGAGCGAAGGAACAGCCTGTGTAGTTGTTTTAAAGTTTTTTTCTTTTTTTTGCAGTACGCCACGAGTACGTTTTTTCTTTTTCTCTTCTTTCTCTTTGTGTTTTCCTTGCGATGACATTGCGAAAAGGCAAAATACGTTGGCGCACGCGAGAGCGAAGGAACAGCCTGTGTGGTTGTTTCTGGCAAGCGGTTTGAAAGTTTTTTTTTTTTTTTGCACGTACGGGCACACTAGTATTCACAATCACCATGACTTCCCTACAAGCTTTCTCTTCAGTGTGAAAAAGACCAAAGTGACTATTAAAAGAATCATCACATGTTAAAAGGTTGCAGCCCATCAGCATCACAGGTGTTCTGACTGAGGCACATAGTTTGTGTAGGCCCCAGGCTTCAAGCCTTCTGGCCTTGATATAATTCTTTCATAGCCAAGTGGAATTGGAATCTATTCAAGCTATATAGCTGTCGGTGCAGCCTATGGCTGCTTGTTGCATCATTTTCTGGGGGCACAGCTGTGCACAAATGCAGTGCCCTCTTACCATATACTGGTACTCATTTCACCAACCTTGGAAGAATGGCAGGCTGAGTCACCCCACCTGGTGTTAATCCAACAGCCAACAGGGGCTTGAACTCAAGACCCTAGATCTCAAGCCAGCCATCTTAACCATTAAGCCATCAGGCTTTCCAATCGATACAAACACAATGCATTATATTATATATATATATATATATATATATATATATACCACATAAGCAAAAGCCATGTTTTGGCTCAATTCCATAACACGTTTTTTTTTTTTTTTTTCGAGGCATCGAGCAATCAGGCCAGTGTTCTGTTTATACACTGCCACATTTTTTTTTTTCCTTTAAATTTTGGGGCAATTGAGGCTGTGATTTACACCATATGTTTGTGCATTTCATATCAACACCTGAAGCACATCAAAAAAAAAAATTCTGCCCAACAGTTTGACCCATTCATGTTTAGTTACCACTTCCTTACTGCAAATTATAATTAATCAGACATAATCCATAACTTCGTGTGTATTACAATCCTCTGCATTGTGTTGAGTTTTGTGCACCCATCATTTTGACAGGTTTTTCCCCTAGTATTGAAAAAAAAGAAAATAGTAAAACTATTCTAACCCACCATTCACTTTATTGCTCCGAAGGATAATACGAATATCCCTTGTTTCCCTACGGTGTTTAACTTGCACTTTAACTCCTGTTTGGAAAAGTCCATTGTTGTCTCTCCCCCACGTCTATCTGTCAGTAGTCTTTTGCAAGACATATTCCTTGGATTCATGAGACAGATTGGTATATGTCATAGTAAGGTTCTTCTGAAGCAATTACCCACTTTTTATTACCAAAGGTCTCCCCCCACCCCACCAACCATAAATAAATGAGGATTGTATGTATTTGCGAACAAAGGCACCCACAGTGGCAGCAAAGAGATGGCTGTAGCAACTATGGCGGTTCCACTGCACTGCACCCACGTCCCACTTTGCTTGCCGTGGAATCTTCTTTACATTCTCGGCTGGCGTGTCCAGGTTGATCAAATACAGGAACCGAAAACTGCATACAAACACACCTTGCACTCGATCCAAATCATTGAGTAAGCCTGTCCTGCCATCATGCTCAATGATGCTCACACCCAATTCTAATTTTAAAGGCACCAATCACTGGCCAATAGTACACCATCGCACCACAATCACAAATCATTACCATTAAATTATCACCATCAGAAGACCAATGTGACTTGTAATCTTGAGTCTCTGTTTTCCCTTTATGAGGGGTGAGTTCCACGGCCACAAGCTTCTACCCTGCCTTGACCATGTACTCCACCTCCCTCACAATCCTCCACCTCAACCGCAGTCTACCTCTTTTCCTCCTACCTTGCTCCTCAATCTATCCACTCTCTTTGCCATTCTCTCTTCCCCCATCCGCAATATGTGTCCAGCCCATCTCAGCTGCATTCACCAATCTCCCCATCAAGCTCATCTGCACACCAATCTCCTCCTTCCAGTTCATCCATCCGCTTCACTCACGCAATTCCTCGTGACCCAGTTGCTCTCGCAAATCTGTGGCCTCTGTTGTTGTCTCTGTCAGTGCCAGTCTCCAGACCGTAAAGGTAGGCCGGCGTTATACAAGATACCAGAATCTTCCCTGTTCCTCCCAAATAACTGAAACCTATTTCCTCCCTGATCTCCTTCCCTTCTAACCTGACATTCATTTCTTTTCTCTGCTGCCGAACCCAATCACCTTAATCTTCTCCATACTCATCTTCAGCCATGCTTCCCAAATGACTCCTTCCACTCCCCAGCACTTCCTGCATCTCCCGCCCACTCTCCACCACAAGCAGATCATCCGC
>CM068960.1:68455819-68489368 GCA_035128595.1 Eptatretus atami | reverse complement strand
TTTAATTTTTAAAATATCCTGATGGGAGGTGACTCTTGCTTTCTGTTTCAGCTTGCAGAACCTACACTTGTCAAATTGACTGAGTCCCACCATCTTCTTAAAGCCATCAGTGTAGTATCCCTGCTCTTGGGCATCTCCTCCCAATTGAGCTGAACTCTTCCACATTCCAGTGAACCTTGTCTACACCCGAATTTGTCCAACCCTTCCGCTTTCTACCAGTTGTCACTATACAGTTACGTATGTATCATGTATGTATATTATATATATATACATTGTTGCGGGCTGGGGTCGGTGGCGAGAACGACCGCAAGGTGGGGCATTTACATCGATTCCCATCAGACTCCGCGGAATTGTAGGCCATCGTCACGGATAATTCCGTGACGCGGCGGGTCGCTTAACCGACCGTGGACCCAATACCTCAACTGCGTGGTGTAGGGTCCTCCTGTCTAGAACCAACTTACCTAATTAACCACGCGGTTTCAACTACCGGGAACCACACCCTCGTACGCCTTGCCCAAACCGGATCACTCTACCAACTACCAACACCTTTCCGGATCGGATGCAGTCGAGCGGCACTGCAAGGACGTACCGGCTAGAAGGAACGGATTATCGGGAATAAAGACCCGGCTAAACTCAGATCCGAACCATGCTGGACCAATGGAGGAAAAGACAAAAACGAGCTGGGAACATTTCTACAATGATTTATTTATACTAAGGCGAGGAAAAACATGTGGCACAGGAACAAGGTTTATTGGGGTGTTATGCAGGGAAGATGAGAGAGATGTAGTGCGACAATTATACAGGAACTTACCAAGTGGACACAGAGCAGACTTGCGCGAGAATAATAAAAGCAGAATTACAATAATCAAAGATCTTGTACAATTTTACTTAAAAGACAGGCGCCACACTCTCACACACACTCAGACAAAACAAACCCAACGAAAAGAAAAGGGACACTTTTTGCAGTCAGGAAGTGAGGGAGTTGAGGTCGCAGTTCTCGGTACCTGAGAATTTCGGGGAAGGAGTGCTCTGTAGTGCGGCACTTGACAACAGTCGTACAGTTCGACCACAGCCGCCCGTGTGGAGTTCGGGTCCATGGAGGAGCTTGAGTGGAGGGCGTGGAGTCCAAGGTGGAACGGGCAGCAGACAGACCCGGTCGAGGTCGGGTGTGCGCGGACCAGCACAACAGGCGGCCCGCCGAGGTGAGACGTGGGCAGACACTCCGTAACAACGACCCTTCAACAACTGCCACTTCCAATCCTTCTACAGCATTCTCCTTCGACCTTCCAACCAACCAACGAACCCACCGAACACAAACCAACCAAGCACTAACCAACCAAATCCAACCCCTTCCTTTCTTTCTCTCAAATCCACACGAACTCCTTTTCATCCCATACCACTCTACTCTGAGGATTGCTCGTATCTTAAGATCACGGAGCTAGGGGTGGAGCCATGGCGAAGCTACGTCATTGTCCGTCCCGATTGGACCGGGCCTTCATGTGGTCCGCCTCTCTGGCGGGGTTTCGGCCAGACCCCGGTAAGGCCGCCACACCCGCGCGTCTGGGCCTGGGCAGGTAGATGTGGTGCAGCTACCATAACCATCCTCGGGATTCTGCCTCAGATAACCATCCTCGGGATTCTGCTCAGATAACCATCCTCGGGTAGGCACTCGTCCGCTGTGGTAAGCGAGGCGAGGGTGCGAGGCAAGCGAGATGAAGGTACTGTGACGTCCACGGGACTTGAACGGTCCGCCAACGTAGGATGTGCCGAAACGATGGAGGCGGTTTTATTGTTTTACAATCCAAGGGTGGCCGTTTTGATCGCTCTATAGCAAACGGGACGAGGAAGGTGGCACGAGTCGCTTTTCACTGAGTTAATAATGTTTATTTTTTACACAAGAGCGATAAGAAGACTCCGCAAGAGGAGGGATCCATGGGCGATTCGACGAAAGGTGGTGTGGGTTCGGGCGTGGGGGAAAACACAAACAATTCAAAGGAATACAGGAAATGTAAAGGATCAATTCATCGGTACACGAATCTCAAACCCTCTAAGGCGCCAGGTACACCACACACACCACAACACACACACACACACAAAAAACGTCGTTAGTTCGTCAGGCTTGCCCGTGGTGCCGCTGCCACAGTCATTGGATTGGTTCCGGACAACTGGCGCTGCGCCCGTCAGGGGCAGGAGACACGACGGTGCCGATCTTCCGTGAAACCTTCGTCAGAGTTGTAGTTCTTGCCTGTGGAGCTCCAACCAGCCCCCGGGTATTGTTCTGTGGGTTGTCGACCTTCTGTGGTTGTGGCCCAAAACCGCTCACAGCCACCAGGGAACCAGTTCATGCGACAAGGACGCGAGCAGGACGGGGAGGCAGGTCTGCCCACCGTTCGGTCCCGTAACCAGAGCCAGCAGAACACGAGAGCCAAACGAGGTGAGGCACGAGGCACAGCAAGCACGAGACACAACAAATCGAGGAACGAACTAGCGCAACAGAGAGCGTTCAAAGAAGCCAGCCTCGACGAGAGCTTTTCTTTCTTACTTTTTTCTTCCTCTTCCAACTAGATCGTTTTTATACTCCAGAGTCCTCGTCACTTCCAACGGAACCCTCATTTGTCCTCTGCTGTCGCCTTCCGCCAATCATCATCAAGGGGCGGAGCCACCCGCAGCACCGTTCTATCACGTCACGGCAAGCCTACAGGAATACTAAAAGGGAATACGCATCAAACTTACCCTAACCGTCTCCCTATCTAATACGTGACAATATCATTTCCCCCTTAAGAAATGGACATTTACTAGACAATTTTCACCACTGAATTGCTACTTATTACATCGAGATCCTGGTACAACTCGAACAGCGTGGCATACCTATTAAACATCCTAATTACCCTTTGAATGCATACCCCCCCCCCTCAGACGTAACAGTACTGTGGTTCCAATAAGAAGGGGAATAAAATAAAGGAAGAAAATGATTTATTAACTTAACTAAAAGCCCATCGCAACGCACCCTAGTATCTCCCACTACACACAAGGAAGGAATCTATCTGCACGTATAATAATGGAATAACTAACTTGGGACACCTGTAATGTAGTATGCATACGGTTCCGAGAACAGTAACAATATATATATACAGTATATATATATATATATAATTTTGTTGCGGACCTGGGGGTCGGGGTAAGCTACCTCGGGTTCCCACCAGACTCTCCGGAATCGCAGGCCATTGCACACGAATAACTTTGTGACGCGGCGGGTCGTCATCGACCGTGAACGCCAACAACTCAACCACATAACTTAGGGTCCTCCGTCTAATAAATACTGTTTACCTAATGGTCACGTGACCTAATTACTGGGGACACGCCCTCGTTCAAACCGGATCAGATGCAGCCGAGCATAACTGCCCAAGGACGTTTCGGCTGGAAAACAGATCACTGGGGGATAACGTCCCAGCTTGGCTAGATACAGACCATGCTGGACCAATGAATGAAAAGACAAAAACGAGCTGGGAACATTTCTACACAAGCATTTATTTATGGTCGGCCGACCAACGCAACCCAGTGCACTTTGGGGGAGGAATACTGTGTTTATGGTGTGGGAGTGGGAGGTGTAGTGTCGTGCCATATGGGAGGGTGCAGTGTCGTGCCAGAGGAAACTGTGATTGCGAGTCAGTCATGGATGCTCTTTTGTGCATCCAAGGGGACGAGATGGAGGGTGGAAGAGAGAGAGGAGAGAAGATGCGTGAGGCAAAAGATCCCTAATCGAGTTGTGCATAGGTCTGCTGGTGTAGCGTGTAACTCCGTGGGACGCTCCACTTGAGCATTCCCACCTCAAGAGTTGGCGTGTTATCTCTGGTTTAGTCACTTTGCCGGGGCTCGTGGCAACGTGCGCTCCACACTGGTCCTCCGGAATAAGCACGTCTCAGTCACACACAACCGCGATGAAGAGCCAGCGACGGGCAGGCAACGAAGAGCCAGCGACGGCAGAGGCAACGAAGAGCCAGCGACGGGCAGAGGCAACGAAGAGCCAGCGACGGGCAGAGGCAACGAAGAGCGGCCAAAGTATTTGGTCTGGTCTGACCTCAAAATCTGACAGGTCTGACCTCAAATAACTCAAAGGCCCGCAAGACCCCCTTTACTGTAATTAAAAGGCAAAATTATAAATTTGAATTCAAACATCGACAGAGCATATGACATCATATAAACATTGAGAATGTAATGTTGGACTGAACACATCATACAAAAGAAAATAGATTTAGTGTCATAAATATACTACGTGACCATACGTTGTATAAATCATATTAAATAAAGCATTCAGTGACCATACTGTTATGATTGTAGGGGTAGGTGGAGGAATCAAATCGGAATATAGCATTGTGTAGAGTTGCTTGGTCCGTGGATGTGTAGGAGGTATCTCGATGCAACGAAGTAACTAACCTGTGAGCTCAAGTGTTATGGGTCACCACACGAGTGGGTGGTGTCGTGTTATTACCTAGGTTTAAGAATAAGTTCCCCAGTATATGATCACCTCGTTTTTTTCCCATGTTTTTATATTTCAAGATTGGCAATAAAGGTGGGTAACACACCCTAAACCACTACAAGTGGGCAGAAAGCCCCGCCTTCAAGAGGTGACAACAGGTGAAGTCACGCCCCCAAGGAGTGATTGATGGGCGTGACGTCAGAAGCTAGCCGAGCAGGCAGTAGCCCGCCTTCCCGGGTTTCGCGCGAGCAGGCCACACCCTGGAGGTGGAGGATTGTTAGGCGTGACCCCAGAAAGGAAGAGGCATGGTGAGCATGATACTGAATAGGACGAGAGATCGGTAGAGCACACGCACGAGGTCAGTGTGAGGAACGCACGAGGCAGAGTTGATTTCGGAAGAGAAACAGAGGCGGAGTTCAGGGCTTGCCCATTTTTGGAGAGCCGTAATCAGAGCAGGGGCATGAGGCGCATTGTATGGAGATGCGAGAGCGGAGGGTGAGCGCACACGTCGAGGAGGTCGGCGTGATCCTTGAATTATTGTTGAGGCAAGACGCTGGCCTTTGGCTCTTGATTGGGTCGGTGAGGCGATTGGCATTACACTGGGCTCTGAGCCTGGTATCTCTCTCTGTGGTAAAAAATCATGTCAGACCAGCTGCACACACACAGGCACAACAAGGTATGTAGAGTAATCCACTGGCACATCTGCAGAAATTTCAATATTCCATTTCCAGAAAACTCGTGGCAACATGAACCAAAAGCGATCATTGAAAACAAGGACCTTCTGCTTATGTACGACTTGATGATACTATCAAGCATGAATATAGAAAACAAAGTACTGTGACCGAACATAATACTCGGATACAAAAAGGAAAAGAAAGCATTGCTAATGGAGGTTTCAGTACCCAGTGATTTTGGTCTCAATAATGTGGAAATAATGAAAATTACCAAATCTCAAGATCTCAAGAATGAAGTGAAAAGATGCTAGAAGCTGAAGAGCGCCAAAATTGTGCCATTGTTAATTGGAGCAACGGGGATGGTAAGGAAGAACCTCACAAAGATCCTACAAACCATCCCTGGGAACATTACCACAAACGAACTACAGTGGGAAGTTAGCTGTGTCTCGGTGACGATCCTGAAAAGATCCATCGGAACAAAACTGAGAACAAGTAAACTTCACAACTTCGTCCATGTATCACGATCCTTCACCGAAATGGAGGCGGATGCTACGAGCCATGGGAGGTTCCACCTTCTGAAATCTGAACATCGAGATGACCAACAATGACATGCACGCACAGACACTTCTGCTTTTAGTAATGGATTGCTATAGTAAAGTTGTATTGAAATTTAAAAGTGAATATGATATGACAGTTTTTATTCCCACAGTTTTACCCCCAAAGCAAAGTTGAACTGTGCTGATTATTTGTATAATTAGATGCTGTACCAAGCATTTTACATGTTGAGATACTGTAACCTGAAAGACTTCCCATGCATTGATAGTCAACCCTTTGTTCCACTGCAGAGATGCGAGGAAGCCTGCAGTGTCACTCTCCACGGTAGGTAAGTTTCTGAATTTCCTCAAATTGAAGTATAATCATCTCTTGACTCGATCAGTGTCCATTTTGATTAAAGTTACTTGATGCTTCACTATTTGGACTTATATTAGAGACCTGTTTGATCTCGAGTTTAATGTGCATTGTATTCCACTGTTGTTTAAAAAAAAAAAAATAAAGAAAGCAAAAAAAACTCTGATTCACAATATTTGAGGAATATAATTTTCTATCTTTAGATTAGAATGTGCTATCGCTGTTTACAAATTAGTTTACCAGTCTATTTGGCACATGGGTTAAGTTTTTAAAAGTCCTTACTGGTGGATTTCTTTGCATCCTAATTGGTTGATATGTCAGTTTGGTAATGTTTTATATCCAAATTAGTTGAAAAGATGACTAGTCGTTTTAAAAACTTTAACTTTTTTTGTGCATGGTGATTTATTTAACCATTTTCCTCAAAAAAATGTAAACTGTTCAGCTTGCCGGGTTGAACAGTTTACATTTTGTATCCCTCTGAGAGGCTGGATCCGCATCCGGACCGGAACCAAAATCTAATCTGCTTGTCATCGAACCAACTCATCCACCTAGTTTTGTCATTCATCCCCAACTTTTTGACATATTGTGCTCTACTGTATATCATTTTTTTTACCCCATCTCTCGATAGTGAAGAATCACTTTTTTAAAAAAACTCCAGTATCCGGATCTTCACCAAAATCGAATTGATTCGTCCTTGTCACACACCCAACCTGTCCACCAAATTTCAGCTGAATCCATCCCTAACTTTTTGGGATATTCTGCTCATAGACAGACAAGGTTGAAAACATACCCCCCATCCACTTTTGGTGGCGGAGGTAAATATAGCGTCTTGTAACAAATGCTTTCTACGGGCAGGTTGTAATAGAAATATTAAATTTATTATTTCTGACATTCTGGGCTTGCAAGTATTATGATTTTGATATTTGTGATTTTAGGATTGGCATGCAGAAGAAGCTTACACATATTTTCTTTGTCAATATTAATGGCTATGGATTAATTATGAAGCTTTGTCTAAAAAGTAACAACTCGGTTGGCCTATTCAGTATTCTCAGCTGAACCGATGGCTCATGATGCTTGGCACGTAATGCTTGGGGCCTGGGTACAAATCTCATGCATGAATACCTCACTATACACTCGGGATGAGTTCCAGAAAAACCAGGCGTATCTCGAATCAACATTTAGTGAAACAGGTTTATCCCATATGAAGAGTGTTCTAAATAAGAGATGCGTTGCTGAAGGATTCCAAAATTGGAGTTCTAAAGCATAAATGTGTGCTTATTAATGAATTTCCTGTCAAATCAGTAGTGATTAATAAATGTATATAAAGTAAATTGAAAGTGAAACACCATGGCCTTGTCCACTCTTAAGGCATTTCAAAATGTCCATTTTAACTTGAAGGGAAAAGCTTTGTTATCGTTTTCTTGGGCTTCAACATTTCAAACTCTTAAGCTTAAATTTAATTGCAGTGAAAACTGTTGTCACCCCTCAGCAAGTGAACTGTAACTGATTCGAGGTGTTGTCAAACACTCTAGGCTGGACACGGACTTGAATAAACGTCGTCACGTGAATCCCCACTTGGTGTATTGCACGTTTGGGTCATGTTTTGTCGGAACGTATGTCCGAAGCAAGCGTGCGGATTGGAAGGTAGTCATAACGTATAATGAGTGTAAAACCGAAACGAGTGTGTAGCGAGGTATTACTGTGCACAAGTGTTTATGCATTTGTCCTCATAATGTATGTATTTATCCATTATGTGCTAATGTCCATGTAATTTGCATGAAAGTTCACCGCCATCTACTATCGTCCTTGTCCTGCCTGTGATTTGTGTTCAAGATCCTCTTTGTACCTTAATGTACTGAGAAAAAGCAATTGCATAATCATCATTTTAATGCTTGTCGTGCCAAACGTTTCTTCCTCTTTTTATTTTATTTTATTTTTTCTTTTTTTTCTTCTTCTTCTCTCTTCCAGCTGGAGCTTCACAAGTGAAATGGAATAAACAAAACCAGGATATCTTCGCAACAAGTCATGATGGAGACGTCAGAATTTGGGATAAAAGGGTAATGGTCAAGGGACTTTTTAATGTTATGAGGCTTGAGATGGAATCAGCCAGACTTGTGCAGTGTCAGGATGCACATTGTCAGTCTAAAACAAAAACATTGCCTGTCATGTCTATCACTTATTTTTCGACGGAGATCAAAACTTGATTTTTTTTTAAAATAATGCTTGAGGAGAGGAATATGTATGAGTCTGTAGTTAATAAGATCAGGTTTTTATCCAAACTGGCAAAGGATGATCTGACCTTTGACATTACTTACTGCACATGAGGCACTGCATTGGCATGCTGTAGATATTAGCTAGGGGGTGTGAGACAAGTGAGCCTGGAACAGCACTGTTGATAAGTTTTACATAGGGACAGTGTATCACCCTGTTCTTCATTGCGGCGGCCCGCGAGCCACTGGTGGCCAAAGTGTGGCCCCTGATACGTGGCCGATAATAATAATAATAACAAGTTCAAATTGCGAACATACCCGTGGGAGTTCATTTGTACAACTCTCAGGTGAGCGATAGCACGGACGACAGATAGTTTTGAAATTTGGTAAGATTTTCATCGCATCAGAAAAAGAAACCAAGACACTCACAAGAGTGAGGCTAGTCCATCATTTGCGACTTAATTTTGCGTTGAGCATCACCCAGCGCATTTAATTTAAAAAAAAAAAATTTTTTTAAGAAAATGGGCCGAAAGGGCCGTTTCTGCGCCCAAAGGGCCGAATCGCACTTTGGGCTCAGTTAATGCCTGGGGAATGATCTCTAGAATATACCTGTCAAGTTTGGTTCGGTTCCATTCACTAATAACCGAGAAATAATTTTAAGAAAATGGGCCAAAATGGGCCGTTCCTCGCCCGAAAGGCCGCAATCACACTTTGGGCTCAGTTATTGCCTGCACATATGTGTCTAGTATATGCCTGTCAATTTTCATCTAATTCTGTTTCACGCAGTGAATAATGGAGACATAGACGTTCAAATGAACTGTACACAAGAAAAGAGAGAACGCGAGCGGTGCTTAGACCCCATGGGGTGGAAGACTCCACGGGGTAAAAATACAAAAACACCCCATCATAATCTGCCATAAATGCTATCAAATTGACCCAATGGTTTCAAATGAGTGTTCCAATGCGAAGGTAAAAGTAACATCACTACATCAGTAGATGGCAGTATGTAAACAATTATGCTTTCAACCCAGTAACCACAACGGAAAAAAAAAGAGCAAGTGGAGGTGGGGCCGAATAATCACCATTTTGGTTGGAGTCCTGCAGGCGGTGGCGGTTCTCACACTGATATCTTATCGGCAAAAGTGGCCCCCTTCTTAAAAATAGTGAAGATCACTGGTATATCTGGTGATGTCACGATTTGGCAAGAGAAGTTTGAGCTCTTTAGATGTTTGAAGTCTAGGTGAGGTTTTGACAGTTTTGAGAAAGCACAATAAAAACTTTCCTTTTCAATCGGTGTGGCAATGGCAGTTTAAAGCAAATTGTGTTCAGCTTTGGTTGCTTCAGATTGGCTGCTCATTCGTATTTATGTGAAAATTTCAGTAATGAATGTCGCATTGCAACTTCTAAAACGAAAAAGAAAAAAAACATCGTTACCTCATCAACAGTCTTTGTCACTATTATCTTGGTACATCCTAGCTTCTTGTGTTATAGAAGTTATACCTGTAACGATATTTCTGACCAAGTGTTTGTGCTTTTATATAGAGAGCCAACTTTCCAGTGGAGTACATGGCTGCACACCTCTCACGCATTCATGGCCTGGATTGGCACCCAGATCTTGAGTTTGCTTTAGTCACTTGCAGCCAGGACAACTCTGCAAAGGTATGTCATAGAACAGTTCAATAGAGAGGTTTCTGTTTGAACTCCAGTGACAAATAAATGGGTAATTTAGATGCAAATATTGACTTTTCTTTTTAACCTGCCACATTTGTGTCAGTTTTGGGACATCAGAAATCCAAGGAAACACCTGGACATTCTCTCGTGCCACGTACCAGTATGGAAGGCCAGGTACACGGTAAGGCGCGTTTTGTTTACATGCTGATTACAACAAGCTTTTATTTGAAATGTTGGTTCATTTGCGATGTGCTTTAGCTTATCTTTGTCTAATGCGACCTTGTTTCCTGGGCCTAACCTAACTAGCCTTTCAGCAGTGGCCTCATCACAGTCATGGTGCCTCAGCTGCGCCGTGGGGAAAACAGCCTGCTACTATGGAATCTGAATGATCTTGAAGCACCTGTGCACACTTTCATGGGTCACAATGACGTGGTGCTCGAGTTTCAGTGGAGGCGCCAGAGGGACGGTGAGTGAAATTGTGAAGGACAACTGGGATTTGAAGTGTAAAAAATATTTTGCAAATGAGCAAGTTTTCCACTTGTTTGTAAAAATAAAATCGACAGTATTCTGCAAATTGTGTTTCCTATGTATCTAGTCATCTCATTGCTCCATTTGTTTGCATATGTTTCGCTATCTTCTGCTCTGCCGACAAATATTAAACCTGTGAACAAAAAATGTTTAGCTTGCATGACATCACAAAAAGCTTTGTCTAGATTTTCATAGGCCGGCTCGAATATGTTTTGAGCATGGAAACATTAATGCACCGTCATCTGGGTTTGTATAAAATGTGTAAAAAGTTCAACTTTCAGTTTGGCTCTTCCCCACCCCGAAGTTAAAGTGCCCAAACAGATTTATTTGTACTTTCGAAAGACTTTGCCATGTAGGTGCTTGTCCAATTTTAACTTTGACCTGGTTGTTTGACCAGACCAGAATGAGCTTCAGTGCAATGAGCTATAGGTAGTGGACAAAACAAATGGGAACATCAATATCAAGTCACTTAATGGGCCACCATGTGCAGCCAGTACAGCTTGTACAGTATGCGCTGTGGCATAGAGTCTACCAGCATCTGGAATTTTACATGAGGGATGCGGCACCATTCTTCCATGAGAAAGTCGATCAACCCACACCTATTTGATGGAGGTGGAAAATGCTGTCTCAGGCGACATTCCAGAATATCCCATAAATGCTCTATTGGGTTCAGATCTGGTTACTGAGAAGGCTATGACATATGGATAACATCACTGTCATGCTCATCAAACCATTGGACGACCACATGTGCTCTGTGGATGGGGGCATTGTCAGCTTGGAATACACACCTCCCAGCAGGAAAGAAATGCAGCAACATGGGATGAAGATGATAGCTCATTACGATTAAGTAACAATTGGCATTGACCTTGCTTTTTAAGGGAACGACTGCACCCAAACCATGCAAGAAAATGCGATCCACACCATTAGAGAACCACCAGAACCTTTCACTGTTGGAACCAAGCACTCATAGTTGTGGAGTTCTTTAGGTTGGCGCTACACGTGTACTCGTCTGTTTGTCGAGAACATGGTGAAGGATGATTCATCTCATCCTTATCACGTTTCTCCACTGCTCGGTAGTCCATTGCCTGTGCTTTTTGCACCACTGGACTCGCAAATGTGCATTACCAGGTGTGATGAGCAGCTTGTGTATTGCAACCCGACTTTTGTATCTGTGCCGTTTTCGGCGGACCGTTTTTTTTTAATGAAACTGGCTGCTCGCACCCCAAATTGAAATTTACAGCCGATTGATCTGCAGCTGCTCACTTGCTTTTCCTTGCACTTCAAATTAATGTACAGATATCATGATGTTGGCGTATGCGCTTCCACCCACTGTTGCCCTTTGCTGAAGATGTCTTTCCCTTGGAGTTCCATGCCGACACCACCTTGGTCACCGTTGCTTGTGAAACAGCAAGTTGAGCTGTCTGTCACTGAAGACAGTCTGTCTGTCTGCTCCTCAACAATCACCCCTCTTTCAGTCACTGAGGTCTCCTTTTGCAGCCATGCTAGCAATAATTATAGGCAAACGGGCCTGTGCAGCATTTTTATACATGACCCTAAGCATGCTGTGATGTTATTTGCTTAATTGACACATGGGCCACACCTGTGTGGAGGCTGTTTTCAATGTACTTGGTGTTTACATTTTTTGATTTTTTGTTTTATTTTTATTTTTTTAACCCAGGTGTGTACATTTTTTTTATTTTTTTTGTCCATTACCTGCATATGTTATGCATGATGATGTCTCTTTTTGGACAGTGAACAGAATGTTGTTATATAGTATTTGCTGACTGTTACAGGCCAGAAGTATTACCTGTTGGTTACCTGGTCACGTGATCAAAGTTTAAGGATCTGGAGAATTGACAGCCAACTTCAGCGTGTGAGTTTAACATTAGTCTTAAAACTTTTATGCTTAAAGAATCATCGTGTTTGTTTGGAAACCACCGTGATTGATTGTGATCAATTAGTGTGTCGTGCAAGGACTTGGTTTTCAAATTGCTTTTCAAGCACACACACCTTTGTTCACTCCCCATGTGAACTTCTGATAAAAGCAAATTTGGTGATCAAGGGCTTTTTCTCAGTTAAGTGGTTGATAATTCCCACCCACTGATGTTTGCGATAAAACATCTCGATTAGCTTGCACTCGTAGATTCATATGTTTGAAAAAGAGCCAAGTTGATGAACTCTTCTTCCACCATTTCCATAAATAGGATTTAAATGGCACAAACAATGCTGGTGGAAGACTTGCATAGGTGCAGTGAAACCTCAAAATTTTGCACTCGTACTTGGGGGATAAATGTGTGAGCATATGACAAGTGATATTGTTACGGATTTGGAAACCTTGTGCACACAACAGGCCAAAGTCCCATAGCTAGTATTTGATAGTATGTGTTATAGTTAGAATCCCTCTTTCTGTCTAATGGGAATTTCGTGTGTGCGCTACGAGGTATTTTTAGTTAGGTTTTTACAACTATAACAACAACAACAACAACGCTCCCTCACTCGACCCAGTCGCCATTGCCCACGTGTTTTTGTCGAGGGCTGGGCGGAGCCTCCGTCGCTTCGGATCGAGGCTCCGCTCCAAGGAAGGGCATGGACCGTTTCCTCCAGCCAATGAGTGAAGGGCGAGCACACACGCGCCCCAGGTAATCGGGAGGGTGACCACAAGTCGTCCGACAACCCCTCTCCAATCAGGGGCAGTGGAGAGAAAGAACTCCCACTCAGGAGGGACGATGGGCGCAGACAGATCATGAGCATGGCTGGTCAGTCTGGCAGCGCGGTCGTGTCGACGGCCGGTCCTTGCGGTGACTCACCGTGGTGGTGGTGACGAGCAGCCAGGTCTGGCCCGTGGACTCTGGCGTATGGTTCGAGTTCGGGTCGGGGTGACCGCACGAGGCAGGACAGGTACCCCGGCCCGGCTCTACCGACTAAAGACCCACGGGTCCAGTTTCATGTGTGTGTGCGTGTGCCGTGTGTCCGTGGGCCCAGTCTGTTAAGTAAAACTTAAGTGCTTTTCGTTCCTTGTAAATTACATTTTCTTATTCGGATAATCTGCTTTTTGTGCTCCCCCCTCCCCGATTATTGTTATAAATATACCCCTGTTAAATGTACCAGCTCGTTTTCTGGCTTTCCTTCATTGCCTAGCAAGGTGCGTATTGAGAAATAGTAAGGCCGTTCGAGCGGGAATTGTCATTTGGACCGACTGATCTTGGTAATCCCCGCTTGGTTTACACCGGATCGGCTCGGTAAACGGTCCGTTCCGCCGAGGTCCGTCGAGGGTGTGGTTTCCCCGGTAGTTGGACGACGTGGGTATTTAGATATATGAAATTAGGCAATTAACCCTACCCCACGCCGTCAAAATATTGGTGACCACAGTCCGCTAAGACCCGTGAACTCTCGGACTTATCAGAGTCACGACCTAAATTCCGGGTGTTCGGTGGGAGACGACTCTACTGCTCCACCTAGTGGTCGTTTATCACCGTCGAACCCCGGCCCACAACAATATATTGTTACGGCTCGGGCTTCGGGGTTCACCACGAGAGGAACTCCTAAACTCCTCCCAACCTCTGGGTCTGCAAGTGGATGTACCATGGATAAGTCCGTGACCTGGCAGGTTGTGAAGCAACAACGAACGTCAGACAGCCAAATCTCCCAGTGTTTCTCCGTCAAACACTGTTTGCCTGGGGGTGACGTAGCCCAACTAACCAAGGCTCTCGCCCTTCGTGCGCATTTGAATTACTGCCAAACAGAACAGAGAGTGCAGCGCTGGCTATTTAATGGAGCAAAACAGTTGGGGTAAAACTTCCCAGCTATCGCTCGTGCGGACAACATTTGACCAATCGGGAAAAGACCCCACGAGCAGGTTGGAAGAAAACGTGCATAGGTTTACTTGTATAGGGGAAACACGGGGGAGTTCATGCGGCACGTATACACAGTAAAGGTTTTATTCACAAGGAATGGCAAAGCACATATGCAGGGTGTTTGTTGATGCGACACATATACAACAGGGAAAATTCGTATGGTATGCATGTACAACAAATAGAATAGACACAGCAGAACTTGTTCCCATGTCACTTATGAGCCCTTTCCACAATCTGACTTGATTATCAAGACATTAGACTTTGTGCCAATCAGAATCGCAACCAGAGAAATGTAGAGAGAGAGAGAAAAGTAGATGAGATGTATAGCAGAGCGTGGATATGACTCCTTCCCACCTTGGTGAGATGCGTACAAGCTCATACTGTGTGCAGACTCATGTAAGCTTCCCCTTGGTGGTTCTCACAATTCGAACAGGCAAACGTGAGTGCAGGCTTGGCCAAAGGGCTTGTGGTGAGGAGAGCTTGACAGATCAAACGCCTCGTAGGTTTAAATGCCCAGGCGATCAAATGCCTGGAAGATCGAGATGTTTAGAAAGGCTGCTTCAAGATCTCCCACGAACGTTCTCCTGCCCAGCTGCTCTCTGCAACCGACCCCACTCGGTTGCACGTCCTTCCTCTACTTGAGTCGAGCTAATCTGCACTTTACAACACTGGGAGAGGTTGATGATGATGTTTGTTTCTTTGAGCGATGACGTTGAATGCACATGACATTGAAGAAGATTTGAAGTGGTTGTGTGCATTTATTGTTTTTTTTTTCAACAATCATAAATGAATGCAGTTAGGTACTTTTGCAGCTTGGTATCCTACCAGCAATTTAGGCAAAATATTCCATCATTCACAAAAACGTTCCGAAAACCTGTCTCGTCTTGCTAATTTAACCTTGAATGATTTGACATGTGGGAGAATGGAATTCAAAGGACCTAGTTGTACTCGTTGCTCTGAGGAAGAAGCGTTGGTGAGCTTTCAACTGGGTCCGATCGTTCACGGTTGGTCATGAAACACAAATGACTCAAACATGACAACCCTTTTTGGTTTTTTTGGACTCTGTCTGAAAATAAAGTAAACCCTTAAATATTGGCGGTTTGAATAGCGCAGTCTTGACCAATTGTGGGCAACCTCTTTGTGTACCTATTTAGTTATTGTGGGGCTCAATTTCAACCAATCGTGGTTTGTGAGCTGAGTTGTGACGGTTATCTTGTACCACGAGCCTTCTGGTATTTTCCGTGCACAGTTAATAATGCGGCCAAAGCATAAAACAATGGACAAAAGTGATTTTATTTTATTTATTCGCTGGTTTATGGAGCTGCAGACCAATTTATTAAAAGAAAGACATCTACAGATTGCAAAGGGAAAAAACTTTAAGAAATTAATAAAGGGGGGAATGGTGGGGGGTTTCAACAAATTACAGAAGGGAAGGACCACTTTTAATGTGCTTCAATGCTGCCGGAGACTTTATCGCAAAGCCGATTTATATTTATTTTACATGTTCATGTCAATTGTGATGTTTATTTTTAGCTGCCACCCACCTTCCTCTATATTTTCTCGAAGCCCAGGAACCTAACCTCATTTTTCTCATAGGCCCTTGGTTCCAACTCTCGCGGTTTTCAATATTTTTTCCAGGAACGTAACCCCTGTGATATTTAAGGGTTTACTGGAGATGATTTTCTTTTATTTGTGGAGGAATTTTACCAAGATTTTCTTGCTTCTCTGCTGCACAACTATATATAAATATCCCATCAATGGTTTCACAAAAGCTTTGCTGCAAATTGCATCAGTCATACTTTTGGCTTCCCGAATGCAGCTCTGCTCAAGAAGTAGCCTTGATGGAACCGAAGACCTTGATGAGGTGACCACCCCAGATGTTGACAGAGCCTTCCCATTATTGGAGCCTGATATAATTTCTGTGCAACCTTCTGGATTTGTGGATGCCCATAGCTCTCTGCAACCTGCAGTCTCAATAAAATCCACAACAGAGGAAGATGGTAAATGTGGCTTCCTATTTTTTGGGGGAACTAAGTGGTAAGAAAGTGACTTCCTATCATGAGCAGGGGGTGGGTGTGAGGTGGGGGGGTGTGTGTTTTGATGGAGATGTTTTTGTATCAATAGTTTTTTTTTGATATGATGAATCTCCAGTTTTGTCGACGAAAGATGCATCCTCTCCGGAGGTTCGAAGAAGAGGAGAGTCACAAGGTCAGCCACAGACTCTCCAGCAGGAATTCTCCTTACTCAACCTACACATTCCAAACATTACTGTGGATGAGGTACTTTATTTTATTATTATTATTTTTTTTTCCACATCACTCCTTGGTCATGTATGTTCAGTGTTTGACAATAGAGCTATTGGAATGGAGCAAAAGAGCAACTTGTATAATTGGAGTATTTTCATGCTTTTAACTTGCAGATGGATGCCGAAAGCAGGAGTTGTGCAGTGTCGATGCTTTGTGGAAACCATATAGTGAAGATGGTGGTCACGTTCCCTGTAAACTATCCCAGCAACGCTCTTCCCTCCTTCAAGTTCATCACTCCAACCTCTGTTGGTGGTTCTATGAAGAGCAAACTGATGAAGGTTTGAATCTTCTCTTTTAACTTTATTTTTAGACAGAGGGCAAAGCTTCGCAAAGAGATAAACAACAGAATCGTCAGAGTCCAACAAATCAACAATGGAGTCGATGAGGATGGACAGATAAGGGAATGGGGAATTGAGCAAGGAACAAATTGCACACAAATATGGTGGAATTTTTGATCCCTTCTTCCCCACCCCTTCCACACGAAACTCCATACTTGGCTCTTCTTTTTCTTGTCTTCCTTACTCGTGTTCCTCCCAAACCTCTTTCACTTCTTTACCAACTCCTCCCACACTCCACTACCCTTCTTTCTTTCTTTCTCTCTTCTCTTCCCTTCTCTTCCTTTTCTCATTAATTTTTTTTTCTCAATTTGACCTGCTCTGCAAGGGACGTCTGAGATTAAATAGATGGCACCCTACCATATTGTAACCCCTAATCGCATCCTGTTGAGGTTGAAATCGTCACCCAGCCCAAGTTTTCTTTGAAAACTATTCCATGAAGGCTGCATTTATTACCCAGCTAGTCTACAGCTTGGGGATACTTTTCCTGCAGCTGAGTGCATTTTTCTTGCACTTTTATATTGTCTGCCTACCACTGTGCTTTCTTGCATGTTTCTTTTTGCTCGTTCACAAGCAAAAGTAGTTGTGTTTTCAGATCCTTAGGGATACATCCCTGCAGAAGGTGAAGCGGAACCAGAATTGCTTGGAGCCTTGTTTACGACGGCTCGTCGCTGCACTGGACAGCCTGGTGGTGGGTGACTGAAACACAAAGCCACAATATACTAGTAGTGATGGTCAAGCCAGACGTTGTGGTTGTGCATTGTCTAATGAAAAAGTAGTCAAGGCAGTGATTCCTAAGAAGTATAAGATGGGTGAAATATTTTGAATTTAAAAATCGTTTACAGCTGGTTAGACTTTTCAGAGATGTTTTTCATCTCAACCACATTTTGTTTTGCAACCAAATCATCACAAATCACATTGTTTTCAAAACTTAGTGTTGTATTTGCAGCACATACAACAACATGTACACGTGTTTCAACAAAAGTGGACTATTTTAATGTTTTGTTGAAATATTACAAAAGGTATCAAGTTCAGTGATCCATTGATGGAAAGCATACACCATGCCATTTTCAAATCCTTCATTAATTATTCTGTTTGTAATTGACATTTTCAATGTGTGCTCTGCTTCTGTTCAAGCAGGCTTTGATCCTGACTCCAAAATTCTCCACAACTCATCTGCAAGTGGCTGGAGTGGTAGCATGATGGTAGTCCTCCACCTCGTGCTTCAGGACAGCCAGGGTTCGAGGTTTGTTGGCATAAACTTGACCTCTGGCAGCACCCCAAAAGAACAAATCCATTGGATTGAAATCCAGGCTTTGGTGGCCCACTCATGTGCCTTGCCCAGGCTGATAACATGGTTTCCAAACAGCTGGCGGAGCAAGTCGATGGTTTCACCTGTAGTGTGCGGTGGGGCACCGTCCTGCATGAACCATGTAAGTCTCAGGTGGTTTGGAGACGACTGGTTGAGCGAGATCAGCATGGAAACCATCGACTTGCTACACCAGCTAGTTGGAAATTATGTCATCAGCCTGGGCCAAGCATATGCGTGGGCCCCCAAAGCCTGGATTTGAATCCATTGCATTTTTTATTTTGGGGTGTTGCCAAAGGTCGTTTATGCCAACAAACCTCGAACCCTGGCCGTGCTAAAGGAGTCTTACCATTGGTGTCCTTGAACCAATACAGTCCCAGCATACCCCATCTGTCATTCAATGTACAGAGGCAAGTGGACTTGAGGGCCCTTGAGAGACTTCTTAGACACCTCGGGAAGCTCAGCACCCCAAAAGATGTTGTGCTTGTTGATATCCCCATTCAAATGGAAGTTTGCTTCATCACTGAACCACAAGGAGTTGATCCAGTTTGGGTACCTTTCCATTTGATCACTGAACCAATCACACATTGTTACTCGGCTTGCCATGTCATTCAGTTAGTTTTACCTTATTGATATGATTGTAGGGGTAGAGCTTAAGTTTAAAAGTGAGATTGCACAACACAGATGAGGCTGAGATCGCCAGTTCTTGGGAATGCTGACGGTGGGATTTCTTAGGATTTTCGATAGCTGAATCTCACACAAGATCAATGTTTCCATGGTAACACTGAGTGGGCAGCCACTGTTGCCTTTATTTTGATGTTTTTTATGCTTCCATGTGCTTGGAAGTGCTCCACAACCACTGAATGCTCCCATTGGAAGGTCCATTATGGGTGTGAACATTGTAATAATGACAGTATCGTTGGAGCACCTGCACATAGGATTTTGTCTCAAACCGCAAAGTCATGATTTTCACTTTTTGTTCCACTGTGAACACCATAGTTGACAGAGTTCTACTGATTACTTGTTACAAATAGCATACCACCACTATAACCTGCAAGAGGGTGTAGCATAAGAAACGACAGCATATATCAGGCTGCTCAAATAGTCCACTGTTTTGAAACACCCTGAATGTACATATATATTTTGTGCAACAAACAAAATTTGTGGTAAAGTAAGTGCATGTTGTGTTTCCTGAAATAAATTGTGCGAGGGCGTGGGCTGCAGAGGACAGGTAGGGGGAGGGGGTTGTTCACATTAATTCTACATTAACATTCTTGATTTTCAGGACTCTGTAAGGTCACTTGTTAATTAATATTTCTTTGTTGCACAGAACCAGGAAGGTGGTGTGGGACCCAATCAGACGGTGACTTTTGGCCTTACCAGCACCACAGTCTCCTCACCTCTTCCTTTCCATCGTGTCAATTCCTATGGCTCGTATCAGGATTCCAATGTGCCATTCCCTCGAACATCAGGCGCTCGCTTTTGTGGAGCAGGTAGTCTGACTGGTCTGATTTGGGAACTTGCATGGCGTGAGGAAGGTTCAGTGGTTGAACAGATGGCCCCAAATGTGCTATTTTATGTCTCACTTTGTGGATCCCACCTGCAGGGTACCTTGTTTATTTCATGAGACCGATCACCATGAACCGTTCACTTTCTCCAGCTGAGCTCACACCAAGGTTTGTTTGTTTGGATATGGCATGTCTAACTGTGTACAATTAATTTTAGGAGTGTTCCACATTTTCATTGTACTAGACATGCATCCCATCACTTTGCTGATTGATTTAATCAAAAGACAGCACGTTGTACTTCACAAACATATTGCATGTCTAAGTCTATCTGTGAATCTCATTGAGGATGTAAATGAAGTGAAACGTGTGAAAAAGATCTTTTACAACATATGGCCATGGTGGTTTGTGTGCTCCTTCTGTGTTCTAAAATCTAAAGGGTTCCTGCTGTCATGGAATAACAAATGTTTCCGCTGGAATCGCTCCATCAAGTTCCTATTCTCACTTATACTTCTTCTTCTTCTTTTTCAACCTGGAAAGACGGGCTTTTGAAACTGGCATCTTTGTGATTAAACGTACACAAATTTTTGCTCCAAGTCAATCAATTAGTAGCTTTCCAACCAAGTAAATCGACTATTAGCTTTCCAATGATACCATTTTTATTATTGCACAACAGCAGGAACCCTTTTTGAATGAAGTGTGTCAGACACACACGGCTAGACGAACGTTTCTCCTTTTAGTAATAGATGAATGTATATCTTCGGGCTGGGCCGTTTAAATGATTAAACATTCATTCAGGTCATTAAACACGTAACATGCTTCTGAACATTCAATTAATATCCCTTAAATATCCATTTTATTAGCCAAGGCTGTATAACAAGGTGAAATCGATGTATTTTTCCATGAATTATAAGGGCAATAGTAAACAATGGGCAAATCGACATTGTATGTGGGATATGAACCTGCAATCTCACTGTCGACAAGTGCTCAGATGAGAGCAAACGGGCTATGTACTTTTACTACATTGTTGATAATGTATCGTTCTTTTCAGCAAAGTTTATTTTTAAATTGTCTTGTGTTGAGCAGTACATGTATTGACATTTCATGAACTGAAGACCTGGATCCCAATTGCAAATTGATATTTTCTTGCATCACTGTGGGTTGACATATTTGACATTCCCATCTGAGCCCATCGAATCCCTGCTTAAAATTCCATTTGTACATTGATTTGTCCATCTATCTATATATTACTAAAACTCTCATCTTGTATGTATGTATGTTCCCGAAATACAGCCAAAACGGTACACGATAGCACAAAAAAATTAGGGCCACCTACTCACCATTCGCCTGCGGTGTGCAGTATCAAGTTTCGTTCAAATCGGGCAACAAAAAAGTTATTAAAAACTCAATTCCCGATTCAGTCAAGTTCTCTTCGGAGAATTTGATTAATGCAAACAACCTCAGCAGTATAGTTCGCTGGAGCTATCTTTTTTTTCTTGAAATTATTTTTTTCATCAACCGCTGTCACAACGGGTTCTCGGGTCGTCTCGTATATTACTAAAACTCTCATCTTGTATGTGTGTGTATTATGTATGTATGTTCCTGAAATACAGCAAAACGTTAACACGAAGGGGCACAAAAAAAAAAAATTAGGGCCACCTTACTCACCATTCGCCTGCGGTGTGCAATATCAAGTTTCGTTCAAATCGGGCAATGAAAAAAACTATTAAAAAATCAATTCCCGATTCAGACAAGTACTCTTCGGGAGTATTTGATCAATGCAAACAACCTCAGCGGTATATATCGCTGGAGCTGTCTTTTTTTTTTCTTGAAATGTTTTTTTTCATCAACTGCTGTCACAACGGGAAGCCAACGGGTTCACGGGTCGTCTAGTCATCTACTAATATCCTTGTAATTCATGACAAAAAAATAAAATTAGATGGATGTCTCATAATCTTGTCCAACATTGAGACATGTACTAGCTATTCCATGAGGCTGAAGCTGGTCATCATATGGCACCCTTGATGCCGTTTGTTGCATCAGTTTAAAGTGTACTGCCAATGCTTTATCAGCATGGTGATTGCAGCTCGATATTAGTGTGTTAGGCTGCTCTTGTTTGCAGCATGTTGTTTTTCGGCTAATGAGAAGCTTATGTTTTAATCGGCTAATGTCACTCTGCATCTCTACCCGCTACATCGTGTACCTCCCGTTATCCCTACCTGACACGTGTCTCCTCTCCTCCTCCCTTCCTCTCTCTCTCTCCTCTTTTCCTGTTCGTTCATTCCCTTGTCATGTCCAAATGTGGTCCCATCGCCCCACCATCAATTAATTGTTTTTTTACCGTCTTTTACCTCGATCTTCCACGAACCTCGATTTTTGTATTTAAATAAATAAACCGCCAATGATGGGTGGTTTTGTAAATACTGCTGGGCATCAGTTTGGTAAAGGCCAGTCACACCTTGACGTATTAGCCAGCAATGGCAACGTATCAAAATGTATGTAAAACGCTGGCTTACGTTGAACTTTTGATGTTTTTTTTAAAGATTCGGACATATTCATAACGACTTGGTCTTATGCATAACGTATTAGTAACGGACACAGAACGTTTCGTTTGTGTTTATAAGATAACTTATACCAACGAATGCTGAACCTGTTGTCGGCCTTCACAACCTATGCCCAACGATAGTCTAAACTTATGCATAGCGCGCTGCACGCATCGCCGACGATGACGTGGCGTAGGTTATGAAAAGGCTGCCGCACAACGATTCAAATCATAACCGCCGCAGAAATGGAAGTGTCAACATCGCAGTCACACCTTGGCGATCTTGCCAGCGTATGCCGACCTCTGAAAAATGCGTCTAAAACGCTGGCGCACGTCGAATACGGTATGGGTAAGTTTGGTATACGTGAATAGAACGCTAAAGTACGCTATCATACGTCGTAGTAAGTGGAATACGTCTTGTAATTTTAAACATGTTGAAAATTTACGACGTACTTGCCGTATGACACACGCTCCGCATGCGATGGGAATAAGTTGTACGCACGATATGCGATCGTTGACACACATCGACACACGTTACTTGAAAGGTACTCATAAGTCGAAACACGTCAAGGTAATGGTTAGCGTCAGTGTTCCAGACTCCCGGTTTTTTTTTTTTCTTCGGTGTGACGGTGTTCAGGTACAGTGCGGTTATGATTTAAATCGTTGAGCGGCAGTCTATTAATTATATATATTATAACCGCACTAGAAATCGAAGTGTCAAATCACCATTCATCACGAAGGAAGGAAAAAAAAAAAAAAAACAAAAAAAAAAAAACAGGGAGTCTGGAACACTGACGCTAACCATTACCTCGATGTGTTTTCGACTTATGAGCACCTTACAAGTAACGTGTGTGGACGTGTGTCACCGATCGCGTAACGTGAGTACAACACGTTACTCATAGGTTAGAAATAAGTTTCGGGTACGCTAACCATTACCTCGACGTGTTTCGACTTATGAGTAACTCACAAGTAACGTGTGTCACGATCGCGTGACGTGCCGACATCTTATGGCCAGCATTATGCGGAACGTGTGAGTCATACGCTGGCATAAGTCTTAAAATTTCAAGCATGGAAAATTTGAGAACAACCGAAAAGTACAACGTTTAAAGCCAGCGTACAACGACGTATGGCAGTGTTTTCAGCGTGCTCTCAATGTTATCAAAACTTACCCATAACGTATTCGACGTGTACCAGCGTTTTAGACAAATTTCCAAAAATCGGCATAAGCTGGCTAAAACGTCAAGGTGTGACTGGGCTTGAGTTTGGTTTGTCCTGCATTTGTGCATCGTGTAATGATCAAGATGCGTCTCATGAAGGCCTTTTGAGATTGAGTCGGATGCCATACACAAATTACGAGTGGCTCTTCTCGTCGAGTGTCAGTTGATGAAGGCAATAAAATCAAACTACGAACAAGATCACAAAAGCAATCAAATTCAATGTTTTTTTTTCTGAAAAAGATAATGAAATGAGTTTATCCATGATAATATCAGAGGTAATACAATTCCAGCAATATGATGGTGAGCAGCTTGTCAATGTAAGTGTAGACAAAAGGAAAATTCCGGATGACCGTCAATCAAACACTACAAAGTTTGTTCAGCGTTGCATTGCTTGAAAGGTATGCACAGCCAAGAAGTAAAATCCTGTCGGTGTGATATGGGTAACAGTTTGGTACCGTTATTGTGTAATAAGAAATGATAACAGTTTCTACCTCAGTGCTGGGTAGTCACTGCAGGCCCTCCAGTCACCAGGCCTTTTTTTATTGTTTTTTTTTTTTCCTGGGCCATATGTAAAGGCAAGACCAGTTGCTGTTTGAAGGTCGAATGAGACGCAGCTCAAGCATGTGGTCAAACTCTGCTTTAGATATAGTGTAATGATCAGGAGCAGGTTGACATGGCCTGTGACTGGAGGTCCATCCATTTAATGTGATAAAGTTGAGCTCTAATATGTCACTGAAGGTGGGTTAAATTATCTCTGGGTACTGTCAAAGGATAGTATCAACACGAGAAATGTCAGGCCTGACTAACATTGTGCTGACAGAGGGCATACCCTTGACACAGATTAGTGGTCGAGTCTGTGAGCTTTTGGTTTTTGACATCCACCAGCAAGCCAGTGTCTCAGGAAACCAGCTCTGATGACTGTAGTGGATAACTCGGCTATGATGAAGTTCACTCTTGGACACATCTCAGGCAGACGTCAAGGCTTAACAATCGTTCACCACACATGGAAATGGAAAACTGGTTGACAGCTTGAGTAAATATGGTAGGTTTACATTTGTTCATAACCGCTGGGGGTAAAATTCTGACCAGCTCCAACCAGTATCAACTAAAAATTGGGTGCCAGTGTTCTTGTCTCTGATGGAAAAACCAAGCAACTTGGTTGTTGGTCACCTGGCTGACTCGTCACTGCGAGTCACTGACTGCGGCATTTCTCGACTGTGAAACAGGGCAATCTGGAAAACTGCAGGGTGGAACACATTTGTGAGCGTTCTTCCGAAACTGCCAATGATACCAACACTTCCTGCATGTGTCTCTGGGCCAGAAATAGGACATTGTCACCTCTGCCCTTGGTTTTTGCTACGACTCCAACTATGATTGCGCTTCTCCTTAAGATGATATGTAGGGGCGTGCATCATGGCGGTTAACAGTTCCACTTGAGATTGCAGTCATTGCATGTCGGATGTAGCTGGGGTGGACATGGCATCATCTGACTGAGATGTGACTGCATCGATGGAGGACGTGTCTGGGGTAGCGACTTTGACTCTCTTGTCAGCTATGTCGGCGAATCGCTCAACGTTGACCAAATTACTGGTTGAAACCAAAATGCGCTGAGCATCGTTTGTCAATTGTTGGAGAAGCAGCTGCTTGAGTATATTATCCTTGATTATTCTCACTCAACAGGTGCCACTTCCTTTGTCACAGTTGAGAAGATTTAGGTCCCCAGCTCCTTTGAAGTAAGAAGTCAATGCAAGTGCTTTTGCTCTGGGGTGGATGTGTGGCAGACGAGCTCTGTTTTGAGGGAGTCTTTAGGCCTTTCTGTGGGTAGCTCGATGAGAAGGTCCTTAATTTCTTGCACTATCTCCGACTGAAGAGAAGCCACAACATATGCAAATTTAGTTTCTTGCACTGTGATTCTTTGGGTTAGAAACTGGGCCTCAACTTGAGCGAACCAAATGGTAGTATCTTTTGGCCAAGAGGGAGGTAGTTTCAGATAACTGTGATAGGAGGTGTGACATAAGGAGACTATCATGCAATATGATGGAATGTGTAATGGATCACATTGGGGTCACCAATTGTGGATGAAGTTGTGATTCAGGGATGGTAAGAGTGACCAGGACAAATATTCGCTGTCAGGTCGTCTTCATCAGAGCCAGGTCGTCTTCCTTCGATCAGACATCTTTTGCGCAAAAGGTTATTCAGCTGGTTTGGCAGCAGTATCATTGTCACCTCCAAAGAATAAAGCTTATCCTAAGGGAGTTCAAATAAGTTGTGGTGCTGATGAGGAAGGGTATAAGTTGGCACTGGTGTCGATTTTAATAATGGTCGAATGTGGTGCTGTTGTCTGACTAAAGATCCAAGATTGCACTGGTGAAAATGTCGATGTTGGCACTGCAATTCACTTGGCGAGAAAAGTGAAAACTGTATCACCCTGAAAATCCCTGACATGTTGAATAAGCATGAGCGCAAGAATATAGGATAAAGGTGAGAATCCTAAAAATAGGGTTTTGCGCATAACATGGAAAAGTCACCCATTAACTTGACATGGACAATTGGAACGTGATTGTCTACCTTGTGGTGTGTGGGGGGGGGGGGGGAGGAGAGATAAAGGGAGAAGAAGCATAATTGAAATTTGCTGCTGATTGGCCAATTGTAGTCGCGTGAGCTCCTTGCCAAGGTGTGAATGATTACATCCATGGCTTGTGTAATAAGAAATGAGTCTATTGTAATTGGAATACTGGTTTCTACCAAGTGGCACTATACAGTCCACATTTACATGGAGAGAATAGTGGTCCAGTGGTTCAAGAGTGTGAGAGGTCAAACAGCACAGAAAAACTGTATGATATTGTTATGTTTGTGGGGTAGATGGAGGAATTTCATAATATAAGCATGGTCCATGGGTACCCTATAAATAGGGTAGCATGGTCCGTGGACGGGCAGCTAACATCTCGATGTAAACGAGGGAAAACTGTGAGCTTAAGATTGTTATGTGTTACCACATGGGGGTGGTGCTGTGTTAACTCGGTAGGGTTTAAGGCTAGTTTCTCCCAGTATGTGATTGCCCCCTGTGGCCTTTTCCTACGTTTTTGCATTTACAAAGCTGGCTCTAAAAAGGAACCGCCTTCTTCCAACAACAACAGAGCCGAACGTTTCCGAGCAGGCAAAAACCCCGCCTTCGCACCGGTAGGCCATGCCCCCGAGGCTGATGATTGGTCAGTGTGACGTAGGGAGGAGGAGGAGGAGGAGGAGAAGGAGGAGGATCGTGTGGAGGCGATGGTCAGAATACATAGAAGCTCTCGCTTTTCCTCGACACGGTTAAGAGGGCAGCGCGATTCTTGTTGTTGGAGCTAGTGTGAATTTGTTCATGAACTGAAATAAGACGCTCGCCATTGACTGTTTTCCTGGGTCATGAAGTTTGTACGTTTCTGAGGAGGAGGAGGAGAAGAATAGCACGTCTCTTGGCTTTGTCTCGGAGCTGCAGCAATCGCCTTGTTGTATGATTAAGAAGAAAGGTGGTGCCATTTGGTGTTTGTGGACCTGTAATTTAGCGGGAGCGGTGTGGCATTCTCGATCGCTAGGAAAAAAAACTGTCCAGTGGTTCGAGGGCCCTGGCATTGAAGACCATTTGCACGAATTACCTCACATACGTGACCCAGAGGAGCGATTTGGCGCCATTTTGCAGTGCGTTTCCCGTGCGGTGGCTATGCGGTTTCGAGGATCGCCAGGCTCCTCAAAGATCATCTCTGGACACACAGCGAAGTACCGGAACAAAAGGGAGGATTTTATTTTATTTTATCCGTTCCCTTGTCTGTTTTTGTGACTGAGTGGAGACGTCTCAAATTAGGTTTTAGTTCACCTCACGCTTTGATTCCCTCACGCTTTGATTTATTTTCATTATGAAGCATTGAATTATTTTCATTAAATCATCATTTGTTGAATTTACTGTGTTTTGTCTACTCGTTGTGGGTTCGAGGATATACCAGTGTGCTTCTGTCTGGTACACGCCCTTGCCGCCCTCCATCCCGCGCATGCCATAGTCTCCAAGGATCTCAGCTGTTCGCCTCGAAGTAGAACCGTTCGGCTATCCATCCAGGTCGGTCTCACTTTCTATGATGTCTATGGTTTTGGTGTAAAGAATTGTTGTACGTATTTTATATGACTTGTAAACACACACACACACACACACACACACACACACACACACATACACACACATACTGGAGTGGCACTAATATGATGCACCATTCTACCCCTCCCCTACATGTCCACCCCTCCCCCCACCACCACTATTCTCGAGTCTGGGATTAAGAGCCAGCATGGCTGCAAGAGGTGACTTTGAAATGGGTGTAATTGTTGGTGCACGTTTGGTGACAAAGGCTGTGGAATTGCTAACGTGTCACGAGGAATTGTCTCAAAGGTGACGTCATCCTGGGAAAAAGAAAGAAAGACTTCATCATCGAAGGGCAACAGTGGGCAGAAGCGCTTGCTCGACAAGGGTGATGCACTGACATTAGTCCAGACTGCGAGGTTTAACAGGATAGCAATAGCAGACAACACTGTGAGTCGTGAACATCGTGTATCGTCATAAGGGAACTTCACAGAGTGGAATGCCATAGCCTTCGCCGTGTTCTCGACAAACGGATGTGTGCAGGTGTGGTGACAGCCCAGGGAGCTCTACAGCCCCGAGTGCCTGGTTCCAACAGTAAAACATTCTAGTGGTTCAATAATGGTGTGGGGCATATTTTCCTGGTCCACGCATTCCATTAGAAGATAGGGTTGATGAAGTGTGCTTCGTTACCATCCTGAGCGATATGCATCCCATTATGCAGCATTTCTTCTCCGTTGGGAGGGGTGTCTTTCAGGACGACCATGCAGGGCACGTGCTATCACGGTGGTCGACAGACAGGCAAACAAACCCAAATGCAATACCCTCTCCTTTGGTGAGAGTAATAAGCGTTTTCCCTACAGCTCCTCAACATGTGTGTATATATACATGTTGGCTCGTCGTCGTGCCCTCATATCTCTGCTTCCTTTTGTTCATTAGCAAGGGGGTGGCTGGATATTTAAATGAGGATTGCGCACTTTGAAGGACTTCGTTGTTTTGAGCACAATGCATTGCTCAAGAAAATTGGATTTCCTGATCCTTTAATACATTTTTGCAAAAGATTATTATCATACAAAATTAAAATTGGATGAGAACATCATTGATGGATGGTGATTTTTCAATTAAATTAACCATGTTAATTTCCGTTGATTATAAAAACCAAAACCTTTCCTCATGACGTGATTGTTTTCTTCTGTGTTAAACAGGGATTTGTGCACACGCTGTCCATCATAAGTCTTCGAAGCTTTGTTTTCCGAATGTTTTTTTATTATTTATATGACATTGATTTGGGGATACCTTATATGCAAGAGCTCAAACGCACTTCGAAAAACTAGAACGGCACTCGGAGTGCATCCCTCTGTCAAGCTGAACAGCTTACATTTTGTATCCAACTGATGGGCCGGATCCGGATCCAGACCTGAACCAAAATAAAATCTGCTTCCTCTTGTCACTTACCCAACTCATCTACCACGTTTTGTTATAATTCATCCACATCTTTTTGAGACATCATGCCATATCGTTTTTGGCCCTTTCTCTCGATGGGGAAGAATCGCTTATAATAGAAAGAAAAAAAAAATTCTCGGATTTGGATCTTCACCAAAATTGAATCAATTTGTCCTTGTCACACACCCAATCTGTCCACCAAGATTTGTCCATAACTTTTTTGAGATATCCTCAGACAAACAGATGGGTGAAAACATAACCGACGTCCACCTTCGGTGGCAGAGGTACGAAAAGTTGGATGAAGGAAGAAATTTCCACAGGGCATTACCATGGATCATTATCTATATATTAATACTGAAGGACCAATTTTGTGCTCCTCCTAGCGGTCGCGTCAGTTTTTCTCGGTACTGTGACCTGGACTGAAAGAAACTTCGTACTGTAAGAGTGCATCGACATAGTGGCAATAGTCAACTTTCAACTCTGAAGCAGAATAAACACTTTTCGTTGAGACGGGGGCGAGGAGTGAAGTGGTGGGGCGGGGGATGAAGAGACGGGGGGCGAGGAGTGAAGAGGCAGGGGCGGGGCGGGGGATGAAGAGACGGGGGCAAGGAGTGAAGAGGCGGGGGCAAGGTAAGCAAATTTTTGGGCGAGGGTAAGCAATTGAAAGCAGGAGACGGGGTGGGGGGGGAAATGGGGCGGGGGATAGTGGGCGGGGGCTGGGGTGAATTAGGCGGGGTTGATGTGAGGGGTGGACAGGGGGCGGGGGCAAGTGGAGCGGGGAATCAAGAGACAGGGGGGGCGGGAGTGAAGAGGCGGGGGCGGGGCCGGGTAATTAAATTTTTGGGCGGGGGGTAAGCAAATTGAAGGCGGGGGTGGGAGGCGGGGGGAATGGGGCAGGGGCGGGGATGAGTAGGCGGGCAAGCACGCCCTGTCCGGTCCATGTCCCTTGAGTGTGGGTGTGCTGGTGAGGGTGGTTGAATGAACAGAATCCATCTGTGAAGGGTTTCGGCTCGTGTAAAGGATTGTTTTATGAGCCTGTTATTTTTCAAGCTTCAGTGTACTGCATTATTATTATTTTTTGGAAAGTGTGGTGTCCTCACCCAATGATTGTGCAATGTAGTGGATTTAAACTCTAAGTTGCTGGCTTTTATGTCGACAAGCAGAGTTCCCGCCCCGTGGGCGATCTTATTCCGAGCATGCAACACGTTCTTCTGCTGCATACTTTTATTTGGGTGGTGTGTAGGTAATTGACAGCTCTGTATGTGCAAAAAAATATAATAACTCGGGTTACGTGCATGAAGCAAAAATATACCTACTGCTTATAATTCAAATCACCTCACTGCACTGGAAAATGTGGGGACAGGAATACTGTACTATAAATGGTGGAGACTTGTATACCCCCACCCCCCCCACGCCTGGAGGCGTCGCTACACGATACACATTTAAATAGAAAAATTGCATCCCCTCCCTCATACCCCCACGACCACCGGCAAAGATTAAAACACCCCTATGCATTAATTGGGGTCATGCTGATCCTCTGTAGCAAGTCTGGATGGAATTGGCCCAGAACTGTCGCAGTAGCAGCCCGACAAATAAACGCACAAACATCGGTCTGTGAATTCTAGTAAGGATCCCTGCTTGGCAACTGCAGAGCAACAATGAAAAATCAAATCATTAATCTTTCCAAGCACCATTTTAACATTTAATTTTGGGGAGATTGAAATGTTTTGATAAATTAAACTTGTGCGTGCGTGTTTTAATGTGTGGACCGACCAGCGTTATACTACTACATGTTACGTGTTTTGCAGCGTTGCTGGTAAAATATAGGATTGCTTGTTAATTCATCGTTTTGTTTGTTTGTTTTCAGATCCCTGTCAGCCCTATCAGGATACCACAACAGCGTGATGGCACCCATGAAGATGCGCTCAGAGTCACAAAGTGGTATGCGGTTGTACAGCAGCAGTCCGACACGCAATGATAAGGAAGTCTCCATCAGCTCCTTCTATTACAAGGAGAGGGTGAGGAGCAGCAGGGAAAGTGCTTGAACATAGTTTTTTAATCATTGGTTTCCTTCAATTTTATGTTGAAGTACAATATCCGAAGATAAAAGCCTTCCTTTTGCTTTTTTCCCAAATGAGAATTGCCTCATCTTTAATACATGTATCTCAGGCAATATCTGTCGCTGTGCCTTGCTTGGGGGTCAAGTGTATTTCTTGCTCATCGTTTGGGCATATTTTTGTTTCCTTGTCTCACAATGTTATCTCGGGTCATCACAACCTCGAGCAGCACAGCCAGAAGCAAAAGAGAGAACACATGAAAGATGGACTGATTGCCATTCGTTACATCTTGCAGAACTGTTTTGTTTGTGATGCCTCAATGGTAATCTGTTGCTGACTCTTCTTTGAGCTTTTTTGCGAAAGTTGTTTTTTATTTGTTTGTTTCCTTTTCTTTTATTGAAATAATAATCTGAGCCATGACCGACTCTTGTACCTAATATGCTTCAAGGTTTTGAGAGAATGACCTTGATTGATTGATTTTCTTTGTCGTGAAAATCTGAATGAGATCCCACCAGGTCCTGGCAAATTTCAAATTGGCCAACTTCACCGATCAGTTTGTTTATTTCGATAATTGCTGCTAAACATGTTGCAGAAAATGCGCCGGAGCAAGGTGAGGCGGGAAGCAGGTGATGTGGGAACTCGCTGTATGAAGGCTGCTGGGAAGGTAGTCGTGCAGGACATATCATGCCTGCTGCCCATCCACCGACAATTGGCTGAGCTATACATGTAAGTACCCATCACCCAGCCCACTTGAGCTCCAGAGTTATCATTTCCATCAAGAGTAGGTTTACCACGGATGTAGAAGATACAATTCGAACAATAAATCCTCAACTGAAACGGGTCGCTGATCCGAATACCCATACAGGCCGACATGGACCACCACTCGCTAGCTTATTCTGTAGTCTTAAAATAATACAAATGACATATTGGAATGTACCACAGACACTGTAGCTGCCTTGTTACATGATGCTGAGCGTCTTTCAGTCTGGATGTGAACCATGTGCAGGAGATGTGCCTTGCAAATACAGCAGCTGCAGCTTCCGTGGGACGCAGGGATCTTGTGCAGGTCAGTGGCATGCTTAAACGGCAGAAAGGTATCTTTCCAAATCCCCCTACCACCACCGCCCGTTTTCCCAAACCTTACTTTTTGCTCTTGGCATATTTTAAAGATGTCACTGTGTTGGGGGAAACTCACCAAGTTATTCACTTAAGTCTGCTATCTGTTAACTTGAGAACACGATGTTGTACAAACTGGAATTTTGTATGAAGAACCCCCCTTTTTGGTCGTGATCTCTAAACGTCAGTCGGTTGCAAGGAAATGGTAAAATTGCTGTGCACTTTTTATCTCTGCAATGCAAAGTCATAGCTGAAATTTTGTACTTGTACTTTATGAAGACCTTTATCTCTACAGCTTATGTTTTGAAGTTGGTTGTTCGATTTCTGTCACAAGGAGTACAAAACCAAAATTTACAAACGAGATTTTTAATTGGTCCCTTACAGTGTGACCACTCCTTGGCTTTTTTCACAAGATCTTGGCTATTCGTTGTTCACCTTGGCGTCTTGGTTTTCTATAGGTTTCTTGGCGTATAGGTTTTCTATTATCATCACTTTTCCGAAACCTTGTGAATTATTGGCTTTTTTCATTGGCTCACCTTGGCATTTATGAAAATGAGGAGTGGTCACACTGGTCCCTACCTGTTTCACTGAGGGGACTATAGGTTTGCTGTTGGTCTGTCCATCCCACTGTAGTTTTTCAGACTCCCCCCCCCCACCATACCCTTTAACATATTAAACTGAAACTTGTTACATGGTTTGTTTTTTTATAAGTTACAGAACAAGTTCGAGTGTCAGGGCGTTTCATCAAATTTCACAGTTATGTCCTTTTTAGACTTGGAAAATATATTAAACATGGGTTAGTGTTCAGCTGCCCTGACTCCACCCCACTGCTTTACACCCATTGGATGGACAGTTGGTCTGACTCCACGCCAATAAAATCTGGACCAACATCCGGGCCTGAGAAGCAGCACAGATTCTCAGGCCTGGATGTTGGTCCATGGCTCAGTGCAATTGGAATGATCCCAGGTATATAAACATGATGTATTGTACATGCACATAAGCTGAACACATGGTTTTGCTTCATGTATGTACATCGGGTTATTTTTATTATTTTCAGGACCAGTTGTACACCACCCAAATTAAGGGATGTGTTTCCTGGTGTGAAAAATCTGGCTAAAACCGAAATCACGCACAAAAACCTTCATTTATTTCGCTTTTGTTTAAATAGCATAATTAAAGGGCATCCATGAATGGCCTATGCCTGGTGTTGGCTTAATGGCTAGAGTGGTGGGCTTGGAATCCTAGGGTCCTGAGTTCAAATCCCGCTTGGCTGTTGAATTAATACCAGGTGGGG
>CM068960.1:68417097-68453039 GCA_035128595.1 Eptatretus atami | reverse complement strand
CACACACACACACGAAAATATAGATGAAACCCTAATGTTCAGTTTGCATGTCGATCCACAGGTGTGGTCTCTTGCTGCAGCCTCGACGAGCTCTTTCCTGGCACCTAGTATCAACCCGGATGTTGAAACACCTTGGGCAGCACACCCTTTCGGCCGTGGTCTGCTTAAATCCTTGTACGTAAGGCTGATCTGATAATGGGAATATTGCATTGTAACATATTTCTACAATGATGAAATATTGTAGAATCTCCTTTGTTTTTTTTTTGTTTTTTTCTGGAGAATTGAAGGAAAGGTCTGAGTAGCCGCAATACGTTGTTTTATTTGTAGGTCTTCCTTGGACACACGTGAGATGCACTGTCAACCATTTTTTTGTTGATGGGATATAAATCAATAAAGTTGGATTGCAATTAAAAACATGTCTGTGATCTGCCAAAAACTCTAATTTGATAATCTGTGTTGAATACACCCCACCTCTCCATCTCCCATCCCCAGGTGTGTCATAATCCTCGTAGTTCGAAATGGTCACAAAACCTGCCTTTGTATGTAATAAAGTGCCTGATTTTCTTCTAGATCACATGATGGTCTCACCATTGATTTGATTGGATAAATCTCCACTACATTTGAGTGCAATTTCAGGCTAGTTTTTGAGCTAGAATCACAAATAATATCATGAACCACATTGGTACTAATATCCCACCAAAATCTGTCACAAAATAAATATCATGAACCACATTGGTACTAATATCCCACCAAAATCTGTCACAAAAAAAATCATGAACCACATTGGTACTAATATCCCACCAAAATCTGTCACGAAAAAGCAATATTTTGGCATGAAATTAGACCATCGTGCTGCAAAAAATTGTTCTGAGCAAAAGGCTAACTAATGAGGGATATAGGAACAATGAAGAGGGAAGGAGACATGTTGGGAAGGAAGAGGGGAAATGTTGGCCAATTTTCATGCAAATGTCAATCTGGCAACTCTTCAACAACAACAAAAAATATACCATCAGAGATGGGGAATCCCCCGCCATTGAAAAATAATTGAAATCAGATAAGGGTTTCCATTTATTACAAAAAACTTTTTTTCAAGATGGCGCCCAGTCGGCCATATTGTTTTCAGATGGCCGCCCCAGTCGGCCATCTTGGATCCGGCCATGCCCAAATCAACCGCCATTGAAAAATAATTGAAATCAGATAAGCGATTTTCCATTTATTACAAAAAACATTTTTTTCAAGATGGCCGCCCCAGTCGGCCATCTTGGATCCGGCCACGCCCAAAATCAATAGGTTCTTCCTTTTCAGGTGGTACATGTGTGACTCAAATTTCAAATCGATATGGCGAACAGTTTATGAGTTATCGCACTCACAGCTATAAATGTTGACGCCCGGACGGACGGACGGACGGACAGCCGGACGGACAGCCGGACGACCTGGGTGACAACAATATCCCCCTTCCGCCACGTGGCGGGGGATAAAAACACCTCCGCCTCCCCCTCTCAAATCTGTCTATCCCATCTTTGCTCCAAGTCCCTCCCCCAAACTCCAAAGCCTCATCATCTCCCTTCCGAAGTTGTCCCATCTTTACTCTCATCCTTTTCCCACTCATAAAAGCAAACGGGCATTTCCATATCGAAATGGTGGAATATGCAATGCTTCCTGCTCCCTGATCATGATTTCACCGACTTAACAGAAACCCGTCAATTTTTAGAGAAAATCGTCAGATATAATGCCAAACCTGCGTAACCTCCGCAGTAAATGCACTGCTTTAGAGAAAGGGCAATGCTGAAAGGTTCTAAAGGGTAGAATATAGAACTTGTGGGTGGAGTTAGGTGAACTGTCCAACCAATGGGTGAAACTCGTTTGCATGCACGGCTCCTTTTATCGATATATTTTATAAATACCTTTAACAACACAATTTAGTGTTTTTGGTATGACTCGGCTGGGGTTTGACCCGCCAATCTTCCAGAGTCCGAGCGAACGCGTCTAACCATTTACACCACAACAGTCTAACCTCACTTTGATTTGAATTTGTTCAAACGTGGCAGGGGTGCTACTGTTTACCATTTAAATTGTACACACTGAAAGATCAAGGACCAGTCTGGGAGAATATCTGAGTACAAACTGTATTTTATCCATATTTTGTTCCCCATATTTTCAGTTTTTAGGTCATCTCTACCGAGATGACCTAATAAAGCCGGACCAAATGTCCGTCCGTCAACAATTTTTCTTTCGATCTTGATGAAACTAAGTATGTGGTAGAGGTCGATGAGTGTTGCACAACAATCTAACTTTTGTCCGGTTCAAGGTCAGAGTCAAGGTCACGAGGTCACGTAAGTATAAAAATCGCCATTTTCAAAACCTATCTAGTCTGCCATTCTACAAGATATTCGGCAACTGTTTATTGATTAATAAAAAAATATTATCTTGTATCTAACTGGACAGATTTTTGAATTTCCATCCCGTTTGGCCGCCACGTAACCTGGAAGATGGCCAAAAACACCTCCCGGTACAAAGAAAACTTTTTACTTCCGATCTTGATGAAATTGGTATGTGGGAGAGGTCGATGAGTGATACCCAACGACATATTTTTTCCGGATTCGAGGTCAGGGTCAAGGTCACGAGGTCACGAAAGTTGTGAAAGTCGCCATTTTCAAAACCTATCTGTCTGTCATTTTAGGAGATATCTGGCAACCTGGTTCATCGATTAATTATGATAGTAAAAAACATTATAGAGATGACCGTCACCCCCACACGGGGGTAATTTTTTTATTTGTTTTTTTTGTTTTGTTTTGAACACCGCTGCTTCCCAATTCCATATCAAGGCGATGCATGACATCATTGCCGGGCACCGAAGGAAGGGAGTACTCCGTTTTCACTCCGTTTTCTTGTTTTTGTTTGTTTGTTCGGGCGATTATCCCAGCCATCCTTTGAACTGGGAAGCTGAAATTTGGGGACAAAAGTGAAGGTGTGCTTTGGCAAAAACAGTATTTTATTTATTTTTTTGATTAATCAATCAATTAATTGATTAATTACTTAATTATTTTATTTCTCATCCTGGCACAGCCATATTTTCAGCTCTGAAGCTGATCTTTGGACATGACAGTGACCAAGTGATTTGGCTATAAAGGGTATTTTTGATTTATTGATTAATTAATCGATTAATTATTCATTTTTCGATTACTTACTTTTCAAAAAGTTACAGATTCGGATGAAATGGTGGAGGTTTCAGTATGTTATTTGGCATTTTATTGAGAAATTATTTTATGATTATTATTTACTTATTTTAATGAAATCAATCAATTATTGTAGACCGCTCCCTCCCAATTCCGACTCTATGCACTGCAAGGCGGCATTGCCGGCCACCAAAGATGCCCCGGCGATGTCGTGCACTGGAGGACTTATTTATTTATTTGGCATGGGGGCGGTGTACTTTGAATGTTCCACTACTTTATTTTTTATTTGGATTGCAACACATTGTAAAAATTTCATAATTCTCTTCTACCTTACTACATATGATTGAGCACCAAATAAATTATTTGGGAGATTTTATTTTTTGGCCATTGTGAGAGGGAAAGCTATTTTGGAGGTGGGGTATTTTGTTGTCGTCGTGTATTTGTTTGTTTTAATGGTGGGAGGGGGTGGGTGTGAGGAGTCGGGTGAAGCGTCACGGGGGATTGATGGTGTTGACAAACTGCCAAAAAGGACGTATTTTGTGTATGGCCCCTTGCTACAACAATAAGATGCAGTGTCATTATTATTAAAGAGCTGATTTCCTTTTTTTGCTACCTAGTTTGGATTTGATTAATCACCCAACTCTAAACCTTCAACCTGGTCATTTCACAGCAGGGTGTCACTTCAGTGAGTCTTTTAGAGGAGATGTCTGCTTGACTTCATCTGTGGATGTTAGGTCCCACAATACCTTTCAAAATAGAGCTGGCCATTGTGAAATCCTAAATTCCTGTCTTCTTTTTTTTTTGGAGGGGGGGGTGGGGCGGTGTGAGGGTTGAGGTGGGAGCACCTCAGACTCAGAAGATACCAGAAGTGCACCCCCCATAAATGATGCAAACCAACAGCCAGGTGCTGCATGTGGATGAATTATTATTGAGGAAAAAAATCACCAAACAGATCAACAGTTTGAACATTTAAAACCACCAATGGTTTTATGGCTATGAACATTTAAAACTAGAATATGGAATTGTAGTACATGGTCATGAAAATGTCCATTGTATTTGTAGTCAATCGAATAATTACATTTTCATAGAACATTGAATCTGTCTTTCCTAATTACAAACCCCAGTTGTTCCTCCTTCTCCTACTGTTACAACTGCTGCCTACCACTCTGGGGCTTCCTTTGGCCTTTGTAAGCTTCTAATGGGCTCCCTTCGGGATTTGTATTCTTAATATAACTGCCATACTTTCCACCGGCTGTTGCCCTACTCTCAGGCTTGCCCACTACAGCTGCATGCACGATGTGCAGACACTTGCACTGCTTTGCTGCACATTCGACGCTCAGCAGAAACTGCATGACCAGCCTCAAGACCAGTCATTGAGTTCCCACCTTGCAGTTCCAGTAAGTTGCTCATCGTGTCTGCTGATATCTGTAAGACATTTGATACAACACAGTAAGTAGATTCTCAGCAACAAATTTCTCTTCATTCACATTCTTTTAATCCATTTATAAAGCATCTTTATAACCATTACCAAGCAGTGTCAAGTGTCCGTCTACATATCAAGTACACAAAACAGAATTTGGGGTGGGTGTGAGAGGGGCAGGGGAGATGGTTGTGAGTTGGAGCAAGATAAAAGGGAAGTGCATTGGGAATGTAAGATTAATGAAAGGACAATTTTGTTTATATTCTGCATCTGTGGATGGCTCCTTGTATCGTAGACCCTTTTATTGGGTTGCATCAGTGATTGGAATTTAATCCATAATCACCTATTATTTATTTATTTTAATTGTGCTTTTGGTCATCACAAAGTGAAAGGTGAGGGATTAAATAATTGAGTGTGTTTAACTTCATGTGGCATCCTTATTTTCTGGAGGACTTTTGAAATAATCTACATCATAAAGCAGGAAGTGGCTAACTTCTTCAGTTTTTTTTAGTTTTTTTATTTTTTGCTGGTTTCAATCAATGGATTTGAACCTGCAATCAGATTACAATAGCGTAGCTTAGCCTGTTGAGCCAATCCGAAACCCTCTGTCCCGATGTTTGTTAGATTTGGGATTGTTAATACCACCTTATGAGTATATGTAATGTCAGATTTTGCTTATCATTGTTTTGGTTGTACTACTTGGATTGATTTTGAGTGTAAAAATCACAGATTTTAACCCATATATGTTTACAGATGATCAATTTGTCATTTGTAGAAGTGGAATGAAGGGTAAAGAGGAAGGAGAGGATCTGCAGATAGAAGGGGGAAGTGCAGTCTCTAAACGTGTTAAAATGAAGTTCGTCGTTTGATCATTTATAGCCCTTGCAGCACATGAAGACGAGACTAGGTTACTTGAGTAAGACTGATACGGGATGTTGGGCATGTAGTACTGTGATTGTGTTGTTGATGCATTCTCGTCTCGCCACAGTTGAGTAGGGCAACATTTCTTACTAAATTGACCAAAATTTTTTTTATTATTTTTCTGCATGATGTTAAGTTGTATGGTAGACTTTTGTACCTGATTATTCTCCTGCATTATCCGTGTTATTTATATGCAGCCTGTGGCTGCTTGGTCGCATCATTTTCTGGGGGTACGGCTGTGCCGCTGATGCAATGCCCCGTTACCAGCACGCTGGTACTTTATTTCGCTGATCTCAGAAGGCTAACAGGCCAAGTCAACCCATCTCATGTTAATTCAATAGCATGATATGTGCTTGAACTCAAACCCCTAAGGTCTTAAGCCATCCACCCAAACTGTTAAACCAACACCAGGCTTATATTATCCGTGTTAATGGAGTTAATCGGAGTCAAAATTTAAATTCCTAACACCCGACCCCTGACTTCCACCCCTTGACATACGGGGTGTGGAAGAGGCCATCATACAATACTTCCCATTACTTGCCACACCCCATAACTCATTACCAACTCAATCCCACCCAGAGAAAAGACTTGTTTTGCGGCAGGTTGGGTTGGACAACCGTCTCTGGGAAGAAACCTAGAAAGTATAAATGAAATTAAGTACTGTTGGACCCCGCTATTCGTGGGAGATACATTCCGGGAAAATGCCGTGAATGTAGGGGCATTGGTTAATTTATTATTTTATTGTAACATGGTGTAGGCTCGTGGAAGGGTAATTTACACAGAACAATTCATGACACAACATAACAAAGCGAACAGCAGGGGAAAGGGGAAACACCAACAGCAGGGCGGAGGGAGAAAGTAATCGGAGATCAACAAACAATGGATGCAGGTAACGATGAGCGGGAAGGGAAAATGCAAAGGGTGGACAATATGGATACATTAGCAAAATTGTTTTTGAACAGTTTGTGATTTTTGTCAAGGTCTGAGGAGAAGGAAGTGACTGCTGCCTGTCTGCCAGAAGAATGAGAGATGTCAGCAGTGTGTGGAGTCAGCAAAGAGAGGGAAATGATTTTACAGTGTCAGTGAGATCATTGATGAAGATTAGGAATAATATGGGGCCTAGAATACTGCCATTGGGTACTGCATCCTTAACAGGGAGAGGAGATTAAAGGGTTCCGTTGAGAGCCACATGTTGTCTCCGAGAGTAGAGGAAGTCAGTAATCCAAGAGTGGAGTTTGCCTTGGATTCCATAGGCAGACACAGCTTGAAGAGCAAGGCAGGATGCCAGATTGTATCAAATGCTCCAGATATGTCCAGAGAGACGGCCCTGATCTTATGTCTGATAGTGAGGGCTTCCATCCATTGTTGGGAGAGTAGAGGCAGCATGTCCAAGGTAGAGTGACCAGGTCTGAATCCAAGCTAATCATCTGAGATGAGGCTGTTGGAGAAAAGGAATGATTTAATGTCAACTGGGTTGATGGATTCCGTGACCTTGCTGATGATTAGAAGTAAGCTGATTGGGTTGTAGATGAGGTGATCTGATTTTGCATCTTTTTCTGTCAATGCTGTGATGTTGGCTGATTTCCAATTTCCCAGGTGGATATAAGAGACCATTCCTGAGGTGTTAAAAAAGAAATATACGCGAAGCGCCAATGTCGAAGCAGGTCTCACTTTATGACCCGTGAATACAAGGGGTCCGCGAATAGCGGGTTCCGACTATATGTTAAATAGTTTGAGAACATAAACAGTATTGATAGAGGAAATTAATTTGGACCCCAAAAACCAAACGATGCATTGGCATCATCAGTTTAAAATGCTCCACCTGTCTGAGTGTGTCCTGTTTCGAGATTTTTCTTTTCAATGTAATGTTTATCCGACTTATTTTGCAGAGTATTGTTACATCTGGCTCATTCTCCAACACCTCAGATGGCGGATGGAATCTTGGTATGAAGTTTTCTTCACTGATTTGACATGTTTTGCACGATATGGCAAATTGTTAAGTTGAAATTAACAGTCTGTTGTTACCTCTTTCACCTTTAGGCCGTGAGCAGGACCAGGGGCCTTGGTGCGAGTCCACAGAGGATTCACGCTGTGCAGAACAAAGGCACATTGTCTCGCATGACCGCGAGCGTGAACTCCACGATAAGAACAAGTGGTACATTATTTTATCATTCGTTCATTAAGAAATGCTTCAATAAGTCTGTTTTTTTGTTGTTTTTTTTTGTCCCTTGCCCCTCTGACGAGGTCAGAGCCGGGGAACATTAAAATGAGCTCTGTCCGACCGACCGATCATCCGTCCATGTACTTTCGTGTGTGCAATATTTAAAAAACCGTTGAACATTTAGCTTTCATATTGCAGATGTTTTATTCCTCATGACATTATCTCAAACTGATTAGATCATGGCTGTGATTGGCTGAATTATGTTGCCATGGTAACCATCTCAATAACTTGTCTTGTGTATGTGATATTTCAAAAATCGTTCAGGATTTAGCTTTCATATTACACAGATATATTCTTCATACCACCCAAAAAGGTGGGGAACCTCAAGTATCAGCTCCTTGTTAATCACCATTATCGTTTGAGGTTTGTTCGTCTTTTGCAGTGTTTTCTGCAAATTATAAAGAGTATAACTTTATACTGTGTAAGCTCATGTTTATAAATAAGATTGGCTGTGCATAAAGGAAATGAGGTTTGAGTCACCTATGTATTACACAAATGGATGGGAATGGGGTAGGTGTGGGAAGGATTTATAAACATTTGAGAAAAGAAAGTGGAGAGGAAAGATTGAGAAAGTGGTGGAGTAAAGGGAAGAAAGGTGGAACCACAGGCCATTACCATGGATTACTATCCAAAAGTCATGGTCAAGACATTTCCATAAGTTGATAGTCAAGGCTTCATCAGCATAAAATTGAAATGGTTAATACAGTAACTGTATTACGCTTTTCGCATAGTCCTAAAAGCTGAACGACACAAGAAATGGAAGTGTATTGTCGTCACTGAAACTCTTCCTGCCAAATGTGGGAATGTTTGTGGCATATAATTATGGGCTGTGATCAAATAATTTGCCTATTCTGGCATATGTAATAAGTAGATAGTACACATGTTTGTACTGATTACACACCAAGTTTAACCAATGCCAAGAAAGTCTTTGGCCAACTCTGTCCCAAACATTCTTTAGTTAAAATGCAGTTTTCAGCATTCCAGTAAAGGGCAATTCAAAGGTTAAATAATCTTCAAGCTCTCAGGATAAATGAATGAACATGTGATTATAATGAAGTGGATCTCGGATGTCAAACCAAATACTAACACTGCTATCCTGGGGAGATGTATCGGTACCCGTGTAATTAATTACCCGACAGGAAGCCCGTGGTGAACTGTTGAGCCTGAACTGTTTTGTGCACATGACGTTATTTTTTAGCCACTGAAATGAATGTGTTAAGGTCTTGGCAGTTTTCACGATCGATCTGGATCTCTGTTCACCCTACCGTGTTCTCAAAAGTATTGGGATAGCACACCCAAACTTGAAATTAACCCACACATCCTGTGTGCGCTTTACAAAGGTCTCTCACTGTGATGTCGAGGGTTATGTTGAACGACCAACTTTTATGGAACACTACAATAAGTGTCCTTCCCATTCTTGCAAAGTGGTCTGACAGGACAGCACAGAGGTGGTACAGTCGCCATTGATGTGTTTAACCTGGATTAAAAATCTGACCTAATTTGGATTACAATATATATAAATTGTTGAACAGGTGCTGTATCTGTGTGTGTTGTCCTTCGGATGGGAAGTTAACCCTGGGACTTTTAACTCGAGGCTTTCCAAGTGTCCCAAACTCAAACCTAAACCAAAGGGACCTCTCTGCTGCCTGAGGTCCAGAGGCAAGAGCACAGTCCAACACTGAACTTGCCCTTCCGCTGAATGATTGTCAACTGACATTTGGTATAAAGAAATTGAACATTTGGGTGTAAATTGGTGTTCCATTAATTTTGGCAACTGTATTAGCCACTAGCAAACACAACCCGTCGCTTCGCTGACAGGAGTATTAAGAAGGTGGGAGAGCGAGGACTCACCACACGTTGCTATACATTCCGGAAGGGGAGAGGGAGTGAGGAGGTGTTCTGGACATGTTTGATAGGGGGACTTGAAGGAAAGTGGTGGGGAGGTGGAGGAATGGTCCCCTTATGTCGGAATTCGTACAGGATTGAACAAAATTGAGTTTGTTAAAACAGCACGTTCATACGGGTCATACTAAACACCGCCCAAAGACGTCCGTGGGAGGTGGAGGGGCTTTGGGAAGAGGTAAGCATGAGAAGGGCGTTTTCCTTCAATTGTCAAAAAAGGCACGCCAGTGTCTGTGCCTTTAATTTCATTTCACACATACGATAAGCTCTGGAATCCCTTGATCTGAGACGAATTGTGGAATTGATCCGAGCAGCAATTCCGACTGCTTTAAAAAAAAAAAACAAATAAAAAAACTTTCATTTGTCCAATTCACGGATTCTTCGACACCCCTTCCTCTCTCGACCTCTGGAGAGTTGTATGATGATGGAGGGGGTTTGGGAAGAGGATAACATGAGGGGAGGGAAAGGGAGACAGCATAAGGTAAGGAAAGAAGCACAAGTGAAGGGTAGCCAGCGTCGGGGGGGGAGGAAGGGGAGGCAGCGTACCAGTGCGTTACTGGGCGATAAATGCGCCAAACAGGAACGTTTATTTCTAACTGCATATTCGATATAAAACGGGCGGAACATTTAAGAATTAAAACCATGCTATCTACCTGGCAAAGTCCTGCTTGCTGCATCCCCCTCCTCCAATACGAGTTGCTCCAACCTCCTTGTGGTCCATGCTAACCGTGCATGCGCATCGGCGATATTCTCTTCCTTTCACTTGCACACATGCATGGATTTCCTCACACCTGTACTGCACAGTGGCATGTCCCACGTGGCTTCGATGCCACAGCACATGTGCAGGAGCACCTGGGTCACGAGACCGCCACATAACCTCTTCCACAGCGCCACTGGTCCAGCTGCGAGTTGGAGTTCGAGTTCAGATCGCGCCTGGGAAACCTGTGCACCGCACACATAATAATGCATGCAGGCATGCACACACCCCACAGAGTCATTTGTACCATGTCTGTGTGCTGTGCTGTCTCCATACCTCTTCATTTTCAGCAATTGCTGACTGCATCCTTGGTGGATTTGCAACGATTATTATATTTATATTTTGTCATGAAAGCAGGTCGCACAAAACGGTGTAAGGCAAAAAAAAAATCCCCCTTCACTTGCAGCAACAAATAGTATATTTATATTAATATTTTGTCATGAAAGCAGATCGCATAAAATGGTAAAAAGAAAACTTTGTTAAAGAATTGCCAATATATAAAATGTAAAAAAGGACCCCTGTGGAGTATCACCATGGCTTGCAAAAGCAGGTTTTCGAGCACGGCGTTGTGCTCAATAACGTTACACTTTCTGCACATTCCTTCATCTTTTCTTCATGAAATATAATCATCTGAACAGTAGAAAAAAAATAAAGCTTAATGCTTCGCTTAAATAAATACACTTGGTTATATAAAAAAATATATATATATCACTAATTTGTTGAAATTTTCAGATTTCACTCCAGATTTCGACACATTTAGTCCACAAGATCTAATTCTCAAATGCGATATAATATTTCGATTATATACTTTATTTAGTCTGTGAGAGTAGATCGTGTTTCCAAATCAAGCAGTGTTTGAATGAATAGGCCAAACAAAATGGCAAATTGAGACCCCAGCAAACTGACAGAGGGCTGACCAAGGATGATGTCTTGCTAAAGGATAATTAAATAAGGCCATTAATTATCTTCAAAAGGGGAGTTTAAATTAACCCAAACACCCAATTCTCACTCATGCACTTCCTTGGAGTCCCTTTAGTGCACATGCAAAGTTTGGGGCCCCAGGTTTCATGGTTTAGGTGTGATGGCACACGCACACACGTTTAGTAGTATAGATATACCACTGAATTTGTCATGGGCCATTGATCTGGTGCTTGTTTTTTGTTGTTCAATGCAGGCGGACGGGATTTCAGTGGGTATAGAAAAGCAGACGATGAGGTGACAGTGGACAGAAAACTTGGAAGTCTTCGATGAAAAGCATAAGGCGACAAACTTGAATAGACAGTTCTACAGAGGAGAGAATAGGTGAATGTGATTGAATAGTTCTTAAGCCTAGATTTGTAAATGTATTAAATGTCTGAGACCTGGTTGGAAAAAAGGAGGCAGAATTTGAGTGGGAGGGTGCAAGACTGTACTACCCAGGAAAGGACTGCAAGGCCACTGTTATGTTATGCCGAGGACAGGTTTTTGCTGATGACTAGGCACCGGAGTTCCAGAGATTGCACCTGTCGCGGAAGCAGATATAAATTGTGGTATTTGCCAGCCAGTCCTTATGGAAGGACAAAGTAATGCTTTTGTTTTTTTCTGGATTAGACATGTTCTTGGTTAGTGGTTGCTCATTTACTCAAGAATAATGGAAGGGGATATTGCTGCAGCCTTCCTGGCAGATAGGTGATCAGTCGTCCTGCATATGATGTAGTCACCTGTAAAAACTATACAATATATTTTGCAGTGATGGAGAGGTCATAGATTAAGACCATGATTAGTCGCATGATACTACCTTGAGGCATGCCGGCCTTTCTAGTTTAGAAGTGGAGCACCTAGGAGGGGGATAATAGATATCGGGGCCTCAGTTGACCGTTTGCAAAGCAGAGCAAAATGCCAGACAAATACCCAGTGAAATGATCCCAAGCCTTGTGTGTCAAAACACACGATGAGGATAAGATGGTAAGTCAAGCAACTTTGTTCAAAACTTACTCCAGTCTTTGGTTCAGGTGCTTTAAATTACTTTGGTCTTTGTTACTTGTGCATCAACAAAAGGTGTTTGGATGGAGGATTTTATGGGGTACATCTACATGTCTGTGCTGTAGAGACTTGTCTGTGATTAGTTCAGCCATTTTTTTTTTGTACTAGCGCAGTCGCAGCTCTTGCTACGTTGCCTTTCTGAGCCTATCTGATCATCATGACATTTACATTGAAGCAACCCAACAAATGTGGTCTCATTTGGATTGCATGGTGAGCAGGTTGCTGGATCCAGATGACATACTCCAACGCAGCGAGTTCAAAAAGTGCTACGGAGAAATTTTGTATCGCTGGGGCCTCAAGGAGAAGAGGGCTGAGGTGCTGAAGTTCGTGTGCTACCCTTTGGATCACCACAAAGGAGTCGGTAAGAGAAGAGAACTGATGTTTGAAGTCTCACTTGTCATCCTATTTGGATAATTCCAGTAAGGTCTCAATATGTGGAGGTTGTTATCCTGAAAATGATCGAATACTTGTGAACCGCATTTTCCCAGCATATATCATTTTGGTGGAAATGCGTTGACTGCATAACTGAATCCGCAGATGATGAACACACATATATCGAGACCTTGTAGTATATATTTCTGGATTTGAATTTTCAAGGTTTTGTTGTGGGCCTTGGATCTATACAATAATAGATCAATCAATTATGCATACAAAAAGAGAAGTCTGTATTTTGTACCATCTTCATTTATGCACTTGGTGAGTGAAGATTAAAAGTGTGGTTGGTGGGTTTTTTTTTTTTTTTTTTTTTGTACACTGTCGAGGCTCGTATGAGAGCTAACACACAACGCACAGCAAGGGGCATGAGACAAGAGGGGCGGGAGTGGAAGGGACAAAACAGTGGGAACAGACACATTAGGTGATCTGTGAAGGGAGAGGGATGGGGATGGGACAGGGAACATGGGGAGAGAGATGGACATTACAGGGACTTTCAGGAAGGAAAGCAGGGGAATTGAAGGAAGTGGGCTTGGGTGGATTATCGGGGGTAGAAAAGATCGAGATTTGGATGGGGGATGATAAGAGGTGGTGGTGAACAGCTGTTTTGAAGGCCTGGAGAGAAGAATGGGAAAGAATAGAGTGAGGGAGTTTATTCCAAAGGCGGAAAAAAGAGGAATGAAGGAGTGAAGGTGAGCAGTGGTTCGTGATTTTGGTAGTTTTACCAGAAGGGGGTTGTTGGCGGACCTTGAGCGCCCTGTGCAAATGTGGTGGGGACAAACGGCAGAGAGAGCAGGGGGCAAGGCTGAGAGGAGACGGTAGAAGACAGAAAGACCACCGACCAACCTGCGGTGATTGAGTGAGAGGCCCAAAGACTCAGCTTCATTGCGGGAGATGCCGATGATCCTAAATGCCCTGGTTTCGACAGCGTGAAGCCGAGAAAGGTGGGAGGCAGGAGCACCAGCCCAGAGGGAGAGCAGTACTCATCAGGCACGGACAAAAGCTTTGTAAGTGGTCAGGAGCTCAAGAGGGCCGAGGAAGGACTTTGCACGACGGAGGATTCCCAGTCGGCGACTGGCTTTTGAGGCGAGGTTGGAAATGTGACTTTCCCAGGAAAGGTCATGGCAGATAGTGAGACCCAGAAGCTTGAAAGAAAAGACTTCTTTCAGATGGTGTATGGACCTGGTGGAGAACAAGACTGAGGGTGTCATTTTAAGTTGGTATTTTTTTTCCTCCATTTAGTCTTCTTTCCTTTGATTGGTCAATACTAGTTAATGTCAATGATGTCACTGACTTTTTGGGTTACGCAAAGAACATATGACTACTTCTTTACGGCACCCCTTATTGCTAAGTTGTGTTGTACAGTATACGGGTTCCTTAGCAAGCTCTGAATTTGAAACGTCATAACATCTTCACACTGCATTCATTGCCCATTTAAAATTTTGGAAAAACACATTGCTCTTTGTGTACGTTGCACAATAGTCCGCTCTGAACGGCAATATTGAAATGGTAAGCTAACCAGCTATCACGAGCTGACCTTCACAGGTCAAAAGAACCATTTTGACATGCAATAAACCCTCAAATATCGTGGGTTCTAATATTGTGGGTTTCGACCAATCGTGGGCAATCTATTGTGTTCCGGAAAGCACAAAAGTCTTTCCAGTTCTGTGAACTGTGATCCTCATATTGAAAGGATGGAAAAAGTGCTTAATGTTTGGATCGAGGACCAAACACAAAAAAGTGCTCTTGAGTGGACTGGTGATCCGGGAGAAATAATTGCGGATTGACCATTTATACGAGGCAGCCGAAGCGTCCAGTTCAACTACGGCTACCCACAAGTTCCACGCCACCACGGGCTGTTTGAGAAATTCAAGAGGAGTCGGCCTCCATCATTTAAAATTGGTCTGAGAAGCAGCATCGGCTGACCATGACACTGCGAAAAACTACCCATCACAGCTCATGGAACTAATCGAGACGAAGGGATTTATGCCAACGAGATGGGATTATTCTGGAAGAGGATGCCATCTGATACTTTCCTCTCCAAGCAGGAAAGACGTGCTCCAACGTTGAAGGGAAGTCATTAAGGATAGTCTTACCCTACTCCGATGTGGCAATGCTGCAGGTGACTTCGTCATAAAGCTAATGCTGCTCTTATGATCGCTGAATCCCGCTCCCCCTCCTCTCTTCCTCTCCCTACTCTAACAGCATCATCATCATCATCATCCCGAGCTAAGTCTTGTGGTTTCTATTTACAGCACAGTAAGAGTACGTAATATTCTTACCTCACCTACTTCGCTGTTGTGTAAAAACCACCTCACTGTTTTGTTGGATTAAATTAAAAAGGTAAAAGTCTTGTGTTTTGTTTATTTTATTTTCATGTTTACTTCAATTGTGATGTATTTATTTCTGGCTGCCGACCTTCCTCTATATTTTCTCAAAGCCCAGGAACCAAACTGTATTTTTCCAATTGGCCCTTGGTTTCCATTGTCGCGGTTTTCAAGTGAAATCCACACACAATTTTTTTTTACCTGAAAACCAATGAGGATCATTCATTAGTCTATTTGAAGGGAAAAAAAGTTGGAAATTTGGTTTTTCCAATCGGCTTCAAAAAAAAAAGCCCTCGAGTGTTGATTTTCGATTTCGCCAGTGATGTCGCATCTGGAAGCCATCTTGATCCGGTCGGCGGTTTACACCGAAACAGTGTACGTCAAGCTCGGATTCAGATACTGATTTCACCGTCATTATCAACTCTGATGGTTGTCAAAATGTTTAAACTGATCAGTGGGATTTTGAAGGAATGGTTGGAGACAAAATTAGTGATGGAAATGCTTTTGGGGGAATTATGGAGCCGTATAGTTTCAAGCCTTGTGTGAGCAATTCAGAGGAAGAAGGTGAAAGTGTACATGAAGAACGCTGGTCGCATGGTCCACCACAGATTTGGTAGTTTTTTTATTTATTTTTTTTTTTCTGTTTGAAGGTTATCAGGGCTTTTTTGGTATTAATTGATAAATCTGTTTATATATTACTCGAGCAGAAATACCAATCATCGCCCGAGACAGCACGGGCACCGTGGACAAAAATGGGCGACGAACGATTTGTCCCACTGTCACAGGCTGACCAGGTGCCTCTTATGGTATGGGATAGTCTCGTTCACACTTTCCCCGGACGCCATTTGTTGTCCATGCCTGTCCCATCGTCATGTCCGTAAGGGTGTCGATGTCCTGTCCAGTGGAGGTGTGGTGTGTGTGTGTGTGTGTGTGTGTGTGTGTGTGTGTGTGTGTGTGTGTGTGTGGTGATATTGTGGGGTGTAGAGGGGAGGTGTGGAATGGTGGTGGGTATTGGGGGGGTGGGATGTGTGGTGGTGGGTATTGGGGGGGAGGGTGGGATGGGATGGTGTGGGTATTGGGGATGGGATGGTGGTGAGTATTGGGGGTAGGTGATGGTTGATGAGATTATGGGGGGAGTGATCCTGAAAATCTACTGCAATGGAAACAGGTGTTTGATTCGCTGCTCAAATTGCACGTGTCCATGTGCCAGGTAGTTGGGTAGAGATGGTGTTGGTTTCAAGTGATAGCTGTTTCTTCCGCGTAATTGTGGGCATGGCATCCTTTCTCAATCTTGGTGGATAACGACAAGATCTAGCCATCTCTGTTGTTTCATAACAGTGCTTTGTAAAATGTTCCAAGCACAAAACCGAATATTTTCTTGGCCCGATCTACAATTGGATATGTTGGACACACCTCGTCCAATGTCTGGCAACTCTCAGATCTTTCTGCTATTGGTGAAGCATGAAACCATATCGGTGTGTGTTACTACAACCACCAAGGATGCATCGACTCGGCATATTTGTGGAGCATCGAAAATTATTTGCCGTTTGAGTGAAATCAAACCGCAATGTAACCTGTAAGCAATACGGAAGAGGTCTCCTTCCAGGTGTGACATCACGGCTAATCTGAAGAAGATTTCGACTTTTAATTGCAAAATTACCTCCTTTATAATTCGGAAATCAAAAAAATAATAATAATAAAGACGTGTATTTTGTAGGGTATCAAGGGATAGAGTAGTGTCAAGGTGGTCTGAGTGTTTGGGTTTCCCTTTATCGCAGCATTTTCCAGAAACGTAACCCCCATGATATTTGAGGGTTTACAGTACAGCTAAACAAAGGTTTTTTTTGTTGTTTTTTTTGTCCCCCCTTGCCATTTTGAACAAACGTGACGTCAGCTCTTGTGGTGAATCCGGATTACCGATACCACATTCACCATGGTCCAGTGTTTTTTATTTGCTGTGATGTATTGTTGGTGTATGTTAAGATTAAAAAATGTACAAAAATATATTTCCAAAAGTCTTTCTTTTGAAGCAAAATGTTTGGCAACATGCTCCCAAATGCAAATAAACAGGCCTTGGGACCCTCGCTTAATCAACGGGATCCAACTGGACCTAGCCAATCCAGGTTTTGGCTATCCGTTTGGTCTGCTCTTCCAATCGTCACCAGCTACCCCATTCGTAATTTGTTAGAGCTTGACCTTGGTTTGGTAAGCCTCAGTGTGTGTGTGTGTGTGTCACCTTGCTCCCCGCGAAGGGAATGTCTGCATTTAAAGGGCCGGGGATACTCCTGGCCTTTTGCCCCCAATGGCACTTCTGAAGTGGCCCGAAGTTTGAAGTTTGGAGGATTTGGTGGTTTGAAGGCAGTTTGCGGTTACTATAGGATGGGGTGCACGCACGTGGGCAGGCGAGGAAATTCCTTGGGAAACTATTCCTTCAGTTCGACGGAGTCACAGCCGTTCTGGGCTGCCATGTTCGTCCGTGCAAAGTGCATGGCCAGGCCCCTCAAATTACCAAAAGTCACTTTAGGGTTTGGTCTTGTGGTCTACAGTGGTTTTGGTTATCGTGGCCGGGAAGGACTGTGGGAGAAAGGAGGGTGAGTGTATGTGGCGGATAAGTGGGCTCTTTTGTTGAGAGCATGGCCTATTGTTGCATACTCAGACTATTCTGACGAAGAACCTGTTGGTGTCTGTTTTTTGGGCAAGGTCTTGTGTGCCTTGTTTCAGGCCCAGAGGTTTTTTGACTTTATTTTTTTCTTGCATGCAGATCTAATGACCTGCTGCCAGCATTGTGGAAGCAAGACCCGTGGGGTGCAGTGTTCAATGTGCAGAAGTTACAGTTTTCGCTGCGCCATCTGCCACGTAGCTGTGCGCGGTGCGTCCAACTTCTGCCTTACGTGTGGCCATGGTGGACACTCGACACACGTGCTCGAATGGTTCCTTCGCCACAACGTGTGTCCCACAGGCTGTGGTTGCCACTGCCAACAGCAAAATGTCGCGTGAGTGGTTATCTGCAACTACCTCAGCCTACATGTGACGTACTGACATTTATCAAGTGGTTTGCACTGAATGTTTACAGCCTCTGTAGACTGAAGTTTTAGAATCAAGACCTAATAAAGTGCATTGGCATTTATCTGAAGTAATCCGTTTTGTTTGTTTTTTGGAATCTGATCAATTAAAATTTAAAAAATGCGATCTGAAAAAGCACAATTTGGCCCATTGGCATCAACCCCCACGTTACGATTTGGAAGAAGAGCGACCCGACTTCTTTCTGGTCTGCCAACTTCTCACTTCAAGCAAAAACCCATTGCATTCCTTTGTTTTCTTTACATTGCAATAAATCAGTTATTTTTCAGTGTTAGTAATTAGTGTGTTAGCCTCTTCTATGAGCCTCGGCAAAATATACAAAACCGGTGTGAAGGCAGCTCCTCCCCCCCCACCCATGTTATTCAATCACAACATACGAGGTTCACTCCGAGTTAACGGAGTTCGTTTTTGATAAACTACAACTTGTGGCATGTTTGTTTTTAATGATTTGAGAGATTGCATTTGAGAGATTTGAATCATTAAAAAAAAAATTTAAATACAGAATGCTTTCAGTAAATCATTGTTCATTCATAACTGCTTTATTTATTAAATAGCAAACTTTCAGTTGTCGGGACCAGAATCTAATTCTCAAACCAGCTATTGCCACATGGATTCAAACCATAGGCAGCACCTGCCACATGAAAACCTGGCTGTGGCCCATACAACAGTATGAGGGTAGCTGAGCCAATTACAGAATTATTTATCTGCCATATAGGCAGATACAGATTGCTTGCTGCTGCCGCTTTATACATGTTCCCTGACAAAGAACCTCGATGCAGGAGGAAACCATTGGACCCACCTTTTCGTACACAGCAAAAGGCTGCGGGGACAGCATCATTGGCTGAGGATGCAGCTTTTCCGCTGATGATTCTCTGTGTAGGTTAGGGCAGGAATTTGGCCAGGGTGCCGGCAATAGCTCGATGACTCTTCACGAAGGACACCGTGGGATGTTTCAAGGTCCACAGAATCAGAAAAAAATAATTTGTTTTGATGTGATTATATTGATCTTTAAGTCATAAACAAAGAACTGAACATGGTTTTTAATTCTCTTGATTTTTTGAGGTGTTACAGTAAAGGAAACCCAGTGGGTAACGCCCCTAAAAATTCCATATAAACTGCCGTGGCGTAATAGAGGGAGAGTCAGCACCAATGGATAATGGCCGCACAACTTGCTTCAGATCGTCGGAAAGTGAATTTGACTAATTTTCTGATCAAGAATCCCAGATTACAATAGTCAAAATCAGTATGTAGAAGTGTTAGACCATACATGTACGAACCAAGGTCAAAATGTCATGGAGGGTGGTGCCAATCAAGCATTTGGTGGGGGGGGCATGGCCAATCAAGCAGAAAGAGCACCAAATCACATTAAAATCTTTCTTTCAAGTATTTATACAGGAAAAGAATGATTAAGTGTTAAATGAACCAATATATATTCATTAAACTAAACATGATTTTCTGTCGACCTTTAAGTCCCCAATGAATGATGGTAGACTGGCCGCAGTTTGACGTCCATACGAGGACGCACACATTGATGAATCGCCCTTCCTGTGAAAACCAGGATGACAATTTATAGCTGGGTCGAGATTCAAACCTGAACTAGATTAGCTTTGAGGTCGGTGTACATAATCTCTAGCTGGCCATACTGCCAGCTAGTAGGCCCATCCGGTCTGCTCAATACATGCAAACCTTTGGTAGTTTCGTCAAGCAAGGAAGCAACATGCGACTCGGCCAGGATCTGGTTCAAACAGACATTCTAAACATTACACCACTGAATTGGGTAAGTATAGTTTATAGGGCAATCCACCTTCAAGCCTTCATCTGCGCTTGGAGTACTGCTCTCATCTTTGGGCTGGTGCCCGGCCTACACCTCACCCCCCCCCCCCCACTACTACCACACCACACTACTTTGACCCCAGTTAATCCCCCTTGTGAGATTGGCTGAGGGAAGTTTTGATACACATTTTCATAAACTTGCCCACTCTTGATGGACACCATCTTTAACACCCATCTTAATGTTCCCTATGAAGGACTGCACATTGTGATGAAGCACCCTGCCTACAGAAGTACCACAGTTTAGTGGGAATTGGGAATCGAGCCTATGAGACCTCAAAGGTTTTTTTGTTGTTTTTTTCATAATAATCACACTTCCTATATTTATATCGAGAATATGGAACCTCAGCTCTCATTGATTTGCAAGATTTAATAAAACTGCTTGGACATTAATTTAAACAGACTTGGCATCCTCGATGGGTTTTTTTTCATTCAACAATTTCCACAGTCTCTGAGTAAGCTGATACTGAGTTTCTTTCCACACAAAATGTGATGGATACCCACTCTCATCCCCTTGGTCATAGAGGAATTGAGGACTTAGTTGGATGGCCAAGCTTGACTTGATCAATCCCACACCACCGGCTCGAGAGGGTGCGGGATGGTACACACGTCCACTTCTGGGTAACATGCACATCTCCGTGGGCTGAAACCGCTCCCACATGCTGTCTCCGGCTCCCCCATACAACAGTCGGGTATCGCCATCATGCTCCAGTATTTCTGTGAAGACCACCGGACGGTCTTCGCTCCGCAGGAAATTCCGTTCGCGGCCACAGAGAGAGACGTAGGGAAAGTCGTGTGTGTAACGTCCCGTATGGTTTCTTTTCAACTGCTGAAAGAAGAATGCGAGGAACTTTCTGTCTGCTCATACAGGAAGGGATAAACAAATAAAAAGTGTTTGAGGAACTGAAGGTTCACTTGAAAGCAATTGAACAATGATAGTGTTTTCATAGTGCATACCTTTATAACAGGTGATGAAGTTTTTCACTTTTGTATCATCGAGAAAAAGCTGAGGACAAACAATGATATTTGCAAATTAATCATCTTTCTTGATCTGTTGCTCATCGTTATGAAAACAAACATCAAAAGGTTCCATTGTAACATACAGTGCCTTCAGAAAGTATTCACACCCCGAGACTTTCACATTTTGTGTTGCAGCCTGAATTTAAAATGGATGAAATTAAATTAAGAAAAATTTTTGTCAACGATCGAAACAAAATACCCCATTACGACAAATTGATCCTGTGGTGAAGCAGTTGCTTTAAAACAATTTGCATTCTTCTCCTGAAAGGCAAATCTGACTGAAGGCAACCTCGATAATTCCACAAAGCCCACAGCAAGTGGGCCTCAGGAGAGCCAGAAAACATCTGTCCAATCTCAAGAATGAACTTTCAAACTTGTCTCCATCCTCTAAAACCTGGTGGTACTTTGTCAAGTCCATCTCTGGTGTATGCTCCCCTGCATCCCTGCCCTCTCTTCAAATGGCACCACAGCCGACTCCACTTGAGAGAAGGCCGAATGCGTCTTCCGTTTGCTTCAAAATCTTGTCCTTAACCCCTCCTCCTCTGTACCAATCCTTCCCAATTGCTCCTGAATTCGATCTTTTGCATCTGAAAAGGGGGAGAAATTCTGGCAACCCTTGACCCTGACTCTGCAAGTGGACCTGATGGCATGAGCTCACCTGTCCTAAACACCTGCTCTGCTGCTCTTGCGCTTCCCCTCTCTGCCATTTTCACCCTGTTATTTACCATAGGTCATCTTGGAAATCGGCCAACATCATAGCATTACATAAAAAAGGTGCAAAAATGGATCACCTTATCAACAGCCCAATCATCTTTACTTCCAATCAGCAAGGTCATGGAATCTATCATCGCAGTTGACAGAAAATCATTCCTTTTTTCCAACAGCCTCATCTCAGATCATCAATTTGGATTCAGACCTGGTCACTACCTTGGTCGTGCTGCTTCTACTCTCCCAACAATGGTGGAGGCCCTCAATATCAGACATGAGATCAGGGCCGTCTCTCTGGACATGTCTTGAGCTTTTGATACAATCTGGTATTCTGCCTCGCTCTCCAAACTGTCTGCCTATGGAATCCAAGGCCAACTCCACTCTTGGATTACTGACTTCCTCCCCTCTCAGACATGTGGCTCTCAACAGAACCCTTTCATTTCCACTCCCTGTCAAGGTTGGAGTACCCCAAAGCAGTGTTCTCGGCCTCATATTCCTTCATCAATGATCTCTGAGTCTCTGGAAAATCCTCTATCTCTTTGCTGCTTCCACTCTCTGCCATGATATATCTCATCCTTCTGACAGACAGGAAGCAGACTCTTCCCTGTCCTCAGACTTTGAGAAAAAAATAAAATCACAACTGGTCAAACACAATTTTGCTGTTGTATCCATATTGTGCGTTCTTGCTTACCCCTCGTTACCTGTATTCCTTGTTTGTCTACTTTCTCCCTCCGCCCTGCTGTTGTCGACCCCCCCCCCCCCCCCCCCCACCCCCCTTTTCCTGCTCTTACCCTTATGTTGTGTCTTGATTACCTCTGCCAGTGAAAGTGAAGGGGGTTGTTTTCACCCCTTTTTGTTTGTTTGTTTGTTTGTTTGTTTGTCCGTTTGTGTGCAGGATATTTTAAAAAGTTGTGGACGGATCTGGATGAAACGGTGGACATGTTGCGTGTGTGGCAAGGACAAATTTATTCAATTTTGGTGAAAATCCGGATCCGAGAATTAATTAATTTATAAAGTGATTCTTCACCATTGAAAGATAGGGCCAAAAATGACACACCATGATATTTCAAAAATGTATTGGGCCTGACATGTTCTTGGGGATCAGGCATTACGTGGCGGTGGTATGCGCTCTTCCGAGTGCCCTTCTAGTTTGTTCTGTGCCATCGCTCTTCCAGGAGCCTAAGACCATGTAAAACAAGGAGAAAAAGAATTAAAATGTCATAGCCCCCATCATGTTAGTAATTTTGCTGTACGGAGTTAAAAGGCTGGCATATATATATACACACACAACTAAAATGGCCGCCAGTCTTCCAGTCGGCCATCTTTGATAAGATCACAAAATAAAGTTGGGCGCAAGTGCATGCCATTGTTTACTGTGCTTGTGCCACATGTGAACAAAATCAGATCGTGCATATCCAAGAAATGGTTGGACACGTTTAAGTAATAAAATGGCTGCCAGTCGGCCATCTTGGATCTGATCTCGGAAAAACATGACGTGCATATGTAAGCCATCATTCATTATCTGTGCCAAGTTTGAACAAGCACGGTAAATGCAGGTCTGAGAAATGGTTGAGGACGTGTTCAACATCGGTGGGGGGTTACAACTAAAATGGCCGCCGGTCGGCCATCTTTGCATCATGCATCGGTATACTATCATGTGTTGCCTTTGTGCAAAGTTCAAATAAAATTGGTTCAAACATGTCCGAGATATGGTTGTGCACGCACGGACACGAAAGTCGAAACCAAATCCATAAGCTCCCATTTCGGACTAAGAAAAAAAAATATATATATATATAATCATAAACAATGCCCTGACATTCACAGCAATCTTCAGGAACGTGTCCCCTGTGAATGTCAGGGTCCGACAGTATTCAAAAAGAGAATGACGAGGATTTTCTTTCATAAAAGTTCAAATTAATTTATATATTGTTTGAAATATTTCATAAAACCACTTGAAATACTGAAATGATTAAAATGCCCTACATTGGTTATATTTGCTCATATGTGGGAAAAAGTGATCCCCCCCCCAGTTCCGATGACACGTGCGTGATAAAAAAATATAACACATTAACATGGTACAATTTGGTTGGGTGTGCCGTGAGGATCAAGAAAACTCGAAAATGTGCCCCAAAGTAAATTTTAAAGCTTGAGAAGCACCGACATAGACTGTACTACTAATCTGGTTCTGATGCACCAAACTCTGGTACAAAGCGTCGGTGCTGCCGAAGGAGTTTCTTGGCAAGCATTATACTGGTTGGTTTGCATTGCCTTCCCAACAGTGGTTATGGCAGGAATTTATCATTTGTTCATGGTCTTGGCGATAGCTCGCCCTACTCTTCACGAAGGACATTGTGGGATCATTAACTGTTTGAGTGCTGTCGAGCAGCATCGCAGCCCGCATCATTGTTCAACAATCTGTATTACTTGTTCCTATGGTTGCCTTATAGACATTTTATTAAGTTTGCCTGAAAAATACCATGTTTTCGTATTGTATACTAAAACATTTACCACTCAAATTAACGTCCACCACTTAAAATGTCAGCATATGGGACACCCATTTCAACGTCCATCCAAGGGACCATGTATTGATACTCCACCCTGCCTGTGAAATAGTGGGATGACATTATAGCTGGGTCAGGATTCAAACCCAGGCAATAGACAGCTTTGAGGTGATTGGGCTCTCGGACCTCCCCCTCGAGGGACGAGCGGTAAGGAAGGGTTTAACGGAAGTGTGACGATGCTTTCCCCCCTGCCTGGGGGCTCACGATTTACACCGTCGTGGAAATAACTCAAACTTGAGTTTCACTGGAGTTACCGCGTGCATGGCCTGATCCTCCCGCAGCACTGCGCTCTGTGCGCCACGTCACGGCTCTATCTTTAGTGGGTTTTAACTGCGGATTACTACCGGCGAACCCCTTTTAGTGAGCAGCTTATTTCCATGGGCACTGGTCATCACCATGATCACATTATGACACCCGAATCACCAGGTGCATCGTATTATTTCATGGACCCAACGCCGAGTTGGTCCATCGGTGCTACGCCATTTCTTGCTTCTTATTGAACTGTGACACCGCTCAGGCTGGATGAAGTCATCAATCTTTAGTGGTGAGAAGAAGTCGATAACTCGAGTTTCTATCTTTCCAACAACCATGCTATACAGTATATTGATATATAGCATGATAGGGCGAGCCATGTGAGAGGGTCGGGGTGACGAAGTTACCGATTGACGCTGCATTCTACAGACAGTGATCAATGAAGCCTCAATCTCCTAAACTGTGACTCAACGTCATCTTATTACAGTGTATAATGGCGATGTATATAAGACAGCTTCAGCACCGCTAAACTTCCAGATTTTAAAACGATCTTTAACAATATTGTTTTATTAAAATTTAAGTGCAGTATATACTTGAACACTGCACAGGGTTGGCCTGGGTGTGTTCAGTTACCAAGCAGCTAGTTCCCCCTTGCCAAGCCAGCCGTTCATCATCAACGGTTTCAGATGGAGTGCTTGCTTGGGTGCTTAAAGCACTCGGCAGAGCCTGGTGTTGGCTCAGTGGTTAGGGTGGCGGCTTGGGATCCTCGAGTCCTGAGTTCAAGCCCCGTCGGCCACTGAATTAATACACCAGGGGGTTGACTCAGCCCGTCATCCTTCCGAGGTCGGCAAAATGAGTACCAGCTCCAGTGTGTACTGGTCGAGGGGCACTGCATCAGCGACACTGTCACGCCTCAAGAAATGATAGCTACCCCGGCAGTTAAGCTGCCATCCGAACACCAAGCACTTGGCGAGTACTCTGCAAGAAACTTGGTAACTGAACACACCCCTAGTGTTGGCTTAACGGTTAAGATAGCCGGCTTAAAGTCTTTGGGTCTTGAGTTCCAGCCCCTCTCGCGCCGTTAAATAAAAACCAGGTGGGGTTGACTCAATCAGTCATCCGTCCGAGGTCGGCAACACGAGTACCATGCTTCCTGGAAAACAGGGGGCACTGCATCAGCGGCACAGCGGCGCTCCCAGCAATGACGCAACCATCATAAATACTGCGCGGGGTGTCGCGTTCTCTGGACTCCCTGGTTGGAAAATGTTTGTGAACAGCACACTCAAACACCGGGGCAATCAGCGAACTTCACCTGTCCTTGATGGTCCACGTAGTAGAAATACTCTCGCAGGCCGCGACCCAGGGCTTGTCTTGCTGGTACAAGGCACGAGCTGCGGAAGCGGCGCCTCGCTGGGTCATGGCCTCTTCTGGGTTCCTGAGCCGAGACGACGGAGAAAGCGTTGAACCTGCACTCGATCTCTAATATTATTGTCTATTACATCCGTCCGCCTTCGAACAATATATATATATATATATTATATTATATAAACTAACCAGAGAAAGAAAATCTTTTATTTTATACAACATCCGTTCAAAATAAACAATATGAAAATTGAGCCGTTATCAAATGTCGCACACTATCGCTAACTTCAGCCGTCATGGCCTTAAGACGTGGTTTAAAAATAAAATAATTAAAACCACTCTCGCTCTGTAATAATATTATGTCTTGTGAAATGTATCTCTGTTTAAAACCACAGCTTTAGCCGAAGAGTGCAGAATAATTACACGTGCCCAACATATTCACCTTTGAAGTATCCACGCACACAGCACCGGGTGCCGAGCCTCAAGGAATTATTATTTTTTATTATTATTATCTTGTTTTAGAAATCCATCACTGACGTCACTCTTGATCCGTGAGTGTGACGGTCGATTCCCGCCTGATTCACCACAAGATCGACCTCCGTGCGACCACGACGGACACGTGACAGAAGTAAATAGACACCTTGGTTTTTTTTAAAGAATTTATTTATTGAACATTTGAAGTATATTTGATCCGTGTTTAGCTCGCCTGTTCGAAGAACGGAGAGCGATAGCGATACCCCCGGCGTGAGGAGCGTGAAAATGTTAACGTTTTTGGTGCAAGTTATTTTTTCCTTTCTAATGTTTTTATCTACACACTATTTTTTTATACGCCCGACATATATATATATATATATATATATATATATATATAATATATATATATATATATATATACTAGTTATCCCCCGTTTCTCGCGGGGTTACGTTCCAAAACCTCCCCGCGCTAAGTGAAAATCCGCGATGAATGGACGCTCCCAAAAAATCGATTCGACTGGTCTGGTCGGTTTGGCAGTGATTGGTTTGAGGTGCCGGAGATCGACTGGTCTGGTCTGGTCGGTTTGGCAGTGAGTGGGTTTGAGGTGCCGGAGATCGACTGGTCTGTCTGGTCGGTTTGGCAGTGAGTGGGTTTAGGTGCCGGAGATCGACTGGTCTGGTCTGGTCGGTTTGGCAGTGAGTGGTTTGAGGTGCCGGAGATCGACTGGTCTGGTCGGTTTGGCAGTGATTGGGTTTGAGGTGCCGGAGATCGACTGGACTGTCTGGTCGGTTTGGCAGTGAGTGGGTTTGAGGTTCGATAGGTGAACCGCGATGAAGCGGGGGTTGACTGTATATATATAATATATATATATATATATATATATTATATAATATCGGGGCGTATTATGTGATACCGTCCGTCCCTGTCCGCACTCCAACTCCCAAAGTTTTCAACTTTCACGTTTCATATTTGGTACATAGGTACAGACTGTGGAGCCGTTGTGTCGCGACATACGTTCGTCATCTAAAGTGGTTACCATGGCAACCAGGATGCTGTTTTCCGTCCGTTCCTGTCCGCACTCTAACTCCCAACACTACATATTACTTTTTCTTTTAGATGCATTTCTCATGGCAAGGCGAGTACCATAAAATTCGGACCATTGAGCGCATCGTTATATAAGCCGCATCCCTAAATTAAAAAAAAAATCTGGAATTTAAACACACACAAGCCGCACTGGTTTATAAGCCGCAAATGTTGCACAAAAAAAAAACAAGCGCAAAAACGTCCGAAAATTAGCCACAAAAAGTGATCGATCTTGCTTTGAGTCTAATCTGAACAGTGGAAACACCCCGACCATCCACTGTCTGTGTGTTAACCCCGTCTTCAAGTTCGTCTTCCAGTTCGGGCCATCGGCATTTCCTACCTCTGAAAGCCTTTGTTGACTTTTTGCAGCGAGAAAGTTCGCCCCTCTGTGAGTTTTGAATTCCTCGTGTGGACATCTTGTTTACTGATTACAATATACAAAATACTATATTGCTTTAAAATTATTTGGATCAGACTTCACTGTAATGCTTTATAAAAAATATTATGAGACAGTCTTTTAAAAACGATAAATGTATAAACAGGCGAGCATTGGGTGGCTTTGACACCAACTCTCTGGTAATATATACACTAGTATTTTGTAGACTCGTCATTTGCAGATTTCAACACTTTTACTCTTTCAGGCAAAGAACCAACTGGTTCTGAAATTTTCTCTTGTGGGATTTCTGCCCAGGCTTCACGCAAAAGGTTCAGCAATTCTTCCGTGATGTTGGATTTCTGGACTTTTCCACACAGCTCGATCCAATATGGCCCAGAGGTGTTAATGGGATTCATCTCAAGAGACTGACTTGGCCATGGAAGTCGCTTAATCCCATTTCTGTCCTGCCATTCTTTGGTCTTTCTTGCATTGTGGCATGGAGCTGCATGTTCCACGAACGGTGTTGTTTTGACCATCTGACCGGTGGAGAAGACGGGGAGACGTCCATCCTCAAGGATAGAAATGTATGTCGTAGAGTTGATGTTGCCAACACACTCCACAAGCTCTGACCGACTAGTGCTCCGGATTGCTCCCCACACCATCACTGAAAAACCACCGTGTTTGACAGTTGGCTGCAATCGGTTCAAAGAAAATTCTTGACGGGGAAGTCTCCAGACCCATACGCGTCCACTGTCAGAAAATTGAGCAATTGGGACTCATCTGAAAAATTGACAGTTTGCCAAAATCCAAGGGTCTGTTGGCCATCTCGTCAGCCCAATTCCTTCTCCTTTGAATGTTGGCTGGTCTAAGAAGAGGTTTTCTCGCTGCGCTGCTCTCCCATAGTAGCCCAGTTGAGGAAGGTACCGCACGGCAGTTCTTGAGCCAACTTGGACCTCCTCTGCAACATCTGCTGCCTTGCAACGGGGAGTTTTCTCAATGGACCACTTGATGACACCTTTCTGAGGTCCAGATCTACTAAGAACAGGAAGCTGTGGATTCCTTGCCTTCACTGGTGAATTGTGCAATCACCTGATTGACCATAGAAAGTGGAATGCCAACGTTCTGAGCTATCTGACACTGGCCAACTCCACCTTCTGAATGGCCAACAATTCGGCCTCTTTGAAAATCAGAAAGGTTGTATGCTCCCTGGGTTTGAGGCGTAGTTAATTGTCATACAAAACCCAGGAACTAGTTTCTGCAAATAAATAGTTGAATATTAGTACAAATCACTGAGTAAAAAGTACTTTATACAGATAAAATGAAGAAATTTAAGTTGTCTATTTACTTCTGTCGCGTCTCTGTATGCAGGTAATTAATTGTCTGTGCAAGGTATGGATGCCTCTTTTATTTAATTTTTACACTTTTTTGGCGCCTTTTTTCAAATCCCTTTGAAATACGAAGGCCACATGTACGTTTTACTTGAATCACTTAATTTCATCACAACACAGCCTGGTGTTGCCTGATTGGTTAGGGTGATTGGCTTGGGATCTCAGGGTCGTGAGTTTGAGTCCCATTGGCCAGGTGGGGTTGATTCTGCCTGTCATCCTTCCGAGGTCAGTGAAATGGGTTCCAGTGTATTGGTGTACTGGCACGGCATCGGCGGCATAGTTGTGTCTTCAACCAATTAATGCAATGATGCAACCAGCAGCCACAGGCTGGAGAAGAAGAAGAAGAAGAAGAAGAAGAGAGAAGATCACAGCAATGTGCATTGCCTGTCAGAATAGTTTTAAATTGAACACGATGTTAAGCTTGTTGACTTTATCAAAATGTGTCCTTGTTCGCTCCCCGAGAACGTCGTTCCGGGGAGTTTATGGGATGTCGTGCCGTCTGTCCGTCCATAAACACTTGCAACTTCTCTGAACCAACACAATTTCGATGAAACCTGACCACGACCTTCATCACCTGTGATGTACTAAACTTTGTTCTTGCTCTTTTTAAAAATCGGGTCCTGGGAGGAGGTTGCCTCCCAAAATAGGTATTTGATCTCACTTTGGTTCATTGGTACATTTTGCTGATTCCATCCCACGTTGGCTTCCTCCTCAGTATCATTATTCTACCAGGTGACCTTCACTTGGTCTGCATCATACATCTATAACTATAAGAGGTGTGTGTGTGTGTGTGTGTGTGTGTGTGTGTTGTGACCTGCACGTCTCATGCAAACCAGTTTACAGCGCCTCAAACAGGATGGCTGCCATCTTGCACCGTGCTGTGAAAGCATGGCGTTAGGCGAACGCGCTGCATCGGAGCACAATCTGGTGCTTGAGTGAGACATCGCGCTTGGAAACATGCAAAGGGCTTTGGCTGCACCATCACAAACTGATTCAACCATTTAGCGGACAACAATCGGATCGATTTGATATCAAGCCGCTAAGGCCAAGAAGGGATATCTATAGCGGCGAACAAGGCAGTGGATAAACTGCCTCCAAAAATTCTCAGGACAAGAAAGCACATCTGACTGATCCCGTCGCAGCGCTGGAGCCGCTGAGTCAGCTTGCACCTGTAGGGCTCAGGAGGGAAATGTTGGCAGTGTGTTTGCCGATGGTACGGCCTGCATATATCTCTTTTGGCCCAACAGTGAGTCCGAGCACAGCATCTTCTCCGTGGGTCGCCTGCGACGGTGATCTGGCTCTCATCCCAACCGGTGCGTTGGCCAGCCAGAACAATGAGTTTTTAGGCCCTGATTTCCAGATCTTCAAGTGCCTGAATGAAGGCAAGAGGGAAGGGTCAGGTCTCCTGGAGACTGTGGGGGCTCCTAATGTGGACAGGTACATGAAAGGGGGTCAGCCAGGCATATGGATTTTGCATTCGTGGAGGGCACAGTTCAGGTGAGAGTATTTATTGGCCTGAAGCCAGGGGACAGGCATGGAAGGAGTGGCTCTCACAATGGGAGCTCATTGAAGAATGACTTTGAAGAGATTGACCACTCAAATGTCGTATCTACTAAAGGCCACTGGACCAAATCTTGAGGGTGGGCCCTGGAACGACTCAGGGGTGAACATGCTTGAGCTTTTACACTTGCTGTTTTTGCCCCTGGGCCACCCCTGAGATTGGTCTCGTTCACCCTGGGGTGCTGCTTTGTAATTAACATAATATGATTTGAGCTACAAAGGTCAATATGAAAACACTGTTCTCTGTGGCTTTTAATTCTGCATTCTTCCCTTTTTACTTTTGCATGCGTGATTTTGTAGCTCAACTTGTCCGTCGTAACTAAAATATTTCACCCTTGCCAGAGGAGAGGGTATTGTATTTGCATCCATTTGGTTGTAAGTTTGTCGGCAAAGAACGTGAGTATAATTATTAATTACATCCTGTTATAATCGCAGGTTCCGTTCCGGTTACCCGGTTCGAGTCCCGCAAGTTGCGTCAAAGCGATCGCAGCAGTCAGGTGAGTCTGCAGTCCCCGATCAGATCATGGCCTTTCCATATCCGATACCGTAACCGTGGGACTGCAGAGCCACCAAAGTGCTACGACGTTAGATGCCCGTGACCTTCCTAATTTGGCCAAGCAATCGCACAAGTGCAATCTGAGGCCGGTTTGAACCAGCTTTCCAAACTTCAACCTGCAACCACCCTAACCACCAAACGAGACAGCCAGAACAAGCGGAATGTATCCCGAGACCAGATATATTTAATAACAAGCACATGTTCAGGGTAAGGAATACGTTAAGCAAAAACTGTGCAAGTGTGTATGTAATAAATAAACAACAAAATCACCCCCTTACCCTTTACTCAATATACACGCCCTCAAAATGAACCAAGCAAATGTTAGATTCCTTAACTACTCTCATGTTCGGGCCGATTCAATGACACGGCAAGAAATATACATTGGGAATTTAATGAGATAAGGAAGAAAGATGTGTTGGCAAACCTGATAATGAGCCTGGCAAAAGGTCCTCACCCCCCCCCCTTACCCCCCCCCTTCCCGGCTCTCTGCATTCTCAGACTTGTCCTTTACGCTCCATTACTTCAAACACGCTGAACCACACCACTCCCAACTTCATAATTATATTTTGACACTTTTCCCAGACTTATGCTCTCACTTCTCACAAATGCCATGTTCGACCATGACCAATCCAAACAGATCTCTAATTGCTTTAACTAATTCCCAATGAACAACGCTAATTTGGCCTGTGCCATCCAGTGTTCACGCTGAAGGCCACTACTTCCTCACCATGTTTCATTCACATCCTCAAACATAGTGACATTGACACTCTAGTATGTTACCATTCACACGTTTATGCACTTCCTTATGAATCCTACACTGCCTTTCTACCACCTCCCCCCACCCTCACCCATACCTGATTACCATGCCACCACTTCTGCTTTCTCTCCTGCTGCTAGATGAGCTCTGGGTCCGTTATAATTTTTTTTTAATGTTTTTTTCTCTACCACGTCGTGGCTCGTGGAAAAGCTAACACACAGAACATATAACAAGGCAGGAGACAAGAGGGGTGGGAGAGGGAAGCGGGGAACAGAGACAACAGGAGATCTGTGGAAGGGAGAGGGATGAGGCGGTGTACACGGGGTAAACAATATGGGCATTACAGGTACAGGGACTTTCAGGAAGGAAAGCAGGGAATTTGAAGGAGGTGGGATCCCAGTAAGCCACCATCTAATCCTGAGGACTCAGGCAACCAGTTTGTCCCCAACCCTAACAAATCTGTTATTCCCCATGCATTTGGTTTATCTCCGGCATAGTCTTTTCGCTCGTACGACTCACCTTGACCATCCCCACCTGTCACACACTCGGACCTCTCATACACACGTACGGGTTAGTCAGTGCGGTCTCCATGGATGCTCTTGCTATGTCTTGACACTCCTCGTTCAAATCATATCGGTGCTTTTGCATGTACCTCTTTCACCCTTTGTGTCCACCTTCTCTTTCTCCAACCAGTTACACCTCTCCGTCAGTTCATTGCACTTCTCAACCTTTTTGTCTTGCTCCTGGAGCGACTCACTCACACGACACCGTATTATTTTCAATTCACATTTCCTCCGATCCCCTCCATCTTCTTTATCACTTCCTTGTTCCTCTTTTCTCACATCGGACATCTCTCCTTTTGCTTCCCTGCACTGTCCACGTTCTCTCTTATTCTGCATTTCCTCCGGTTGAGTTGTGTTTTCTTTACACTCATGCACTTTCCCTTTTAATCCCCTCTGCTCAATTTTCATTCCCCTTACATCACCTGCCGTCTGTTCACATTTTGCTTTTATATTCCCCTGGTCTTCTATCATTTGACTTCGACACGTATCTCATCCGTTTGCTTCCGATTCGCTTCGATTTTATTTCCAAAATCAATTCCCATCCTTGTCGTTCCTTCAGTAAGTTCAGTCATTTTTCGATCCATTTCAATCTGACTCTCCACTGCCTTTTTATTTTGTTTTTCCATCTCTCCCATCTGCTCTTTGATACTTTTATCTATTTTTTTTTTGTTCCTCCCATCTGTTCGGTCTGCTGTTTCATCTGCTTTTCATACTTTTCATCATCATCACCTCTCCGTGCTCTGTTCCCTCCAACAGGCATTGTTCCACTTTGCTCACTGAATCCGGAAAATGTCACCTCTTCACTCTCTAGCAGTTCTTCCACCTTGATGTCACTCGGTGAAGAATCCATTGTGCCTGTGTGCTCACTCCACATGCCTGCTGGAGGTGCTGCAGTATCCAGTAAATGCCCATCCTCGCCTGGGATACGATCCTCATACGTCATGGTGTTTGTTACCAATAAAAAGAAAACGTTATCCCTTATACCAGATTTGAAGAGAGCAATTTTTATTTTTGTGGAATCGTACTCAATTTATACCTGAATTGAACGTTTCCTTACACCCATTCAATTAAAATTTTAATAAGGGGAGGCATCCCACTCACCGACACCAATGTAACGAACTACGAACATCAGGTCGAGCCCGTCCAAACTCGAACCAGGTGATGCCAGAATTCACACTTTGCAAGATGGCCTGAACACGGAGGCTTTAATTTAAATTAGAGTGCTCCAACTGTTGGCTTGGGAAACATTATGATTCTCAATTCGGTTGCACACGCCGAGAACGCAACTCACACGTACCCACTGGTAATTTGCTCGTGCACAGAGAAACATTTGATCTTGCCAACTACAGGAATAGGAGTTATAAATAACAAGATTTAATAAAATGCATAAAAGAAACCAGGGCAGGGAGCACATGAAAAAAACAACTGCTGCAGAAATAAATGTGAAGAAGAAGACCAATTTGAAAATAAAGCGCGTTTAAAAACTATAAAGATCTCGGTCTCGTCTAACATACCCTATCCTTATTGACACAGACTCTCTCAAAAAGGTAGTCAAACACACAAAAAGTAAAAGGGTTAGATGTGTGGGTAATAAAGTAAACAAGCCGGTAGGCGGCGATGGGTCGGCGAGCATGGAAACTATAAGATGTAGAGCAAAATGGATGTCATATAGCGGATAGGGAATCACCTTAAGATTATGCATATCAAATCTCATCCAGTTCCATCTACTGATAACTACTCGGTATCTATTTGAATGAAAAGTACCGAAATGCGGTTTGAAATCGGAAATCCCCAAAGTTCGAGGGGTGCTGTGGGTGAACAAAGATCTAAATCGAAAATCCGGCTCGATCATTTGTGCACAATGTATTCCAGACGATTAGTGTGAATTTTCATGACCATCCGACCATAACCCTAGGAGTAGCATTTGGTGCGAAGGCACCTCCAGCTCTCGCATATTATCGATTTTTGCACTAATTGACCTTGACTCCTGACCTAAGCAAAATCGGTCAATATGTCCTGAGGCAAAGCTGTAGTCCTCATTGAGTACAATGAACCTGCAAAGTTTCATTCGTATCGATGCACTCACCTGGTCGCTAGGGGGCCTTCAATTTTCGCCAATTTTCGCGCATACCCTAATTGTAGGGGGCGCTGCGGGTAAAGTATTCCATATATCACAAAAACCCGAATACATTTGATAGAGCATCACCTGTAGATCATTCGTGCCAAATTTCATAACCCTACATGGGATAATGGCTTTCGGAATTGATTTCGCGTGAATGGTACCGATTTTGAAGGTTTTTCGGTTGTTGCTAGGGAACCAAAGCTCCCTAGCAACCATCACAATTTCCAAAGCACTAGGTCATAAGATGTACCTACCACCCGAGTTTGGTCAAAATCCGCCCACGTTTACTACCAATTATGCTGATGACAAAAACGAACAAACATCCAAACAAACAGGCAGAATTACTGACAATAAGGGTCACCTATTTCGGCGACCCAATAATCGGGTGGTTCAGGCCTGGTCTAGCTGAGCGAGGTGTCCTCGTCTAGATTTGATGGGACGAACAGGCAGCAACTTCCCATGATGTGATACAAGGTGAGTCACCAGCCGGTCCGGGCGAACTCAGTGTTTGCATCCCGAGGATCATGGGACTGGTTCCTCCTTTCACTGGGGGGAGGTGGGGTTTTTAAAGAACTCTGGCGATGTTCTGGTAAGGGCTTCTATGGAGAGCCTGGGAAAACTGTACATCCTCCTTACCCCCCCAGATTCTCGGCTCTAACTGCTGTTTCTCCCGGTAGGGCGCGAGTAAAGAGGCCATATGGAAGGCATCTCCAACAGTTAGTGGAGGAGCTCATCGTTGAAGAACCGTTGCCCATTCATTAATCTTGTCCATTGAGCCTGAGAATGTCTCCATGCATCTCTTGGAATATCACAATGTCCAAATGTAGACATCTTGTGAAATATCTAACTTGAGCTTTGCATTTGAGATTGGCAAAAAGTCCTGGAGCTCATCATCTGAATGGGTATTTCACAGACCCAAGGGCCTGAGAGGAGCACTCCACTTGATCCTCACTTTGGGACTCTTCAGAAGGGGAATCGATATATACTTGAACTTTGCTTTGACTGTCATCACACAGTTGCGCTGTATCAAAAAGAGAGTCCTCTTCAGAGATCTTTCCAGCAGCTGGACT
>CM068960.1:68401211-68417087 GCA_035128595.1 Eptatretus atami | reverse complement strand
TTCCCAAATGTGCATGGGGGAAACTTGAACCTTCCTTTGAGGTGACTGTACTACCTTGTTCCAGAATATCATCTTTCTCTTGGAAATTGAGGTCACCTTCCCCCCATTTTATCAACATCCTAATTTTCCTTCACCACTACCTCTTCAGCTACCTCATTAGAGAGGCTGTGAGCATTCCACTCTCCTCTGTGGTTGTGAAGGAGGGAAGGAATCTGCACAGTCAACCTCTTTTCACCATCCAGAGGATCAGAAACACAGAGGATTTCGATGTTGATGAGTTCGATTCCATTTCTTCGTGATTAACATTTTTACTGAATGAGACCTCCGGATTGTCCTCCTGCAGCAAAGCAAACCTGTCTCCACACGTAAAATCAGAACCGATTGAACTCTCATTCAGCGGTCTTTTTGTCCAGAATGTGGAAAACGTTTGTTGCTGCGGAATGACGTTTTTTAAACTTTCGAAACAGCAACGAACTCCTCAATTGTGCTGTCCGTCCACTCATTAGAGACTGAGGATCATTATCAGCATCACTCGGCGGAGGCTGCTTCTGGTACTGTTTCACATGCTCAACCTCTCCGCAACTGAAACATCTCAGTGCATCAGTGGTAACATAGATTTGATAGTTATGGCCATTTAAGTTGAGCTTTAGAACAACATTTAACGAAGGATATTCCTTTTCAAGAACCATGAACACTTGCCTGCCAAAGCTCGTAACACGACTGGGACGTTCATCCTTCCAGCCCAGGTGGATCGTTACCATAACGGCGCCACAGTTACAGTAGCATTGTGAGGCTGCAACAATTGAATCGTTCTTTAAAAAAGAGGGAACATTCGAGATTATGACTTTTTGTGCAGTATCTCGTGGATAGAACGCGATGAAACGTCCGTGAGTCGAATGACAAAATAAGTTGCACAATTTGAGGAACCTGTGCCTCGTCGGACACAAAAAAAAAATTTACTCGCTTGTTAATATGTGATGCAGCACGTTCCTTGTCGATCCCGATTGTTCTCATTTGCCAATGCGATTGTTTCTACCGGAACACCTTCCGGCGGAGACCACACTACGCCATGCTTGTGTGATAATTGCTCCAACGCAGCATATTACTGTGATCGAGCATCCGCCGGAAAACAAACATATCCTAACCTCACGAAGAGAAAGTTGACATTATTAACTAATGAAAGGAAAGGATACAAAAAAATTAAGTGAATGCCTTTAAATCAGGCTTCATGTGAAATTTAGAGAGCTGATGATAAACATTCCACAACCACCGTCCAAAAAAGGACAAACAAGTTAGTCTTCGGCTCGGCTCGTAACCGTGTGGATCTCAATGAAATCCTTTCATTTTCTCTCCCTATCAAGGCTGGAGTGACCCAAGGTAGTGTTCTAGGCCCCTTCCTATCACTAATGTTCATCATTGTTTTGTTTTTTTTAAGCCTGGTGTTGGCTTTGTGGTTAGGGTGGCTGGCTTGGGATCTTAGGGTCCTGAGTTTGAGCCCCATTTTCCGCTGAATTAACACCAGGTGGGGTTGACTCAGCCTGTCATCATTCTGAGGTTGGCAAAATGAGTACCAGTGTACTGGTTTAGGGGCACAGCATCAGCGGCACAGCCATGCCCCAACAAAGTGATAGCTACCCGGCAGCCAAGCTACCATATGCAAGAAGAAGAAGAAGAATTATCTTCAACACTGGAAAATCCTCTATCAATTTACTGATGACTCCACCCTCTGGCCATGACATCACTCATCCTACAGGCAGGCTGTGGCCTCTTCCCTCTCTTCAGACCTTGAAAAAAAGTCACAAGCTGGTCAAGTACTTGGAATATGTCTTTCAATCTTGACAAATCTCACATTCTCACTATCTCTGTCCAAAAAGATAGTCTGGCAAACTCTCCAATCTACTTTCTTAACACTCCTCTTGAAGAAGTTCAGTCATTCAAACTCCTGGGTCTCATGATCAGCCATGATCTTTCATGGGTAAACCACATTTCAAAGTTAGCCTCCAAAGCCAGACACCGACTGGGCATCCTCCGTCGTACAAAGTCCTTCATTGGCACTCCTCAACTCATAACCACCGACAAGGCCTTCATCCACCGCTTGATGGAAGACTTCTCTCCCCTCTGGGCTGGCACACATGCCTCACACCTTGCTCAGTTTGACGCCATGGAAACCAAGGCCTTCAAGGTTATTGGAATCTCGCATGTGGAAGTTGAGTCTATGGGTTTGTCACTTTCACATTGCCGACAGGTCAGTGGTCTGTCTTTTACAGCCTCCTTTCTGGTCTTACACCCTCCATACTTTGTCCCCCACCTCCCCCGCACCTCCCTCTACCCACTCAGGTATCTGCAGGATGCGTGTGGTCTACCATCAACCCCCTTCTGGTGAAACTCCCAAAATCCGGGATCACTACTCACCTTCCACTCATTCGTTCCTCTTTTTCCTCGACTGTGGAACCAACTGCAACATTCTCTTCAATATCATTGTTCCCTCCATGTCTTCAAGACAGCTGTTCATCACCATCTCAGGTCATCCCCAATCCAAAACCATATTTTGTCCCACTGTTAAAACACTGCCCCTCCCCCAAGTTTCCAATTTTTACCTCCGCCACCGAAGGTGGATGGAGGTTGTTTTCACCCCTGTCTGTCTCTTTGTTAATTGTCTGTTTATGAACAGTATAATCTCAAAAAGTTGTGGACGGATTCGGACGAAATTTGGTGGGCAAGTTGGGAAAGTAACAAGGAAGAATTGATTCGATTTTGTTGAAGATCCGATTCCAGATCCGGCCTATTAGTGGGATACAAACCATAAACTAATCAGCCTGGTGGAGGTATGTGCTCTCCTGAGTGGCTGTTCCAGTTCCTTCCTGTATTCATCTTGTCCACCCCTTGCATCTTCTCCTAACCCTCATTCTTACCCGTAGATCTTCACCAAAGTCAAATCGATTCGTCCTTTTCACACACCCAACCTGTCCACCAAGTTTCGTCTATATCCATAACATATCGCCATGTTGGAATAAAGGAAAAAAAAAATTGGTCATCAATTTCTCTGAAACCGCTCAACGCAAAAAATTGAAACTTGGCAGTAAATCAACTCCCCCATGGGGTGAAAAGAGGTTTTCCAGCCATAATCGGTTGAATTGAAATCCTTATCCGAGAAATCCGAAACTTCTTATATCTGATCTATGATCCGATGTGAGTGAAGAATTAAACTTATGACATGATCAGTCACATGGTATGGCAGCCATATTGAATTAAGGGGAAAATATTGAACATAATTTTCTCCAAAACTGCTCAACGACAAAAATTGAAACTTGGCATATGTCATCAACTCCCCATGGGGTATATAGGGTGATAACGATGACATCATCGGTAAAATGGTATTCCAGTCATAATTGGTTGAATTAAAATCCTTATTCGAAAAATCTGAAACTTCATATATTTGATTTTTGACTGGACGTGAGTGAAGAATTAAATATGTGAAATTCACAATCAATGTCAAGAAACATCATAGGGTGCAAGGATGTGCAAGAACCATGTGACATCATAGGGTGCAAGGATGATATGGATATATGGGCTATAATAGCAGTGGGCCATAATAGTTGCTTGTTCAGTTAACAATGGGATTTTTGTTGAGAATAAACGTGAGAGGCGAGACTCTGTGCTCTACGAGTGCCGCTCTAGTTCCTCGCCACCAAGGTGAAGGAGGTGATGTTTTCACCCCTCTCTGTTTGTTAATTGCCGGAATCCTTCGGATTTCGGCAATTATGTTGGTCGGTTGTGTGTGTCATTTTGTGTGTCTGTCTGTTTGTGTGTTTGTTTACCCTGTAGCAGCCACACCGTTTCAGCGATCATGACCAAACTGGGTACAGACGTCGGCCATGGTCCAACTTAGACGCTTGTCGTTTTTGGTGAATCGTGGTCAAAGGTCAAGGTCAAGGTCACCGAAAAACCGAAATTCTTATTTTCGCAATAACGTCGCTAAAATGGTCGTATCGACCTCAAACCAAATCCAAATGTGCATCTTCCAATACTGCATCCAACCATATGTCTCATTGGGGTGTCACACCAACACCCTTCTTAGCGGTCGGGGGTCGAATGTCAGGGGGTCGGGTCAAAACTTTCAAATTGCGATAAAAACGCCATTTCAAGTCCGATTGAGTTCCAAGTTATGATCATGACCAAACTAAGTGCTATAACTCATTACACAGTAGCACTATCGACTTATAAAAACCAAAATGATTTCCAGGTTTTTGTTTTTTCAGAGATCATGGAGATATGACAAAGTTATTCCGGCAAAGCTCAACGAGCAATTTGCATTTGTCTGTCTGTTTGTGTGCAGGGTATCTCAAAAAGTTGTGCACTGATTTGGATGAAATTTTATGGACATGTTGTGTGTGTGACAAGGACAAACTGATTAGATTTTGGTGAAGATCCGGATCCTGATCCAACTACTATAATTTTTTAAGTGATTCTCTACCATTGAGAGATTGGGCCAAAAATGATATTTAGCACAATATCTCAAAGAGTTGTGGACGAATTCGGATGAAACTTGGTGGACACGTTGGGTGTGTGACAAAGAAGAATTGATTAGATTTTGGTGAAGATCCGGATCCTGATCCAACTACTATAATTTTTTAAGTGATTCTCTACCATTGAGAGATTGGGCCAAAAATGATATTTAGCACAATATCTCAAAGAGTTGTGGACGAATTCGGATGAAACTTGGTGGACACGTTGGGTGTGTGACAAAGAATTGATTAGATTTTGGTGAAGATCCGAATCCGGATCTGGAAACGAGAATTATTGATTTTTTAAAAGTTATTCTTTACCATTGAGAGATGGGGCCAAAAACGATATATAGCATATTTCAAAAATGTATTCGGCCAGATATGTTCTCGTGGATCAGGCATTACGTGGCGGGGGTATGCGCTCTACCGAGTGCCCTTCTAGTTGGTTATGTAATCGTAGATGACCCAAAAATATTCCACCTATTAAACCTCTGCTCCACTCCCGACCCCCAACCACCTATTCTGAGGACGCGTGATTCAATGTGACACACCACACTCGTGGAACCTGGATAGCAGCTCGTACCCAGATCAGATTTCTTGAGGAATTGAATCCAAAACCAAGCATCACAGAGGAATGCAATGAAATATTCACTCTAATTTGAAACTACGAGCCAAGAAAACTGTGATGGCCCATTGCCTCTCCCATTGATCTTGACATCCCTCCCTTCTCCATTCCATCAGCCACGTCAACCGCACAATGCCCAACCTTCCGCATCCAGCTCCCAAAAAGGAGAATATTCATTTTCATTTTCGGCAAGCCGTGTTATTTGCGGTGGATCTTTGTCATCCCATGCATTCAGATGTGGTAAAATGTGCCAAATGCTGGAAAAATTGCTTTTTCCACTTCCACGCTTTGCTGTTGCCAAACGAGACCACAAAGTATTGGACCTCGTACCTTGAAAATTATATTTATTACCGTCTCCAAGTGCTCTGATCCTCGCTGTGCACCAAATTGTCAGTGCGTATGCTCTATATGATGAGTCATCAAATGGATCCCATATATAACGTGTTTATTTGTCACGACTTACTAGCATCATGTGTCTGACAAGATGGTGGAAAGGTAGCGCACTCACCTCTGAGCTGTCTAATTTAAGTTCGATTCCCAACCCGACTGAACTGTCGCGTCGGTGCTTCGCAAGCAGAACGTTGCATCACTTTGTGCTCTGTACCTTGGGTGGATGTTAAGCTGGGTGTCCTGTCTGCTAGCATTAGTTTGTGGATGTTGAAGAACCCAATGTGTCTTCCACAAAGAGTCGATGAGTTACTGCAAGCCCCAGATCACATTCGGTCGAACGCCAGGCCTGGCCAACTGGTTATGAAAGTCTGAAAGACTTGTCCAAAAAACTTTCCCCAGCCAGTCCCACATGAAAATATGGGTGGTAAAAAGTCGTAGTAGTAGTAGTAGTAGTAGTAGTAGTCTGCAGCATAAAACACCAAGACATCAATCCTCAAGAAATCTTCTCTTTCTGAAAATTTAATTCAATTATTTTCGACTCATTTTCTCAAAAGAAATGTATTTTGTGTAACAAGTTCTCTCCCGCTGTTTGTGTAACAAGTTTTAAATTTTCTCATTGCTGCGTTTGCAGGAAAAAGTAGAATAAACAAGGACAAATGTGTCCAAGAGCAGCGTCCTAAAGGTTTTGTCGGCTAAAAAAATAAAAAAAAACTTCCGATATTTCGTCACGTGCCTTGATTAAGCCAATAGCGAGACCCGTCATAATGTATTTACGTATTTACGATATATAGTGTATTTACGAAATAAATAATGTATTTACGAAATTACAATACGATAAATGGAATAATCTTTAAATAGTAACGTGAACTTTTCGAAACTTTAAAGCAAATGTCCGAATATATTTAAAAGTTCATGATAGACGCTCTCAAAAGGCACCGTCAATGCGAGGATGTGTACATGTGCTTAGTATTTAAGGAGATCCAGATCTTGTATATACAAGAGCTGAGTCCTAGAGGTTAAGGTTTTGTCTTCACAAGAAGAAGAACAAGAAAAAGAACAAGAACAAGAAGAAGAAGAAGAACAACAACAACGCCGAGCTCTCTATGAGCAGCGTTTGCTACGCGAGACGCTGCTAAAAAGGTGGTTGGCAACTGCACTCACACATGGCACGTCTAACTGGTTGGTGATGCAACCCGCAGACCGTTCGTAATCCAATCATTGGTCAGTGATTATTTTCATTTGAGTAATATTTACCCTTCAAGCTAAAATTTAGTTTGGCCTATTTGATGTTCCCATCCGAGCCCTTGTCTCACAATGCTGTGAAACCAGGTTTGAATGTCGTGTACAGAACCCAAATGTATTGTTGTGGAAATGGACCCCAAGCTCTCAGAGACCTGTAGAAGTTCCCAGAATTATTTATTTCATTAATTTATATACTTTGATCGATTTCCTGACCGTTGTCTGGAGGGATAGGGGATAAATGCGTTGTGTGGGTTTAACTAGGCATTTCCCCGTCATCTGACTCTCTATCTTGCAATCCATGCTCCATCGGTCTTCCGAACTGTATTTCCATGCACCCGCCATGCTTCGTTCCTCGTCCCGAACCTCTATTTCCCTGTAACGTCTTTACCATTTGTGTTTCGAACCCTGTGCTGTAATTCTGTGTAACATCTTCACTCTTTGTCTTTCACTCCCGAACCTCCATTTCCCCGTAACTCCCTTCGCCCCATGCCGTTCACACTACAGAACCCTTAATCGTTTACACCCGATTTAATTTGCTTGGCTTCCCTTCGTTCCTTTTTCCCCACATGTTTCCCACAGCATGACACACGTTACAAATGAAAACCCTTCATTTATTCAAAAGCGCTCGGCAGGAAAAATCGTTAGCTGGGCGGGAAAATCCGTTAAGGCGCTGTCGCACCTTGACGATTTAGCCAGCGTATGCCGACTTATGAAAAATTTGTCTAAAACGCTGGCACACGTCGAATACGTTATGGGTAAGTTTTGATAACATTAAGAGCACGCTGAAAAACACTGCCATACGTCGTTGTACGCTGGCTTTCATCGTTGTACTTTGCGGTTGTCCTCAAATTTTAGCATGCTTGAAATTTTACGACGTATGGCAGCGAATGACTCACAAGTTCCGCTACGCTGGCCATAAGTTGTAGGCACGTTATGCGATCGTTGACACACGTCGACACACGTTACTTGTAAGTTACTCATAAGTCGAAACACGTCGAGGTAATGATTAGCGTACCCGAAACTTATTTATAACCTATGAGTAACGTGTTGTAGGCACGTTACACGCTCGTTGACACACGTCGAGGCACGTTATGCGATCGTTGACACACGTCGAGGCACGTTACTTGTAAGTTACTCATAAGTCGAAACACGTCGAGGTAATGCTTAGCGTACCCAAAACTTATTTCTAACCTATGAGTAACGTGCTTTGAAGCTATGTGTAACGTACCTCCAACGCATATTGACGTATGTAGATGTATTTGATTGACGTCTTCCGGACGACCACAGAACCTACTGAACGTGTTTCTAATTTACAGCTACCGTATAATGGCGTATTGGCAACGTTTAAAAAAAACAAAAAAAAGAACAATAACTTCCGATGTTTCGTCACATGCCGTTACGTCACGTCCGATTGCCTCTTCAGTTTGTTCATGTCTTATTCTTAGTTCCTCCTCTGTGATATTTTCTGTTTGAGGATATTGTCACGTCGACGTCGAAACTTAAAAGCAAATGTCCGAATATATTTAAAATTCGTGATAGACTAAAAAAAAAAATAAAAAAAAACAACAACTTCAGATATTTCGTCACGTGCCTTCACGAGCCAGGAGAAAAAAAGAAAAGTGCCTTGACGGAGAAAATAAGTTTCGGGTATGCTAACATTACCTCGACGTGTTTCGACTTTGAGTAACTTACAAGGAACTTGTGTGTCAACGATCGCATATCGTGCCTACAACTTATTCCCAGCGTAGCGGAACGTGTGAGCATACGGCGAGTACGTCGTAAAATTTTCAGCATGCTTGAAATTTCACGACGTACTAGACGTACACGACGTTGACAGCGTACTTCATCGTTTTTCAGCGTGCTCTTACGTAAACAAACTTACCCATAACGTATTCAACTTGTGCCAGCGTTTAGACACATTTTTCAAGGTCGGCATACGCTGGCTAAATCGTCAAGTGTGACTGCGATGTTGACACTTCCAATTCTCAGGCGGTATGATTTAATCGGCGGTGCAGCTTTTTAAGGCTACGCCACGTATCGTCGGCGATACGTGCAGCGCGCTATGCCTAAGTTAACTATCGTTGGATAGGTTGTGAACGCCGACAACAGCTAACATTCGTTGGTATAAGTTATCTATAAGACACGAAACGTTCTGTGCGTTACTAATATGTTATGCATACGACCAACTCGTTATGAATACGCCAAAACTTTAAAAACATCAAATTTCAGCGTACGCCAACGTTTTACATACATTTTTATACGTTGCCATTGCTGGCTAAATCGTCAAGGTGTGACAGCGCCTTTACATGCAGAGCAGTCGACACCGTGAACAAGTGGGACCTTTGGAATGATTAATTTTTGCGGGGGCGTTGGTGATGAGCACATCCAATGAGGGTGTCTTGTGTGGCGTCAAAGGTCATGGCACGACCTCTGCTCTCGGAAACTCCACCTCCAATGAACTTTGCTCCCTCGCGTCTACGCCCAGTCCAAGTGGCGAAAAAGCCGGAACGCCAGAGCATTCGCTGCTGTTCGAATGCGTCAAGGACCCGAGTGAAAAGAGATTGCCTGCCTGCTCATGTGGAAAGGGATCGCTGCCAGAGACAAGCCGCGCTGACCAAGGAAGGGTGGTGCTAAGCCAAGACGAGCTGCACCATAGCTAGGTCGAACTGCACAAGGCAGACTGCGTTATGGCGAGTTGTGCATGGAGCCAGCCACAAGGCGAGAAAGGCACGAAGTCCTAAGCACGGGAAGAAAGTTCCATTACTGATATACACAATCTTTCATTTGCTGTCCTCTAACAACCGCGACTTCATCTACTTGAGATGCACAAAGGAGTATGATAATTGAAAGAGCTATCAATGATTGACCTCTTGACCCGTCCAGGTGAGATACTGACTCGCACCTCACACCATGTCCTCTAAAGTTACATTGCATTTACCAATCCTTTCAATTCATTCACATCCATACACACCTTTACCTTCCTTCCCTCCACTTGGGACCAACACAAGCCAGACTTTTCATGCAGGGTAAGAGAGAGGTCTCCACCAAATCTCATCCAGCAATCTATCTTCTTTTCTTTCTATCTACATTTCCCCGGAATGTGTCTGATGGCGCGCCCGTCCTGTGTTTAGTTATACATAAGAATATGTGTAAGTCGGCTCCATAAGTGTGAAGGATAATTACTTTTCTCTTGTACCTGCTTGTGATTCCTGTGTGACTAAATACGTCCTTGATAAATATTGCCTCGTGTTGTGCTGAATAAATGTATTTGTTTTCGAACTGTTAAACGTTTCAGACCTCCTTGCTTTCGTCCTTTCCTTCATTGGTCCGATTTAGTGTGCTGTCATAGATAGATGGGAAGATTTTGCCCCAATGATTCGCTCCACTGGTTTAGCCAACGTCCAACTCACAGTTTCGCTCGGCCGTAATAGGTAGATGGGTGGGCGTTGAGGGAGCGGTTCTCCAATTGGGATCATCAAACGACCGGTTAAGGTAACGCGTTAATAAAGGAGCGAGAACCCTGCTCGGTTTGGTGGTTTCAATTACATTGTATTACAGTCTAACGAGAACCCTCTAACTGTGATTGTATTACAGTCCATGGTTGAAGAGAAACCTGCCAGACCACGGAGTTATCCGTGGCTTGTGGCCTCAGGTCCGGAGGTCAGGGAGCGGGTCCGAGGAACTCCTCGTAGTGACCCTAGAGCTCGGTGCCGTAACAATATGTACACTGTTGTCATCATGTTGTTGTCCCACATGTATCATATTATCCATGTGAAAAATCTCCATGAGCCTCTCAGACGAAGAAACAAATCACTTTCCTCCTCTCCTTGGGCATTGTATTTTCGGTTGAAGGATGTGACACCAATTGTGATGTGATGTATTTTCGTTTGAGGGATCAAATGGATGTTTCTTATGAATAGTGACCAGGATTTCATCCCTAATCTCATCTTTTGAAAAGTTTGCAGAAGATTGGAGGAGAAACATTATTTTCCTACTCATAATGTATTTCCTTGTGTGCAATCTCTTCGTATATGGCATTGTGGGAAAAAACTTACAAACTTGCTGATATATAGATCATCATGAACACTTTCTTTGGGCATGAACAGCTTTTGCCACAAGCCTGGATACCTACGTAGTGCAGTATATTTAATCTTACGATCCTGTAATTAGAAAATTAATATCAATGCTAATTTGTAGTGGATTTTGAAGCATGTGCTCTTTTTTTTTCCCACAAACACGAGGCTTATAGAATGTTAAATTGACAGTGGGGTAAGTGGAGACAATAATTGACCACAACCAGCAAGGGGGGAGAGAGAGAGAGAGACAGACAGACATGGGGGTGGGAGGAAACACTGAAGTCAGCAAGAGGGCTAGGTTATGAAGGGTTATTGGGGATGATAAAGGTCATGGGTCAGAATTGGGGATGATGAAATGGTGGTGCACTGCTTGCTTGGAGCCCTAAAGGGAATAGTGAGACAGAACAGCCTTTGTAAGGTGGTTCCATAGATGGGAGAAGCTAGGAATAAAAGAGTTGAGGTGTGCAGTCAGCCTGGATTTTGGAAGTTTAACCAGGAGGGGGTTACTGGGATAATGTGTGCATTTTGGAGTTGTTGGGGAGTGGCAGAAGACAGAGAACAATGTTGAAGAATGGATGGTGGAAAACTGAGACCTCCAACTTGCTTGTGATGAAAGAGCAACATACTTTGTGCTTCGGCCTCATCATGGGAGATTCCAATAATTTTGAGAGCTTGAGATTCCATAGAATCCAAGAGAGAGAGAGAGAGAGAGAGAGAGAGAGAGAGAGAGAGAGAGAGAGAGAGATGTGATGCTGGAGCACCAGCCCACAGCAGACAGAGATACTCCATTGGGCTTGGACAAAGGCAAGATAAACTGTGAGTAGCTCTGGTTTTCCAAGGAAAGACTTGTATCGACGAAGGATGCCCAATCTGCGGCTGGCTTGGGAGGCCAGCTTTGCGATGTGGTCGGCCGAGGAAAGGTCATGGCTGATAGTGAGGTCTAGAAGTTCAAGAGGCTGAACCTCTTACAGTGGATGACTGCGGAAATAAATAGATTGGTGGACATTAAGCATCCCACCTCCTTTCCTTCGTTTTTCCCCATACTCTTCAACTGGATTTAAGTGTATAACGTCCAGTGTTCTCACCACGTGGCCATCATTTTTATCTCTGCACTTTTTTTTAAAAAAATGGGGGGGGGGTTATTGTAATCTGCTCCATCTGTCTTATCCATCTGTCATGCTATCTCTTCCTAAACGGTTGTGCAGTAATTCACCAGACTTGGTCGTTATGGTCACCATGTGTCACGGAGGTGCAAGAGCACTATCATTTTGGCGCTGCCCCCTGGGTCGGGGTCAAAAGGTCACACACCAAAAAATGCAATTACAGCCATTTTGTTTTTTCATGAAACTGTCCATGCAATCAACATTGGGAGGTCAGGTCAGGTATGGGAGCATGTGCCAGAACAGCGCGTCGCTGCGTCCACTTTTCGCGGTACTTCCGGGGCCGTCTGGCCATCCCCCAGCAGATGCCAGGCCCATCCCCATCTCCTTGAGATGATGGTCAACCTGCTGCAACCACGAGGCACGTGGTCGGCCCACTGGCCTCCTCCACTCATGAGACTCCCTCGCTGAGAGAATCTGGTGAGCAGGATCAGCATCAGGAAAACGAGCCACATGTCCATACAGCCGCAACTGACGCTCACGGACTATGCAGGTAACAAATCTCATCCGAGTCTCTCTCAGCAACCGCTCGTTGGACACAAAATCCGACCAGCGATAGCCAAGGATTCTTCGAAGAGACCTGGTACCAAAGGAATTAAGTCTCCGTCTCAGATCCTTGGTCAGAGTCCAAGTCTCGCATCCATAGAGCAAGACTGGAAGTACCAAGGACCTGAAGACTCGGACTTTCGTCCTCCCGCACAGGTACCGGCAGCGCCACACCCATGATCCAGTGAATCCATGACTCCCAGGCCCGACCCAGACGTCTATTGACTCTGACTCACAGCCAGCAGAGACATGAATATCACTGCCAAGGTAAGTGAATCTCTCCACGACCTCAACATCCTCACAACAACAGACAACAGACAGGACAGCAGCATCCAAGATGTCACCGAAAGCCTGGATCTTAGTTTTGACCCAAGAAACCCGTAATCCCCAGCGGCTCCGACTCCTCATTCAGCACCTCGAGGGCCACCAAAAGGATATCTAAAGTCTCCGCAAAGATGACTGCATCATCTGCAAAATCAAGGTCCGAGATCTTGACATTCCCAAACGATGCACCGCAGCTTGATCTCTCGACATCCTCCATAAATCCAGTCCATACAAGGCTGAAAAGTGTGGGGCCAGTACACACCCCTGACGAACTCCAGTATCAACTGGAAATAAGTCAGAGATGGTACCACCACACTTCACAGCACTCTCAGTACCAGAGTAGAGTTCAGACATCGATCGATCAGTTTTGGTGGCACCCCACGAAGACCAAGAATCCTCCAGAGGACATCCCGATTCACTGAATCGAACGCTTTACAGAATCAACATAGGCTGCAAGCAGCCCCTGCCGAAACTCTCGTCTGCGTTCGGTGAGGACACGAAGAGCAAGGATACGGTCAATCGTTGACCTCTTTGGTGTAAAGCCTGACTGCTCTGGACGCTGGTGCTCAAGCAGATGGTGGCGAACCCTATCAAGAATTATCCGAGCAAAGACCTTGCCCGGCACTGAGAGCAGGTCACCCCTCGGTAGTTGTTGCAGTCTTGGTGATCACCCTTCCCTTTCCAGAGAGTAACAACAAGGCCCCTCTTCAATCGGTTGGGATGATGCCTGTGTTCCAGACAGAGCACAAAACTGCATGCAACGACACGAGTGCAGCATTTCCACCAGCCTTGAGAGTTCAGCATGGATGCCACAGATCCCTGGAGCTTTGCCCCGTTTCAACTGGTTCACCGCAGCCCGTGTTTCCACAAGCGAAGGTGGACCACAGTTGATTCGAGGGTCAGCAACAGGGACTGTAACACCCTTGACGTCCAACTCGACAGCTGGGGATCGCCTGGTACAACCGCTCAAAGTAACCGCCCAGTGGGCCTTCACTTCAGACTCCTCTGTCAAGAGCCTACCACTCTCTGCTCTAACTGCAGTGCTCCAAGGGATGGGCTTGGATGAACGCAATGCAGAATTCCCCTGTAAGCGGGACGAGAATCACTTGTCCACAGGTGATGCTCTACCCCCTCACAGATTCCTCGCACATAGGCCTCCTTGTCCACCCTCAATGCACGTACAGTTTTACGCCTCAGCTCCCTGAACAGCTCAGCTCTGCCATTCAGCCTGGCCCTGCGACTCTGGTCAATGGTATCCAGTGTCCCTTGAGAGACAAAAATTCTTCTTGCCCTGCGGTGAGTTCCAAGACATCCACCGGCAACATCAAGGACGGTGGTCTTGAAGGCACTTCACAACTCTTCAGGACCCCCCAAAGCACCCAGACCCCCAAGTGTCCACTCAGCCTGTTCGCAAACTCCTCAGCTACTCTCTCATCCCTGAGCTTGCCAACATCCAGCCTAGGCTGGGATGGTACCATTCTCCAGGATTTAAGGTGCAGCTTTAGAGTTGCTACAACACGCCTGTGGTCAGTATTGAGGAACTGAGCACTCCGGTAGACCCTCAGTTCTGGATCATCCTCCAACGACCGTCAATGAGGACATGGTCAATCTCCTTTGCCACACCGCCAGCGTTGGAATACCAAGTCCAGCGATGAGCTTGTGGGCGCTGAAACCATGAACCAGCCACCCTAAGTCCATGACTTCTTGCAAAGTCAAGGAACTTAGTGCTATTTGGTTCATAGTTCCTGACCCATGGGGACCAACACACACCTCATAACCATCCCTATCAGTTCCAGTCGATGCATTGAAATCCCCAAGACTAGAAGTGTATCTCGTCTGGGGCACTGATCAACCACAGACTCGAGCGTGGCATAGAATGCATCCTTCACGGTGAGATCACTCGCCTCAGTCGGAGCATAAACAGAGACCAGGGAAATGACACCTAAGGAGTGACGAATCCTTAATCTCATAATACGCTCGTTGACCGGTGTTACCTCAATTATCATTGGGGTCAGCTTATTGGACACAGCTACAGCAACTCCTTGGGTATGGTAACCATCAGAGCGACCAGACCAATAGTAGGTGTAACCACCCACCATTATCTCGCCGCAATCCGGTCTCCGAACCTCAGAGAGGCTGCAATCCCGATGTCCAAACGCTTGAGCTCAGATGATAACAGAGACAGGTGATCATCCTCTCTTAGGGATAGGACATTCCAGGCACCCACCCGAAGGGACCGCCTCAGGTTAACCCAAGGGGACCGCCGTCTGGTGGACGACACCTCAGCACCACTCCGACACACTCTCCCGCAATCTGACCCAGGGATGTTACCCCGTGGTTTCCCTCCTGTCATCAAAGATTGGGGGTCCCGAAGGCTTTGCCCAATCCTGTCATCCGGGAGCTGCCCTGCGAAGGGAAGCTGCACAGGAGGTACTCCACGGAGTGGGTTTTCAGATTTTTTTGCGTTTTTGTGTTTTGCGGAATGAAGGGTTTTACGGTGGCCGGAGTGCAAATCCTACCACCAACCCTAATAAAAAAGTAACCCAACTGCAGGAGGACGTCCGCAGACACAGTTGGGCACTAGATATGGATGGCCGTTGGCTCACAAGGAGCTCTCCGCCCTTGACAGGTTTTGTTTTTAATCCTGCTGGGTGTCCATATCCAAACACCCTCCTCACCAGAAAACCTGGTGGGGAGACGGTTTAGTCCCGACAACCCGACCATGGAACAGGTTAGTACAGGTTTACATGGTACCTGTAGCAGGTCACAGATCTAACCTGACCTGACCTGACATCAATTGGGAGATGTTAGTACAGGTTTACATGGTCCCATCAACATTGGGAGATGCATGAAATCTTGAACCATTTTTTGGATTTGACCTTTTTCTCCTGTATGTTTTGGATATGTAACAGTTCTTGCCCCAGGGGGGGTGGGGACTTCAGGTCACAGGGGTCAAAATGGGAAAATGAATTTTACTCAATTTGATATTGGGTCATTCCTGGTGGAAC
>CM068960.1:68372450-68383580 GCA_035128595.1 Eptatretus atami | reverse complement strand
ACACTTTGGCCCACTTAGCACTTGGGCCTACCCCCCTGGACCTATCCCAGTGTGGATATGGCACACAACTGGAGTGCACAGCATGTAGCCAGCATGCAACTAACATGTGCTTAGCCCTTGCTAAATATTCATCTCACTTTGCTTTTCATAAAGAAAGTATACCTCCTTTCACACAATGATTCCTTACCATTTGAATCGTGCAATTGTTTTTCCTTTTACTGCAACATTCCAGCACAAAAATTGTTTGGCTTTATGAACAATCTTACATAATTGCTGCTATGAAGAATCATGTGCACACCGGTGATGGTGTACACTTTACCATTCCATGGCTGCCTTGTGCATTAAACTCTGCAACTGGCAATAAAATTAACAAACTAGATGGTATTCATAGAATACTTACTCTGCACAGTCTGGAGAAGGACTTGGTGGAAGCCAACTCTTCTGTTTTTAAAAGGTTTTCTTTCTTTGATCCAATATGGTGCCAGACCAGTGACCGATGATGTCACTTTTATCAAACTATATTTCTCACGGGTAGTTGATCAATTAGTTAAAGTTTTGCATTGATCAGTTGGCGGTTTCAACAATTGCAGATAAAAAAAATTTCATACTAACCGGATCAAGCGTTGCACTTGTCAAATTATGACATCATAATGAAGGCACTGATGAAATCATCATTAACATATCTTATTCCCTCCCCATGGGGAGTACTTGACAATGAGCCATGTTTCAAGTTTTTCTATGGAGCAATTTCAGAGATATAGAGGTGCAAAGTTTTTCGGTTTATCCCAGATGGCGCCTGGACCACGTGACCTATGATATCATAATAATCATTATAAATTCCGAAAGGAGGAGGCGCACGCACCTATGGTCAAAAATTTGTGTCAATCGGACCAACAATTTCAAATAAATTTTTTGTCATTCTGATCGGTTCAAGCGTTGCACTTGTCGAATTATGACGTCATAATGAAGGCACCAATGACATAATTATTAGCATATCTTATTCCCCATGGGGAGTACATTACAATGAGCCATGTTTCAATTTTTTTTCAATGGAGTGGTTTTGGAGATATAGAGGGGCAAAGTTTTTCGGGTTTTCCAAGATGGCGCATGTACCACGTGGCCTATGACGTCATAATTATCATTGAAAAATTCTTCAGAAGGAGGCGCTCCAATGGTGAAAATTGTGTCCATTGGACCAACAACTGCAGATAATTTTTTTTCATACTGACCGGATCAAGCGTTGCACTTGTTGAATTATGACATCATAATGAAGGCACCGATGACATCATCATTAACACATTTTATTCCCTATGGGGAGTACTTGACAATGAGCGATGTTTCAATTTTTTCTATGGAGCAATTTTGGAGATATAGAGGTGCAAAGTTTTTCGGTTTATCCAAGATGGCGCCTGTACCACGTGGCCTATGACGTCATAATTATGACAAAAAAATTCTCGAGGAGGCGGCGCACCTATTTGGAAAATGTTGTGTCAATCAGATTACTAAAGGTTGCTGAGAAGATAATTTTTTTTTAATGCAGACACGTAAGTACGCACATACGTACGGCACACGTACGATGCGACCAAACTTTTAAAATCCACTTCCCAACATATGTCATTCATTGTCTTTTTTAAATCCCACTGACAAAGTTTTCAGGAAAAGGGTGAGGTGACAGGTGGAGTTTCAGATCTGTTCTCTTATCAATACACACAAGGAACTTTGGTGCATGAAGAGGCCTTTCGGCCCATCATGCCTACGCTGCACAAACCCCAGTATCCATCATACATCCACACACAAGCTAACTACAAGTCCTGCCAATATCCCTGTACCCTTCTATCTCCAAAGCAGCTAAGTACCTATCTAATTACAATTTAAACCTATCCACCCCTTCCACTGCCACTACCTTTCCAGGGAGGCCATTCCATGCATTAACCACTATCCGACTGAAAGACCCCTGCCTTAAGACTGTCCTTTCATCTTCTTTACCCTCAAGCTATGGCCCCTGGTCCTAACACTCACTGTCCATTCTGCTGGAAAACTCAAATGCACCTATCTTGTCCATACCCTTTATTATTTTAAACATTTCCATCAAATCCCCCAGCAGTCACCTTCTTTCCAATGTATAAAGTCTTGTCTCCTTCAGCCTCCCCTCATAGCTTAGTCTAGACAGCCCCAGAATCAATCCAGTAGCTCGACGCTGTACAGTCTCTCTGGCAACTATGTCTTTCCTCGCATGTGGTGACCAATGTTACACACAATATTCTAGATGAGGCCTCACAAACTTCCTATGCAGTGTTAACATGACCACTTTTTATATATAATTTATCCGCCTGCGAATACAGTACAACCTAAAACAATGTTAGCATTACCTATAGCTGCCTCGCACTGTCATATCTGCTTAACTCCTGAATCTATTACCACCTCCAGATCCTTCTCCTGTGTGACATGCTCCAAGACTGCCCCTTGCATCATGTAATCCTTATTTTTATTATTCTTACCCATCCCCAACACCTAACATGTGTTTAGGTTAAATTCCATCTGCCAATCTTTTGCCCAATCTGTGAAAGTATCTGCACTTTCCTGGGTCTGATCACCCCTCTCTCTGCTATGTAACTTACCTCTGACATTTGCGTCATCTGCAAAGTCAGAAAGCCCGCTCTTCACCCCACTATCCAAATCGTTGATGTAAATTATGAATAATAATGGTGTAAGTAGGTACCCCACGACTTACATCCTCACAGCCAGACATCCTCTCACTCTCAGCCACTCTTTGCTTCCTATCACAAGTCCAGTTTCCAAACCAGTTACCCACCTAACCAGAGACTCCACAAACCCTCAATTTGGCTCACAACCTCCGATGTGGTATCTCATCAAAAGCCTTTTGAAAGTCAAGATGCACTACATCCACTGCACTCAATCACCCAATCAGAAACTTTTTCATAGAATTTCCATACATTTGTTAAACAAGACCTCCCTTTCATAAATCCATGCTGACTTCCTTTAATCAGTTTGAAATTATTCAAATGGTTCCCTTTTCATTCCTTGATTAACATCTCCAACCCCTTCCTGACATCTGAAGTCAAGCTAACTGGTTTATAGCTACCCAATTCTTCTCTGGATATATAGTTGTCTTCTTTATAGTTCCCCAATCCTTTCTCAAACAGTGGTGTTATATTTGCCTCTCTCCAATCTCACCATCATCGTCGACCAATTCTCCTGTGCTAGTCTTCAAAAGGGCCCACACTCCTCTTAACCCTTTCCTTACCCCTTATATACTTAAAGAATATCTTGCTATTATGTTTAATATTTTTGGCTGCTGTTATTTTCTTAACTAATCTCTGTTTCTTCCGATACTGATGTGAGTCAGACTCTCGTGCTGTTATTTTGTATTGAATGAATGCCTTATTATTACTATCCTTAATTACACTGCATACATCCATGCTTAACCACACCTGTCTCTTCCTGCCTCTTCCTTTACACCTCACAGGAATATGTCGACTCTGCACCGTACACATTTGCTCCTTGAAGGTTGCCCATTTCTCCAATGCAGACCACCCACTCATTAACTTTACCCAATCTAAATCACTTCTCATACCCTCAAAGTTTGCCCTCCTAAAATCCAATAGCCCTGCACCACTATCCAGAACTTCATATCTCAACAATTGCTGAAGGAAATGTTATGACAGCAATACACTTCCTTCTGTATCTCAGTAGCTTCCCACCACCCTCCCTCCCTTACCACCAATGTCTTGTTTTACAAAGCATGAGACCAGAGTGTCGTCAATTATGTTTATTATAAAATAGATTTCACTCACCACACTTCCTTTGAGGGAAGACAGGAATGAATGAGAAGACAGGATGTGTCTGTGAGAGTTTCAGTTGGAGTTGTGAGACTTAAGTTCATTATATTTGCATCTTCGTTCAAAAACATTTGCTTGTAATGTAAAGGCCAAACATTGCTAAATTTCTCATTTAATCTGGATGCGTTTGTTCATGCATTAAATGCCTTCCCATTAAGTTGACCTTTCTCATTGGTCCCAGTGACAGAATCATGCAACCGAAGCGCAATAGTTAACAAATAATTTCAGCCAGATTATGTCAATCAAGTTCCAAAAAACAAACAAACACTGTCTCCTAATGTACAGGGTGTCCCAGAAGTCTGGACCCATAGGAAATATAGGCATTTTATTCTAAAAGTTAAAAAACACATCTCTAACATTTGTTTTACATATTCCAGGAATGAAACAACCCTGATGGCTCACTATACCAATCAAGAGAATGTGGAGTTGGTGTTATTACACGTTTCTGGAATAAGCCAGAGGGAGGCTTGTGTGTTATTTCATGAAAAACACCCTGAGAAGCCAAAGCCAACTCAAAGATTCGACAAAATGTTGCTACAATTAAAAGACACTGGAAGTGTTGCCGATAGACTTCGGAGTGGTCATCCTCACTCTTCAGTGTAAATTAAGTGTAAATGGTGTATTTTCCCTATGGATCCAGACTTCTGGGACATTCTTTACAAGCAACACCATGAGCTTAATTGTTTGTATTGACTAGGAGTAGTGTGGCCAACTTGATGCAAAGGCATCTTCACCATAGGATACTCAGGGAGTGAGTTGCTTTGAGTTCTCTGATAGGGTATCCATCCATCAGGACCATACTCTGTGCAGAGCATTGGTGCTGCCTAAGCAGTCTCCTGGGCTATTGGGCACAATCCTGGATGGGTCACCACTCAGACACAGGATACACAGGTCCCCACTCCGACACAGGATACCAGCAACTTGGTACTTCTTTTGCCAACCTCAGAAGGATGGCAGGCTGAGTCAACCCCACTTGGTATTCATTCAACAGCTAAGCAGGATTTGAACTCAGGACCCGAGGATTCCAAGCCCACCACTCTAGCCATTAAGCCAACACCAGGCATTCCGATAGGGTGTAACCTGACCTAACCAAAACACTCGTCAAACTTGGTGTTAGGAGAACTTTTTAATACAAAAGATCAAATGCTGCCTTGCTTCCGAAAATAAGCTGAAAGCTAGGGCAGTGAAAATGACCACAAAATTGCTGGGATTTATATCACCTCTACTTAAACCACCCCTCGGTGATTGTGTTGCAGATATCTTGTTACCCCCGCACACGAAGCGAAAAACAAGGTTAAGCAATTGGTTCACTTTGTCTGTCTGTTCGTCCATCTACAAACGTCAGTTTATGATCGAGGAACAACTTAATTTCAATTGAATGTTACATTTTGATTGGACATGAATTGGAAAATGAACCTGTAGTTTATCTCTGAATTCATCCTGACCGCACCTGCGCAGAAAGGAGTGAGATAATATTTTTACTCTGTCTACCTACCTGGCAGTCAAACAAAATTGAAAATCATTCCAAACAGAAAACTAACTTTTTTTAAGGACGTTATAAAGGACACAAACAACAGGCAAGCAGAACTAATGTAATGTGTTAAACAAGGTGGTGTAAAAGACGCTGCATCAACGGCAGTTAACGTCCTAAAAAAATTCTACAACCTCGAAAATCTATATTTTTTTTTCAATTGAATCACACAACAGTACTTGAATACTGGAGAACACAAATCACCTTTTTGGTACTTTCAAAACCCTTCGGTTTAGCAGTATTTGAACAAGATATTACGGCATTTTACGTCATCACAACCAATCAAATTTGCCGCTCACAGACCTCGCCCATGTCCTTGTTTCTCAAGTCTGCATTGAGTAAGGTGTTCTATGAACTCTTCTAGTTTCTTTATATATTATTATCCCGCCCCCCGGAGGGAGGGAGCGGGATATTGTAATCGTCCGGTTTGTTTGTCTGTTTGTTACTTGACGAAATCTACGATTTTGTCAAGTATGTTGGTCAGTTCAGTTTGTTTGTTTGTGTGTACGTCTCGCTCTACAGGTCCATTTCGAGTCAGAATGTCATGGAACTTCACCAATGGACTTATTGGCCACCAGAATAGAACCCTATAACTTTTGGCATGTCAAGGTCAAAGGTCAAGGTCAGGAAAAATTCCTGAAAATCGCGAAAATCCGTATCTTTTAGCATGGGCCGATTTTCAAAAATTAATGTCTCCGCCAAATCTTAACGGATTCCTTTCAAATTTGAAACACGGACGTAGGAGGGAGTATCTTTGACTGGATTAAAAATTGGTCACATACCGTTACGGATTACGGAGTGACAGGTATTTTAATTTAATTTTTTGTTGTTTACCCTAAAAAACTATGTATAACCCCAAAAATACCTATTATCGCTCAATATTCTCGATGGTACGCATCTTGTTGAATTTCGGCAAGTCCTGGCCCATGTGCCATTTTTTTGTTTGTCTGTCTGTCTGTTAGCAACTTTACGGCAAAACGGCTTTAGCAAACACTATCAAATTTAATCCACAGGTGGGCAATGAACTGGACGACCCCATTAACTTTTGGGTCCAATTGGATCAAAGGTCAAGGTCAAGGTCACAAAAAGATCAAAATCGTTTTTCTCATAACTTCGTCAAAAATGGTTTAATTGACATCAAACTAAGACTAAAATATCCTTATTCTATTCTTATAATCAACATTCAGGTTAAGGATGTATCAAATTTAAATTTGATCCCCAAAATAACTTTATGCCTTAAATGGGGGGATTTGTTGTGCCTGGCACCACTTGTTTTTATTAATTATTATTACAGGTATTTAGATTTTGTTTTTTTTGTGACCTCCTTAATGTCCATTCCATTTCATCAAGTTTTGGTGACTGTACTTGAATATTGTTCGGCGAGGAAACTATCTCACAGAATGCAGCCAAATAATATAATAAAGGCCTCACTGAATCACGTAACCTGCGAATGCCAGACCAAACCAAATCCACTCAAGCATGCCAACACTGTCAAACAAGACCTCCTACCAGTGACTGATTGAAACGCAAGCTTCTCATTGGCTGAAAAAACACACCTTCCTGCTAATGCATCCATCATCGTAGTGCATTGCCAGCGGCGAGAGCAGTCAGATGCACCAACATCGATCTGCCACTGTCAGGTGGTGGACAGACTATTGTAGTTATGCTTCAAGTTACATAATTATAAGTTAAGTAATTATGTTTTACTTATATAATTATAATAAGTTATATAATTATGCCTCAAAATGATGCAACAATGGCATTGAGTCACCTATCCTGAAATCAGTCTTAATAGATAGATAGAAATCAGTCCGTCCTGAAACATTAGCTTAATGCCAGTGTAATATTGGGAATGTATTGCCATAGCATGCAGACATGATTCTAATCATTGAAGCATCATTTGGCGTTTTGTAAGACACAACCATCTTTAAATAGTGACGAGAACAGCGTGGCAAATCGACATTTGCGTGGTGTAAAGCTGTATTGAATGACCAATCAAGGTAACACTCTCCTGCAATACACCCCAGTACTATACCCCAGCTTTTTAAAAAGCAAATTAAAACCCTGAGGATATAAATCAACAAAATGGCTGACTAAATTCAGATTCCCAAAAGTATGACGCAATGTATGAAATACTCGCATCGTTAAAAAAAAACATGCCCCAACCATTTTTGAAAGTGTATTTTTTAATATCGTGAGCTCTGATGAATGACTGAGAGGTTCAGCATCATTGTACAATTATTCACCGAGTTGTGCAGTGCGGATTGACTTTGGCTGCCGATTAAACTACCGTAGAGGACTAAACAAGTGGAGGAATCAGGGTTTAGCATGTGGAGACATGGAAAATCCTTGCAAACCAATTAATTGGACTGTATCAGATATCAATTTGTGAATACCATAAGATACCATACTACTTGATGGAGAGACGTGATAAAATGGTAAGACTAGGATAAGTGTAAGGTGAGACCTTATCTCTGTGAATTATTTCCTACAAAGCAGGAAAAAAAAAACAGCACAGAAATTGCTGTATGTGTGAGATAAGGGCACAACACAACGGACAAAAAATCTTTACGTAACAAACCACTTCCACTGAGCAAAACGTGAATGCTTCAAACAGGCACTATTTTCGTTCCTAGAAGTGGAAGCCTATTCACACCAATTTTCATGTTCTTGTTGGTGTCTAGCAGAAGACGTATATGTGTAGCGCTGCCACCATAGTCTGTGGGTGTGGGTGGCATTGGCGAAGAGAACATGAAATTTAAACAGGAAGAACAATCATCTGTAAGTAAAAAATAATCATATTTTGGCCTTTTAGAAATTCCCCATCTGAGAACCCTCGGTGGTGGAATGGTTCGAGGGTCTGCCTAATCTGGGAGGGTCGGCGGTTCGAAACCTGGACGAGTCATACCAAAGACTTTCAAAATGGTACGTGATAAAGCATAGACAAACTCCACAGGTTGGCATCAATGGGGAGGAGGAAATTCCTTCTTAATTGTACTGCTGAGTGTGGAGAGAAAAGCAACATCATCATGAAAGACCCAGAATCCTCTGAAAAGTGACAACACTTCCCCCAAGCTCAGTGGTGGTGTTTATCTGAAGTCATGTAGTTGTCTACATGTGTATGTGTGATTTGTGTATCTACACTACGGACCTTCGACCTTGTAAACACGTCAAAGTAAAACACTCCTCATGATGCTGGAGTCCCCAAATTAAAATCTCGTGGAGTGTTTATTTATTTGTCATCTCATCGCGTCATTGTAATTCAAGTAAAAGTACATTACGACATTGATATCTTTTCATGCCCTTGTCCTCCTTGTGATGTATGTGCAAGCTCCTCCATGAGTCAAAGTAAATATCTGATTGAGTCAATAGCAATTGGCAATATTCTGCTGTAGAGCCCTTTGTCTAGTCTCATATGCTACTGAATTAGCTTGGACATAAACATTGCTTGAAGGACAAGAACAAATAAAAAATTGTGCTGTACGTGGGATTAAAAAGAATGCAAGTGACGAATGACAAATTAACTAAAGGGGAGGAAAGTATTGAAGAATAATCAGTACACACCACAAAATATCACATTTAGCAAGGTCCATGAAGGTCAAGGACGATTCAAGAATGTTCAAGCAAAGAGACGAGACATTATGAATGATAAAAAAATAAACTTGACAGGATGAGCAATTGGAACACCCTGGTTTGTGATGAATCGATTCGCACATCCCATCTTGGCACGGTTTACTTTGTTTTGAAGAAACGGAAACCTTCATAACAGATTGCAGAATGTTACGATTGCAAAATAGTAAGGCATGGACTGCAGGGGTGGTTAAGCATGGCCCGTTTGTGAAATGGCGGAGTGGAAAATGAGAAGAAGCATCCATCAAAGGTGGCCTAGTTTGCAAATGTGTGCCTAAATTTACTCCTTATGTCTACAAATGGCAAAAAAGAAAACGATTTAAATTCGATTATCCACCATTTTGACAAAGAAAGCTGGTTATCCTATGACATCGCTTCATTCTGACAGGCCAAACCTACACAAGCACCACTCCTTTCTTCTTCATTCCATTTTTTTCCCCATCTGTAAATAATTGCAATCAATTTTATAATTACCATTTGCACTAACTAGCGAGTTTTGAAACATGATGTCACGGTCTCATGAGGTGTGTTGGAACTGCTAAGCTAACCAGATTTCTCAAACAATATCACGAATGAACTTGATCCGGAATTGATCACATCAGTTTTTTACATAAACAGTCCGAAGAGGTGTGTGCAAACAGACCTACCAAATAATTGTTAAGAATTCACCAAAGTAAAAACGTTTATATCAAAAGAAACTAAAGATCTTGACATTTTCAAGCAACGGTAGATCAGATGATGTTTGTCCAGGTGGTACACAATGTGCAGATATTGCTGGCATCCAATCTGAGAAAATCAGCAATGTGGTATCTTTGAGATGGATCGATTAGTCATCAAAATATTTGAATAATAGAGTCAGATAAGTTCAATTCCCTTGGATGGATGTTAAATGGGCATCCTATCTGAAGGCATTAGTCGGTGGATGTTAAAGATCCCATGGTGTCATTCGTGAAGAGGAGGCAAGCTATCGCTGGCACCATGAACTAATTACAAATTCCTGCCAAATCATCTGCAGTTGAAAGTCAGGCTTGGCTAGCCAGTTCATGAAAGACTTTGGCCAAAAAAAAAAAGCCAACCCCATAAGATGGGAATAATTGGGGCCATTAAAGCAATTGTAGTAGTAGTAGTAGTAGTCGTCATAATAGTAGAGAGAGGAGTAGTAGAGCAAGATAAGTCAAATTATACTTCCCTGAAGAACATCAATGGCGTCTTATTTTTGAATGTGTAAATCTGAGGAAGAGCTACCTGTACATGCAAGGAAATTTGGTGCAGGAGAAGGCCATTCGGTCCATCATGCCTGTGCTATACAAACCCCAGAAACCATCACCCATCCACACACAAGCTACCTAAAAGCCCTGCCAATATCCCAATACCCCTCTAATCTCGGATGCTTCCAGGAACCCATCCAACTCCAATTTAAACCTATCCACCCACTCTCCTGCCATCACCTTTCCAGGAAGACCATTCCATGCAATAACTACTCTCTAATTTAAAGACCCCTATCTTACTACCATCTTAACTCTCATCTTCCTTATCCTCAAACCATGGCCCCTTGTCCCTAACACTGTCCATTCTGCTGAAAACCCCCACTGCACTGATTTTGTCCACACACTTCATTTTCTTAAACATCTCAATCAAACCCCCGCATAATCACCTCCTTTCTTATGTATAAAGTTCTGTCTCCTTCAATCACCCATCATAGCTTTGTCTAGCTAGCCCAGGAATCAATCCATGCTGAACCCTCTATATGGCAGCTATGTCCTTCCTCAGATATGCCAACCAAAACGGCACACAATAGTCTGAATGAGGCCTCACTAAATTTCTATACAGTGTTAACACTACCTCATTGATTTATAATTTATCCCCCTATGAATCAGCCTAAAACCACATTATCTCTTCCTGTTGCTGCCTGGCACTGTTCTGTCTGCTTATCCACTACATTAATATCTAGCACCCCCAGATCCTTCTTCTGTGTGACACACTCTAAGACTGTCCCTTGCATGATGTAATCCTATCCATCGCCAGCACCTTACATTTCATTATATTAAACTGCATCTGCCAATCTTTTGCCCAATCTGTTAAAGTATCTACGAGACTTTCCTGAATCTA
>CM068960.1:68270459-68282100 GCA_035128595.1 Eptatretus atami | reverse complement strand
TATCAATTCAAAATAATCAAAATAAAGACCAATTACTGCACCTTAGTCCCAAGAAGAAAGCCAGACATAACAACACACACACACACACACACACGTACACGTGTGTGTATATATATTGTTACGGTTGTGGAAATTCGCATTACACCATAAAGAGTCCTCAGGTGAGATATATCGGTAAGTCATGTGTAGTTAGCCCAAACCCGTTGTATAGAGGGAATATATGTGATCCATTCGGGCTGTGACGCTTCAGTTAGCCGTTTTTCTTTTGCTGTAGTTAATTTGGTCAAAAACAACAACGAACCTCGCCACAAACAACATCTCAACGATCACGCCAATCACTACACGACGCCACCTTCCACAACTATGCTACCACATCTTCGCCACTCGCCATTCAACGAGCACCGTGCGGGCGCCGTGCAAGAACAAAAACCAAACAACGCTTGTGGGTTTTCCCGCCTAATGCTTCCGCCTGAATCCCCCACCACGCTTGTGTGAAGGGGAGGGGTGCGGCAGCTCGCTCCCGATTGGTGATGCACGGCGTGAGGCGGTCGGAGTGGGGCACGCCCCCCTTCGAAGCTTTCTGGAAACGCCTCGAAGGAAGGAGGAGCCAAGAACGGGGCGGGCACGGGGCGGAGCGAAGGGCGGAGCCGGCCCTACCAAAGGGTGGGCGTGAAGAGTCGTTGTGGTTGGTTGTTCCCTTGTCCGGTTGGAAGCTGGAGCTCTTGGTTCGTTCAAGCGATTGACGAAAGGCGTGGACGTGAAGGTCGACGAGAATGTCGTTCCTTTTCCTGTTCCCTTGTCCCTGAAGGGGAATTGTGGAGAGTTGCGGTGATTGTCCCTGGTCGGAGGTTCTGTTCGTTCGTCCGAGCTGTCGAGCGGACCACACGAGCGACGCGCGCACGAGCTCGCGGACCACGCCGGAGGACTCGGAGTTACGCGCCAAGGACTCGACGCGCTCAGGAAGTCGCGACTTCCTTTCTTTTGGGGTTTGTGTAAATGTCTGTGGGTGGCGCCAGTCTTGAAAAGTAGAACTGTTAAGTGTTGTAATAATTATATTCGGTTTTAACTCTTTCCCTGCTTCCTTTTGACTGTATATACATGCTTGTGTGTGTAATAAAGTGCTTGCCTGTTGAACTGTTTCCCCGTTTCGCTGCGTCCTTTCCTTTGTTGAATCTCCATCTTGCATCACGTAAGGATTAATAGTGGGTTTTAAAACACCCGGTAATTAATCGGAACCGTCAAGGCCGATGATAACTCCGCTCGGTTATCCCTGTAATATGGAACGAACCGCTAAGCGGTTCGTGTCCGGAGTCGGCCTGTGGCGTGGTCCCATCCCTCGGCAGATTACCCGTGCGGGTACTTAGGTATATCGACATTCGGCGATTCACCCTATTTCGCGCGGGTAGACTGCGGACTGGTGGTTGGTGGGGTTAAACCCCCACCGCGTGACTGGTTTCTGGCGGTAGTCCCAGGAGGGTCACGACTGAATTGTCCGTCCGGTGGGCGACGCGGTCGCGATTCGAGTTACGCGGCCGATCGCACGCCGGCGGCGCGAATTCGCGACTTATTATATATAATTGTCGCGATCCCACCTGTTTAATATCTTCCAGCACGAAATACTGACGTTAATGTCCGAGTTTCAAGCAGTCCACGTGTGACAAACAGAACACAAAAACACTTTCCACTGTGTTTCAGATCGACCTCTAGGGGTAGGCACGATATTTTATTGCTCGGTCTCCAAAAGGCTGGTACAGAATTGAATACACAGCACAAAATCTGCCAGAACTCTTGGCAACAATAAAGTTCCAAAACACAAACTGCACAACTCACAGCTCCGCCTTCACATCTCTCTCTTGATATGAGGCCCCAACGTATATTACATACAGTCCACACATAATCTGATAGCTAGAAAAATCGGACAGGCAATGGGATTCATCATTCACGTGTAAAGACTCCTTTAAGCAGTTTTGTTATCTAAAGATCATTGCCACTTACCTGGAGGCCTAACAAGTCGAGCCCGCTCTGACGCGGTCGTCGTCTGTGGAGGATGCGATAAGCAGAGAATGCCTTAAGCACGTCGGATTTCCTCCAAACTTTTTCCTGTTTCTTAACGACTATTTTAAAAAGTTAATTGTACGTTGGATTTTACTCCGGGTGACCTTTCATAATCCTTCTCGATGGTACGTCACTGCGTCTCTCTTGGCCGTCTCACCCATCTCTTCCCGTCAGGTGCAAAGCTCTTTTTGGTTACCTTGATCCTTTTTGTGTAACACGTGACCGACCAATCCATCAACACCTAATGTTGATCTCTTCTCTGATGTGTTTCCTCTCTGTTCACCTTTCAACCGCTTTCTTACCAGTCATGTCAGGCCAAAGATTCACAAGATTTTGTCATGGCTGCTGTCGATGAAAGACCCCAATTTACTATTTATTTGGTGTTTTTTTTTCCAAGATTCACAACCAAATAGGACAACTGACTTTATGTTGCTGTCAAGGATCCTCAGCTTAGTTTTGATGTTGCACTTTGATTTCTAAATTTCCTTGAGTCACATGAATGCACGCCTTGCCTTTTGTTTCCATCGTAGTGGATCTGCATCTCCCCTCCTGTTATGGTAACCATGGACCACAGATATATAAACTTGTCAACCTCTCTGATTGATGAATTGTTGCACATGATGATGTTGGTGTGTGTGTGTGTGTGTGGCATGTATTTGTTGTATTGTGGATAAGCTAATAAGCCGAGTATTCCAGTCTTCTCGGCTGAGGACATATGCACACGACTCATACAAAGGGAAGCCACAACCAAAAGTCCTTTAGCGTGCATGCGCACACTTCACCTTATGGTGACATCAATCCCCAAACATTCCAATATACATCATTCCTCCCTCCTATACAGGAATCCGTAAAATAGTCCACTCAACATTGAAAAATCTTCAATAAAAACAGCATGAAATTTAACAGAAAATACAAGCAATAGTAATCCGGTAAACCAAACATTTTCCGTTCCACCTCACATGCCAAAGCTGAATCTTAATCTTACAAATCAAATCTCTGTGGAGGTCTCGACACTGCCCGACCTTCTAAGTACCGTTGGAATTACTCCACTCAAATCAAATTTTGAACTAACAGTGGGGAACTGGCTTGAATCTGCCTGTATGCTGGATGGAGTTTTTGGGCACTGAGCTATTGGATGAACACGGTAATGTCTGAGGAACCATATTTGGTTAAACAGGTGCATGGGGTTCCACTGGTTCGAAATCAGGTGACTGCTGACTCTTTCTAGGTGTTGAATCAAGAACCTCCGACGATTGTTCATACTCAGGTAAACTTTGCTCCAATCAACCATATGCATCACCATTTCTCCATCAATGGTCAGCATGCACATACCGACGGTTATTCCCTGGAACTCTCACCAGGCACGTAAGTGGACCTTTAATCACTACAATCGTCCCCGCAATCCACTTTTCCTTGCCCTCTTCTCACATTTCTGACATGGATGGGCTGATACAAGTCAAATAATGTCATTTTGTGGTTCGGACCATCACGGTGAACCCGAGAAGCGTTTTGTTTACCTTCTACCCTTCTTTGTACACAAGGTTTGACCATAGACAAACGAGTTCTGGGGGTTCTTTTCAACAAAAGTTCATCCGGAGTTACACCCGTTGTCGTATGAGGAATGTTCCTGGAGTGCAAAAGTGCATTTGCTATTTTGTGGTACAACGTCCGTGATTTATCAGATTTCTCAACCATTTTCTTGACTGTCTGAACATTTTTTTCAGCTAAGCCATTAGCAACAGCATGGTCTGGTGGACATAAAGTGAGATTGATGCCGTTCAATTTCAGAAACGTTGCAAATTCATCTGTGATGAATTGTGGTCCATTATATCGGACACGACATTTTGCAGAAGACCATACCTCGCAAACAATGATCTTAACACAACAATGGTAGCATTTACTGTAGTACTGGACGCAGGAAAAACCTCAAGCCATTTTTAATAGCTGTCTACCACTATCAAAAAATTTTGACCTTTCACTTCGGCAAAATTGATGTGGATCCATTGCCGTGGTTCCGTAGCCCACGGCCACAACAAAGGTGGAGCAGTTTTTGGGGACATTTGCGTCTCCGCACAATCAGGAGACAACCTGTGTCCTCTATATCCATATCCAGTCCTGGCCACCAAACGAATGATCTGGCTAGGGCCTTCATCCAACACATACCTGGGTGGTACATTTTTCACGTTCACAAACACCTCCTCACACTTTGCAGACCACGTAGGTCATTCAGGGAGCGCAGTTTGGAAGACAAGTTTGGGACAAACTTTCCATAATAGTTTAGCATTCCCAAAAATGACTTTAGTTCTGAAACTTTTTTTTTAGGTCTGGGGGCCTTCTAAATAGCCTCAACTTTGCATTACATTGGCAGATTCAATCTGCACTCAACAAATGACCCAAATACTCAAGTTAAGCTTCAAAAATTTGCATATTTCCCCATTTAGACAGACATTGTGTTTGTTAAGCCTACCAAACACTTTCTCAAGAACTCTGATATGTTCAGCTGTCTAGGTAGCTGCTATGATATCATCGATGCAACAAAGTGCAAGATATAAACCTGCCAAAATCTTGTCCATGGTAGCCTGACACCGATGGTGCAGTCAAACGTTTAGCTACCAATGAACCTTTCCACGTGTTCAACACCAACAACTTTGCGGAATCTTCATCCAGAAATAACTGGTTAAATGCACCAGTTAAATCTAACTTTGAGAAAAGTATGGGTTGTGTACTTTGGCAAACAGATCCTGAATGTTGAGGAGTTTGTACCCATCATCCTCAATAGCCTCGTTAACCGGTTTGTAATCACCACAAACCCTCACCTTATCATTTGGTTTGGGCACATGAACTGCTGGTGATGCCCAATCACTACGGCCTACAGGGTATGAAATATCCTCCTTAATTAACGTGTCATATTCATTTTGGACGTTTTCAACAATAGAATACGGTATTGGTCTGGCTTTCTGAAACACTGGTTTTACATCAGCCTTTAGCTTGAGGGACACAGTAAACCCTTTTATGTCCGTACCCTCACAAGAGAGCAATGACCTATCCCTATTTAATAGCTTCTTAAACTCTGGTAGGAATTGACTTGATTGAGGAACAGAAACCTTGGGCTTTGCAACCCTTGTAACCGAGAAGATACTGTTGTGATTCTGCCAAGCCGGCGCTTTCCCCATAGGCAATGGCACACAACATATAGCGGTCCCGAGACAGTTATTTCATTAGTATTCATTTTAGATAGCCCTTCCCTATTTTCTCGTGGGTTTATGGGTCAAAAAGCATTGCGAGGGCTTTTAGGCAGGTCTTCATTCACATTCTTTATTATTACCCTTGCCGAAGGAAAGGATATTGCATTTGGGTCCATTTGTTTGTTTGTTTCTGTCTGTCTGTCTCTCTGTCTGTTTGTCTGTTTGTTTGTTTGTTTGTCTGCACAGAACTTTCGTGTTTTTCTCTGCAACCGCGTGTCAGATTAAGATGAAATTTTCACCATTGGTGCGACTACTCATGGAGAACGTTTCAATGATAATTATAACATCGTAGGTCACGTGGTGTGGCAGCCATGTTGGAAAAACGGAAAAACTTTGGACGTCCGTATCTCTGAAACCGCACCAAGGAAAAATTTAAACTTGGCACAGAGCAAGTACTCCCCATGGGGAATGAGTGTGATTTTTTAGCCGCGTCGCGTTGCGAACGCTGGCTCTAAGAGAGCTCCGCGTTGTTCTTCTTCTTCTTGTTAGCCACGTCGCGTTGCGAGCACTGGCTCTAAGAGAGCTCCGCATTGTTGTTGTTGTTGTTCTTCTTCTTCTTCTTCTGGTGAAGACAAAACCTTTATGACGTGGCTCTTGGACACATTTGTCCTTGTTTTTAATGATGTCATAGGTGCCTTCATTATGACATCATAATTGCATATGTAGAACGCTACATCCAATCAGTATGAAAATTTTTGATGGTCATATAGGGATAAATTGGTCCACAAAAAAATTTTTGATGACGCTATCGGTCACATGATTTGACAGCCATATTGTTTTTTTATTTTAAAAAAACCTTCAAAAATCTTCTCCAAAATGGCTGAACAGATAAAGGTGAAACTTTATACATGAGGAACAAAAGGTTCACACATATGATGTCATAGGTCACATGGTTTGGCAGCCATATTGGATTTACCCAAAAACATATAAAAAATCTTCTTCCCCAGAATGGCAGGACAGATCAAGCGGAAACTTCAAACAAATGTTCCCAAGGCATGCATGTACATGGTTAAGGAAGAATTGATGTCACATGGTTTGCAGACATATTGGATTTAAGAAAATATTAAATAATGTTTTCTCTGGAACCACTTACTTAATCAATCGACATGAAACTTCACAATTGTGATCTACTAGTGATGGGGAATACTTGTTTTATATTTCAACTTGATCAGACACATGGTCTGGCAGCCAGAATTATTTAATTTTTTGATCTGGGTTTGTCTTGGTTGTTTTTGTTTTTTAAAATAAGGCTCACTTGGTTGTGTCTAGATGGGTTTGAGGGGAGAGGAGTAGCAGCTGAAATGCGAATCCTATCCAGGTTCCTCCTCATGACTTCATCTTTGCTTTTTGCTTGTTTGGGTTCCTTGTGATCACTCCAATGCAGGACTGTACCTATTTGGTCTTCCATTGGATCTGAATTGAATTTATTTCAATCCCATTCTGAATGCAATTGAATAATAATTTTAAAAAGTAATGGGTCAGGGTCAGGTGTCCAATTAAAGCGGGGTTGCATCAAAGCGGGACATCTTGGTACCATGTCATCACTGCCAGCAGATATAAAGTGGCAGTTCTAGTTATGTCTCTTATTAATTACGTAGCACACCAGTACACAACACACCACACCACACCACACAAAACAATTCCTGGGCGAGGGTCTGCAATCTCTGATTGCTCTTTTTCTGTTTTATATTTTTTACTTCACCATGAACCCTCCTTTCCTTCATGCAAGCATACAGACCACAACACACACCATTTCCCGTTCAAACCTCACCTCATTACCTAACCGACGCTCATCTCAACCCCAATGCTACAACATTTCTACAACCATCGCATCACCTTCATAATAATCACCACATCATCGGACTCCCAACTCGAGCTCACCTACATTCACCATTGATGCCACAATCTTCACGACCGCCATCACCATCACGAACTCGCCACACTACAATTGCTACACTGCACCAACGCTGCCATCACTCAACCACCATCACCATTGATGTTCACCACCTCCCACTGGACCGGCAGGAGACAAGAGAGTGGCCCATACCCTTATAGATACTCTGGACTGAATGTTCTGGCATCTATCTCAGGGCATGAGTGTGCGTTAGATGCAGTACAACGTCGTGGGGCTAACCCTAGCATTCCGCTCAACTGCGGCCCTCATTGTGTGTCCAGCGCATGTTTGGGGCCAGAGAGTGCCACCAGATACCCTCGCCCCATGCTATTCTAGGACCTCCGTCGCGTGGCAAAGCGCAGAGCAAATGAGGCCATTTTTGGTGCAGAATGCTCACCTGGGCAGAGCTAATGCCGGGGCAATGGTCCGTACACCAATGAGGGCATGGGGAAACACCCATCGCTCTGCCTGTTCTGCTCTCAAGCACTGCCCCCGCTGGGGAATTATAAAAGAGAGCTATGCTCTCTGACCCACCCTCTTGCCCACTCTTCTCTCTGATCTGGCTTGTCCTCTTCTCTGCTCTGCTCTCTTATCTAGCCCGCACGCTCTTCAATGATCATCTGGCCCACCCTTTGTTCCTGGGGTCACGGAGTGGTGGAACAGAGCGGAACGGAGTCCACGACCGAGCCAAGCGCCAGGCGTCAGACAGTGTGCAGTTTAAGTTATTAGACGTTGCACAAACAGATTTCTTTACGCTCACGTTAAGTCTATTCCTCTCACATGTTTTTTCCTCTGTTTCAACCCCCCCTCCCCCTGACCCACATCTTTACACTTCCTCTTTTCACCTCATCTGCCAATCACCGCACACCTCATCACACCTCCTTCAATTACGCCCCTTAGACACCTTCAGTTTTCCTTCCCCCTTCACCCTCCTCAGCGACTGGGTTGTGTTGATCCGTCGACCATGCAAAGTAACAGAAAGGTCGCAAACACCTCGTACTTTCTCTCTCTTTCTTTGCTTTCTAACTTTCCTCGGGGGATGTTTCTGATTGTGCCTGTCTTGTATAGTATACAAGTTAAGAGGGTGTAAGTTCACTATATCAGTGTAGTTCTGCACTGTATCTTGGTTCTTTTGTAACTATTTGCATTTCCCTTGCTTCACTTGTTATAAATAAACCTGCTTGTGTTATAAATGTACCCAGCTTGCAGGGTCTTTTCCATAATGGTCCAGCATAGTCCGCATGTAGTGTAGTCGGGAAGTTCTGTCCCACGTGATTTGCTCTTGATTAGCTGGTGTGTACTCATCGCTCTGCTTGGCTGCAGCTGATCTAGTAAGTTAACTCGAGTACATATCAAGGGAAAGGGACCCCCCCCCCCACTCCTTTGGTGCGGCCGTCCATATGTGAGGTATCACGCGAGGTAGTGTAACCCTGCCGGATTGGCAGTACCAATCAGCGCCCGTGGTTGCTTAACAACCCGCCAAAGCATGAAGTTATTCGTGCCTGGTGGTCTCAGAACCGGGTGTTCGGGAGGAACTCGAGCGCTTCCCCTCATTGCGAAACTCGAACCCCAGATCCGTAACAATACTTTCCCAATCTAACTTTATCTTACTCAACCAATTCCTCCCAAACAAGGATAGACGATTCCCTTTCACAACAACGAGTTCAAACATGAATGCTTGGTTATCTGCATACCATACCGGTACTTTGGTCCATCCAACAATAGGAACCAATTCCCCCATATAACTACGTAAAGTTGTGTTGTTGTTGTACAATGGAAATTCAAATAACTTATCATAATATTGTTGGTTGTTGCATAAAAATAGTACAAACAAGAAAAAGAGCAGAGATTGCAGACCCTTTGCAGGACTTGTTTTGTGTGGTGCTTGTGTACTGCTGTGTAACGGAATTAATTTGAGACAGAACTAGAAATGCCACTTTATAACTGGTGGCAGTGATGACCGGGTACCAAGACGTCCTAATTTGATGCAACCTCGCTTTGATCAGACACCTGACCCTGATCCATGATATTTATTATTATTCAATTTAATTTAGAACGTGATTAAAATAAATTCAATTCAAATCAAATTGAAGACCAAATAGGAACAGTCCTGCATTGGAGTACTCATAAGGAACCAAAACAAGCAAAAGCAAAGATGAAGTCGTCAGGAGGAACCTGGATAGGATTCGCATTTCAGCTGCTACTCTTTTACCCTTAAACTCATCCAGTCACAGCCAAGTGAGCCTTATTCAAAAAAAATATATATATTTACATATATATTGTTACGGTTCTCGGAACCTTATGCATACAACATACAGTTGTCCCGAGTCAGTTATTCCATTAATATACGTGTAGTTAGATCCCTTCCTTGTGTAGTGGGAAGACACGGGGGTGCGTTGCGATGGGATTTAGTTAGGTTATTAAATCATTTTTCCCTTTTATTTTATCCCCACTCCATTTCATTTCTGTACCGAGGAGTACCCAGGGCGTGGTTCCCCAGTGGTTAAACCACGTGGTTAATTAGGTAACCTGATTCCAGACAGGAGGACCCTAGGTCACGCGGTTGAGTTATTGGCGTCCATGGTCGGTTAAACGACCCGCTGCATCACAGAATTATCTGTGAGCGACGGCCTACAATTCCGCGGAGTCTGGTGGGAATCGACGTAGCTTTCCCCCACCTAGTGGTCTTCTCACCCCACCCCGCCGGCCCGCAACAATATATATACATCAAAAAATAATCAAAAAGTACCCAGGTCAAAAAAATTAAATAATTCTGGCTGCCAGACCATGCGTCCGATCAGGTTGAAATTTAAAATATATATTTCACAATCACTACTAGGTCATAATTGTGAAGTTTCACGTCGATTGATTAAGCAGTTCAAGAGAAAGAATTTTTTTTTAAGATTTTCGCTCAATCCAATATGGCTGCAAGTCCATGTGACATCAATTATTCGTGAATACCCTGGTGGCCCCATGGCTTGGGGAACATTTATATGAAGTTTCCCCTCGATCCGTCCAGCCATTGTGGTGAAGATTTTTGTAGGTTTTAGGGTAAATCCAATATGGCTGCCAAACCATGTGACCGATGACATCATATCTGTGAACCTTTTGTTCCTCATGGATAGACGGTCATGTGTGTAAAGTTTCGCTTTGATCTGTTGAGCCACTTCAGAGAGGAAGATTGTTTTTATACAATACGACTGCCGAATCACGTGACCGATGACGTCATTAATTATTTTCTGTGGTACATTTTATCCCGAGATGACCCTCAAATTTTCATACTTCATCAGATGTAGCATTCAACATATGCAATTATGACGTCATAACGAAGGCAAATATGACGTTATTTTTAAAATCACACTTATTCCCCATGAGGAGTACTTGCCGCGTGCCAAGTTTCAAATTTTTCCTTGGCGCGGTTTCAGAGATACAGAGGTCCAAATTTTTCCATCTGGCCGCGGTTTTCCAGAGAATTACAGAGGTCCAAATTTTTCCTTGGCGCGGTTTCAGATACAGAGTCCAAATTTTTCCTTGGCGCGGTTTCAGAGATACAGAGGTCCAAATTTTTCCTTGGCGCGGTTTCAGAGATACAGAGTCCAAATTTTTCCTTGCCGCGGTTTCAGAAATACAGAGGTCCAAATTTTTCCTTGGCGCGGTTTCAGAGATACAGAGGTCCAAATTTTCCTTGGCGCGGTTCAGAGATACAGAGGTCCAAATTTTCCTTGGCGCGGTTTCAGACATACAGAGGTCCAATTTTTTCCGTGACTCCACAATCCCGAAGGAGGTAAACCAGGGTGCAAATTCCAGTCAAAGAGCCTTTCCACCTGAACACAAACACCCCAGTAGTTTACAGTCAAAATTAATTGCCGATTACAATTGCTCGATACGTAAAGGAAACTCTTGAAAAGAACATAACTACAAATGAACATAACTAACCCGAACTTTCGGTAAGTTAAGTTAGGGGTAGTTATGTATCAAAATAGCAAATTATTATGCATAAATTATATTAAGGGAATCACAATAACAATATCTAAACTTGCGGGAAGCGAGGATTAGGGTTAGACAGGATATAATGACGTAGGGCGTGACGTAATATGCGAGTTTAAACCAATGAGAGCCAGAGACGTCGAGGCCACGCTCACAAACTGGAACAATATAATTTAGAATTTAATTTAGCGATATCATCATTAATGGTCATTAAACAAACGAAACAGCAACATGTTCACCATGAGGTCTAATTTGGTGCATGTGTCAAGTTTGGTGGCGATCAGGGATCAAATCTTCACACTAAGAACGACAACGGCAATCGGTAGAGCGTATACCTCCACCGGGCTGAACAGTTTACATTTTGTATCCTACAACGAATCTCCACACAGACAGACAGAAAATGACATTTATGTATTAGATTGGAGCAGGGTACTTTGAATGCACCTCTACTTGTTACCTC
>CM068960.1:68250408-68267897 GCA_035128595.1 Eptatretus atami | reverse complement strand
AGCATACAGACCACAACACACACCATTTCCCGTTCAAACCTCACCTCATTACCTAACCACGCTCATCTCAAACCCCAATGCTACAACATTTCTACCAACCATCGCATCACCTTCATAATAATCACCACATCATCGGACTCCAACTCGAGCTACAGCTACATTCACCATTGTGATGCCCAATCTTCCGCACCGCCATCACCAGTCACAACTCGCCACACTACCAATTGTCTACACTGCACCAACGCTGCATCACTCAACCACCATCACCTTGATGTTCACCACCTCCCACTGGACCGGCAGGAGACAAGAGAGTGGCCCATACCCTATAGATTACTGCTAGGACTGAATGTTCTGGCATCTATCTCAGGCGCATGAGTGTGCGTTAGTATGCAGTACAACGTCGTGGGGCTAACCGCTAGCATTTCCGCTCAACTGCGCCCTATTGGTGTGTCCAGCGCATGATTTGGGGCCAGAGAGTGCCACCAGATACCCTCGCCCAGCTATTCTAGGACCTACCGTCGGTTGGCAAAGCGCAGAGCAATATGAGGCCATTTTTGGCTGCAGAATGCTCACCTGGCAGAAGCTAATGCCGGGGCAATGGTGCCCGTACACCAATGAGGGCATGGGAAACACCCATCGCCTCTGCCTGTTCGCTCTCAAGCACTGCCCCCGCTGGGGGAATATAAAAGAGAGCTATAGCTCTCTGACCCACCCTCTTGCCCACTCTTCTCTCTGATCTGGCTTGTCCTCTTCTCATGCTCTGCTCTCTTATCTAGCCCGCAGCTTCTTCAATGATCATTCTGGCCCACCCTTTGTTCCTGGGGTCACGGAGTGGTGGAACAGAGCGGAACGAGTCAGCGACCGAGCAAGCCAGGCTCGACGATGTGCAGTTTAAGTTATTAGACGTTGCAAAACAGATTTTTTACGCTCACGTAAGGTCTATTCCTCTCACATGTTTTTCCTCTGTTTCAACCCCCCTTCCCCTGACCACATCGTTACACTTTCCTCTTTTCACTCATCTGCAATCACCGCACACCTCATCACACCTCTTCAATAATACGCCCCTTAGACACCTTCAGTTTTCCTCCCCTCACCCTCGCCAGCGACTGGGTTGTGTTGATTCCGTCGACCATGACCAAAGTAAACAGAAAGGCTCGCAAACCACCTCGTACTTTTCTCTCTCTTTTTGCTTCTAACTTTCCTCGGGGATGTTTCTGATCTGTTGCCTTCTTGATATAGTATACAAGTTAAGAGGGTGTAAGTTCACTATATCAGTGTAGTTCTGCACTGTTCTTGGCTCTTTTGTAACTATTTGCATTTTCCCTTGCTTCACTGTTATAATAAAAACCTGCTGTGTGTAATAAAATGTACCAGCTTGCAGGGTCTTTTCCATAATGCGTCCAGCCATAGTCCGCAGTAGTGTAGTCGGGAAGTTCTGTCCACGTGATTTGGCTGCTTGATTAGCTGGTTGACTTCATCGCTCTGCTTGCGCGCAGCTGATCTAGTAAGTTAACTCGAGTAACATATCAGGGAAAGGGAGACCCCCCCCCCACTCCTTTGGTGCGGCCGTCCATATGGTGAGGTATCCACGCGAGTAGCTGATAACCCTTGCCGGATTGCAGTACAATCAGCGCCGGTTGCTTAAACAACCCGCCAAGCATGAAGTTATTCGTGCCTTGGTGGGTCTCAGAAGCCGGTTGATGTTCGTGGAGGAACTCGAGCGCTTCCCTCATTGCGAAACTCGAACCCCAGATCCCGTAACAATACTTTCCCAATCTAACTTTATTCTTACTACACACATTTCCTCCAAACAAGGCATAACGATTTCCCTTTCACAACAACGACGTTCAAAATAGACATGCTTGTTTCTGCATACCATACCGGTACTTGGTTGCCATCCAACAAAGGAACCAATTCCCCCATATAACTACGTAAAGTTGTGTTTTGTTGTACAATGGAAATTCAAAATAAACTTATCATAATATTGTTGGTTGTTGCATAAAAATAGCTACAAACAAGAAAAAGAGCAGAGATTGCAGACCCTTTGCAGGAACTTGTTTTGTTTGTGGGCTTGTGTACTGCGTTGTAACGGAATTAATTTGAGACAGAACTAGAAATGCCACTTTATAACTGGTGCATGATGACCGGTACCAAGACGTCCTAATTTGATGCATCCTCGCTTTGATTTCAGACACCTGACCCTGCATCCTTATTTATTATTATTCAATTTAATTTAGAACGTGATTAAATAAAATTCAATTCAAATCAAATTGGCAAGACCAAATAGGAACAGTCCTGCATTGAGTACTCATAGGAACCAAAACAAGCAAAAAGCAAGATGAAGTCGTCAGGAGGAACCTGGATAGGATTCGCATTTCAGCTGCCTTACTCTTTTACCCTTTAAACTCATCCAGTCACAGCCAAGTGAGCCTTATTTCAAAAAAAATATATATTTTACATATGATATATGTTTACGGTTCTCGGAACCTTATGAATACACAGACAGTTGTTCCCGAGTCAGTTATTCCATTAAATATACGTTAGTTAGATCCCTTCCTTGTGTAGTGGGAAGACACGGGGTGCGTTGCGATGGATTTAGTTAGGTTATTAATCATTTTCCCTATTTATTTTATCCCCACTCCATTTCGATTTCTTGTACCGGGAGTAAGTACCAAGGGCGTGGTTCTCCCAAGTGCTTAAAAACCACGTGGTTAATTAGGGTAACCTGATTCCAGACAGGAGACCCATAGGTCACGCGGTTTTGATTATGTGGCGTCCAGGTCGGTTAAACGAACCCGCTGCATCACAAGAATTATCTGTGAGCGACGGCTACAATTCCGCGGAGTCTGGTGGGAATCGACGTAGCTTTTCCCCCACCTAGTGGTTTCTCACCCCACCCCGCCGAGCCCGCAAAAATATAGTATACATCAAAAGAATAATCAAAAAAGTACCCAGGTCAAAAAAATTAATAATTCTGGCTGCCAGGACATGGTCCGATCAGGTTGAATTTAAAAATATATATTTCACAATCAACTACTAGGTATAAATTGTGAGTTTCACGTCGTTGTTAAGCAGTCAAGAGAAGAAAGAATTTTTTTTTTTAAGATTTTCGCTCAAATCCCAATATGGCGTGCAAGTCCATGTGACATCATTATTCTGTGAATCCCTGGTGGCCCGCAGTGGCTTGGGACATTTTATATGAAGTTTCCCCTCGCATCCGTCCAGCCATTGTTGAGTGAAGATTTTTGTTAGGTTTTAGGGTAAATCCATATGGCTGCCAAACCATTGACCAGATGACATCATATCTGTGAACCTTTGTTTGCCTCATGATAGACGTCGAGTGTGTGTAAAGTTTCGCTTTGAACTGTTGAGCCACTTCAGAGAGGAAGATTGTTTTTATACAATACGATCGCCGATCACGTGACGATGACGTCATTAATTATTTCTGTGGTAATTTATCCCGAGATGACCTCAAATTTTTCTACTTCATCAGATGTAGCATTCAAACATTATGCAATTTATGACGTCAAACGAAGGCAAATATGACGTTATTCTTAAATCACACTTTATCCCATGAGGAGTACTTGCGCGTGCCAACTTTCAAATTTTTCCTTGGCGCGGTTTCAGAGATACAGAGGTCCAAAATTTTTCCTTTACGCAGTTTCAGAGATACAGACCGTCCAAATTTTCCTTGGCGGTTCAGAGATATCAGGTCCAATTTCCTTGGCGCGGTTCAGACATAGCCAGAGGTCCAAATTTTCCTTGGCGCGGTTTCAGAGATACAGAGTCCAAATTTTTCTTGCGCGGTTTCAGAGATACAGATGTCCAAATTTTTCCTTGGCGCGCGTTCAGACATACAGAGGTCACAATTTTCCTTGGCGGTACGGTTTCAGAGATTACAAGGTCCAAATTTTTCCTTTGGCGCGGTGGTTCAGAGATACAGAAGTCAAATTTTTCCTTGGCGCGGTTCAGGACATACAGAGGTCCAAATTTTTTTCCGTGACATCCACAATCCGAGCAGGGCGTAAACAGGGTGCAAATTCCGTCAAAGAGCCTTTCCACCTGAACCACAAACGACCCAGAGTTTACAGTCAAATTTAATGCGATGACACATGCTCGATACGTAAAGGAACTCCTTGAAAAGAAATAACTACAAATGAAACATAACTAACCGAACTTTCGGTAAGTTAGTTAGGCGGTAGTTATGTATCAAATAGCAAAATTATTATGCATTTAATTATATTAAGGGAATCCACAATAACATATCTAAACTTGCGGGAAGCGAGGAATTAGGGTTAGACGGATATAATGACGTAGGGCGTGACGTAATATTGCGAGTATAAACCAATGAGAAGCCGAGAGACGTCGATGGCCACGCTCACAAACTGGCAATATAATTAGAATTTAATTTAGCGATATCATCATGTAATGGTCATTAAACAAACGAAACAGGAACATAGTTTCACCATGAGGTTCTAATTTGTGCCATGTGTCAAATTTGTGGCGATTCAGGATCAAATCTTCACACTAAGAACACAACGGCAAATCGTAGAGCGTATACCTCCACGGAGCTGAACAGTTACATTTGATCCTACAACGACATCTCCACACAGACAGACAGAAAATGACATTATGTATTAGAATTGGAGCAGGGACTTGAATGCACCTTACTTGGTTACCTCCGCACGAAAGGGAGAGGAGGTGATGTTTTTCACCCCTTTCTGTCTGTTTGTTAATTGCCGGAATACTCTTCGGATTTCGGCAATTATGTTGGTGTCGGTTCTGGTGTGTCATTCTGTGCTGTCTTGTCTGTTTGTTTGTGTGTTGTTTACCCTGTAGCAACCACACCGTTCAGCGATCATGAACAAACTGGGTACAGATGATCGGCCATGGTCCAACTTAGAGAAACTTGTCGTTTTTGGTGAATCTAGGTCAAAGTCAAGGTCACCGAAAAAACCGAATTCTTATTTTCGCAAATAACGTCCGCTTAAAAATGAGTCGTATCGACTTCAACCAAATCCAAAATGTGCATCTTCCAATTCTGCATCCAACCATATGTCTCATTTGGGGTGTCACACCAACACCCTTCTCCGGGTCGTGGGTCGAATGTCAGGGGAGGGTTCGGGTCAAAAATTTCAAATTGCGATAAAAAACGTCATTTCGATCCCGATTGACTTTCCCAGATTATGGCATGTGGTATGTTTGGTATGAGTGTCCTATTATATGCCAAAAATGATGAAATTTGTGTTTCAGCCACTTCCGGTTACCATGGCAACAAATGTTCAAGCGTTGTAAATTCGTTGTTATTGTTTTCATTCCAGGGGAGGTTTGATCTCGCGCCGATTGCAGAGCTTGCACTACTTTAAAGTCACCAAGTCAAGGCAAAATCTGTGACCTTGAAGATCAAACTCCACGGTTTTTGTTTTTTCAGAGATCATGGAGAATGACAAAGTCATTCGGCAATTCCTTGTCAACGAGCAATTCATTTGTTGTTTGTGTGTGCAGGATATCTCACAAAGTTGTGGAGCGTCAGAGAAATTTGGTGGGCAGGCTGGGTGTTAACAAGGAAGAAACTGTTTAGATTTTGGCTATGCTGAGATTCCGGATTCCGACGACTAGAATTTTAAGTGATTCTTCACCATTGAAAGATAGGGCCAAAACGATATATTGCACGATATCTCAAAAAGTTGTGGACGGATTTGGATGAAACTGGGTAGACAGGTTCGGTGTGTGACAAGAAAGAATTTATTCGATTTTGATGAAGATCCGAATCCGGATCTGGATCTGATAATTTTTTAAGTGATTCTTCACAATTGAGAGATAGGGCTAAACTAATATATAGCACGATATCTCAAAAAGTTGTGGACAGATTCGGACGAAACTTGGTGGACAGGTTGGGTGTGTGACCACGACGAATCGATTCGATTTTGGTAAAGATCCAAATCCGGATCTGGATACGAGGATTATTTAACTTATAAAATGATTCTTCACCATTGAGAGATCGGGCAAAAAACGATATATAGCACAATATCTCAAAAATGTATTGGGCCAGATATGTTTTCATGGATCAGGCATTGCGTGGTGGAGGTATGTGCTCTACCGAGTGCCCTTCTAGTTTCTGTTATCTATATATTATTAAAACTCCTCTATCCGTTTGAATAGCATGTATATATAGTAGTATGTATTCGTAATGTAATTGTATGATATGTATGTATGTATGTTCCCGAAATACAGCCAAACAGTACACGATAGCGCAAAAATTTTAGGGCCACCTTACTCACATTCTCCTGCGGTGTGCAGTATCAAGTTTCGTTTAAATTGGGCAACGAAAAAATTATTAAAAAATCAATTCCCGATTCAGTCAAGTTCTCTTCGGAGTATTTGATCAATGCAAACAACCTCACGATATAGTTTGCTGAAGCTATCTTTTTTTTTTCTTGAAATGATTTATTTTAAAATCTCAAACATTTAGTATAGACAAAGAACGATTTATTTTAAGCATAAAATAAACATCTCCATTTTGATCTAATACTTCAATGTTGTATATAAATAAAATGTGTTTAGAAGATTACGCACAATAATTTATCTCACTTTCTTAGAATCAAAAAGAGCTCGTGAAAGTCGAGTAAAGGAGTCCCATGGGAGGAGTAAGCTTTTTGCTTCGGCAGTTGGGGAGTCGGGAGGAACCCAGAAGCCAGGGAGCTGCGTGGAAAGTCCGGGCGTCGCGAAGGAGCGAACGGCGGCGCGCAGTTCTCCATTTTTTTTCACATTGACGCGCGAGATATCAAGTTTCATTCAAATTGGCAACGGAAAAAAATTATATAAAAAATCAATTCCCAGTTCAGTGACGTATCTCTCGGGAGATTTGATCAATGCAAACAACCTCACGGTATCGTTTGCTGAGCTATCTTTTTTTTCTTTTTTTTTTTTTTTAAAAATGATTTTTTTTATCAGCCTGCTGTCACAATGGGAACCCAACCAGTCACGGTCGCGTCTAGTATTCAATAAAAGTTAGCATCGTCGGTGAGCTCATAGTCCAAAAATCTCGGCGTTAACTCTTTATTGTGTTTTTTTTTGTGGCCATTTTGTTTTGACGTTTTGACCTCTTTATCCTCAAAATTTAATTTGGCAATGTCGAATGTTGGATTCAGCGACCCTTAATTAGGTCAGATAGGCATGTTACCAACTTATTCTCAAAAAATGCCTCTTTCGTTCTTTAAATGAAGTCTTTTTCCAAAATTAGATCTAGGCTAAAGGATATTGTTTTTTGAGGTCAAAAGCTCAACCAGTCAAAGCTCAAGTTCACATAAAATCAAAATTTTTAATCCTTTAACTTGAAATTTGAACAGGATTTGCATATTGGGTCAAAGACCTGGTTCACCAAAATCAGAATGATCGATAGAGCCTTTATGAGGTGTCAACGGTTTCCATGTCAACAATTTCACCCCATTATAATCAAATGAGCCTCTTGTGAATTTATTACTACCATACCTCAAAATTTTATGAAAATTACACGGCTTATTTGTATATATGTGTAATATATGTGAGGGAGATTTGGTCAGACTTCATCAAAGGTCAAGGCCATCAACAACACCTAGTAGGCCACAATTAGAAAATGTATAAACCAAATTTGTTATGCATAACATTCGATCATGTAAAACACTCAATAGGTCAAACTTCAAAATGACCAAATTGCTGTTTCCATGGCAACTATTGTTTATTAATTGGATTTCGCAAGTATCATGCTATACATCTTTGTTCTTTGTTTGTTTGTTTGTCTGTGAGCAGGATATCTCAAAACGTTACGGACAAATTCGGACGAAATTTGGTGGACAGGTTGGGTGTGTGACAAGGACGAATGAATTAGATTTTGATGAAGATCCGGAACCAGTGACGATAAAAAAAATTTTAAGTGATTCTTCACCATTGAGAGATAGGGCCAAAAACGATTTGTAGCACGATATTTATAAAAACTTATGGATGAATTATGATAAAACATGGTGGATGAGTTGGTTAGGTGACAAGAACAAGCAGATTCAATTTGGGTTCAGGTCCGGATTCAGATCCGACCTATTAGTAGGATACAAAATGTGAACCGCTCAACCCGCTGGAGGTATACGCTCTACCGATTGCCGTTCTAGTTCTTAGTGTGAAGATTTGATTCCTGATTCTCCTGTTTTTCCTGAACCCAGCTCGTTCCATTATTATGGAACTGTCAACAACCTTTTACATTCTATGCACCATTATCTTGCAAAGCACTTTGCTGACAATGCGCAATAGGGTCACTCCTCTCTCATTCCCATATTCCATTGTGTCCCCTTCCTTTGATAGGTCCATGTCAATTGGTAGATCCCTTCCTGTGCGTTCTTCTATCTCATCTTGTCTGTCATTGTTCACTCTATTCAAAACCTCCTTGAATTGTTCTGCCCATGTTTCCATCTGCTCCCTCTCTCAAATGAGTATATGTCTGTTTCGCTCTTACACGCTTTCCCCCTCCCGTTCTGTCTGCGGTTGACTGTCTGGAGATCTTATAAACCGTCGGTGGGTCTCCCTTCAAAGCTGCTGTCTCTGCTTCTTCCGCCATGCTCTCTATGTAATTAATTTTTTTCCTTTCATGTAGATTTCTTCACTGCTTTGCCTTTATTAACATACATTTATTTTGCAATCCTTCCTTTATCCCCTGTGTTTTGCAACCTTGTAGTTTCTGTTTCGGCTTCTTCCTCTCAATTAGATTCCATGCTTGGGTGCAAATCCATGGTTTATATTTAGTGTTCCTCACTCCAAGAACTTTCTCTGCAGCTCCTCTGTACACATCATTAATCAATTTGTAAGCTTCATCTGTCACTACAAAGTCAATGTCATTCCCTTCTTCTAATGCTGCAAATGTGTTCTGTACATAGAGGTTGTATTTCTTCCGCAATCCCAAATTATACACTTGCTTGCCATTAAATACTTGTTTTTTTTTAATACAAAGTCGAGGCTCATGGAGGAGCGAGAGCATAGAATGGATCAGGAGGTAAGAGAACAAAAGGAACAGTGAAAAGAGATTGAGGAAACATCAACAGCAGGGATAAGAGATAAAATTGAGGGAGATTTGGTCTAATTAGGGATGTGGGGAAGAATGAGGGCAAGGGGAGGACGCACAGAGTGGACAAGGTGGGTACGGAAGCAAATTTTCAGGAAGGGAAAACTGGAAACTTGGAAAACAGGTGGGCTTGGGGGGTGGGGGTGGGGGTTAATTGGGGTAGAAGAGATAAATGGTTTTCCATGAGGGTTGATCTGAGATGGTGGTGAACAGCTGTCTTAAAGACCTGGAGGGAAGAATGAGATTGAAGAGAATGTGGAAGTTGATTCCACAGGTGGGAAAAAAAAGAGGAACGAATGAGTGGAGGTGAGTAATGATTCTGTATTTTGGGAGTTTCACTGCAAGCGGGTTACTGACAGACAGCGTGCACCCTGTAGAAACCTGGGGGAGAGGAAGGGGGCACAGAACATGGAAAGAGCAGAGGGTGCAAGACCAAGAAGAAGGCAAAGACACCATCGACCTGTTTGCGATGTGAAAGTGATAACCCCATAAACTCAGCCTCATCTCGGAAGGTTCCAATGATCGTGAAGGCCTTGGTTTGGCTTTCCCATGGCTTTTCCAATCAAATGTTCCAACATTTTCCCACGAGATGAAAAGAGAGATGTGGTGCCCATTTCTGACGACCTTTTTTTTTTTGTATACATTGAAGAGTCTCGTGTGAGGGTTAACACACAACTCACAGCAAGGGGGGTTATGAGACAGGAGGGGTGGGAGAGGGAAGGACAAAACAGTGGGGAACAGAGACATAAGGAGATCTGTGGAAGGGAGAGGGATGGGGAACATGGGGTATACAAGATGGACATTACAGGGACTTTCAGAAAGGAAAGCAGGGAATTTGAAGGAGGTGAGTTTGGGGTGGATTAACGGGGGTATAAAAGATCGAGGATTTGGATGGTGGAACATAAAGAGGTGACCTTTACACACAACCTTTGATATACAATTCGACAAGCTGTGTCAACGATGTTTCCCCAAAGCATATCAAAACCCCCCCCACAACCGCGTACCGCATTCCCACATTTCCTCTTCTTGTTGCATCCTGCGTGCACACCTGAGCAAATCACCGGATAGGTAACTTTAATGACCGACGGTGCAATTATATTCCCGTTGAGAATTCTTCCTTACGAGCATGTTGCACCAGGTCGTGGCAACCCCAAGGGACGTTTCTGTGCAGATTGTGGACTGGGTCGTTTCATGTCTTCAGCATATCATGTTTCCCAGTTTCACTGATTGGTTTTGCTCATTAATTAAAACGTTCCTTTTTCCCTTAGTTGCAAAGTGTGTCCTCATGTTTTTGAACAGATCTCTATTGATTTTGATGCTCTGTACGCGTTTCTTCCTCTTTGAGTTGGATCCATCCTGATACGTACGTACACGCAAGACGACCGGACTCTTTTACTAAGGTTGATCAACACATCAGTGGTTTCATCACAGGAAGACCACAGGGCAGTGCTGGATTAACCATTAGGCAGACAAGGCATGTGCCTTAGGGCCAGCCAAAAATTCGGAGCCAAAATTATTTTCACATAAAATATTTGTCTTTTTTGTATTATATATTTGTTCTTGAATCAGTTCATCTTTTGTCTGGGGTCCATTTCCATGAGCCCGAGATCTAATTTAAAATTTTCAGGGCCTTTCTCTAAAATTTCAAAATGTGCCTTAGGGCCAGCCGAGGCGTAATCCGGCACTGCCACAGGGGTAGTCTACCCACCTTCGACCTGTCTAGTCTGGGTTCGACAAACAAACCGACTATAAATTGACGTCCTGCAGGTGCCTTCACAGGTAAGGCGTCACGTCGATGAGTACGCCATCTGTCGGAGGGATGTTAAGTCAGGTGTCCCTTCTTTCGATGGTGGACGTCAACAATCCCACGGCATCTTTCAAAAGGAGGATATGCCATTATGTCCCAACACCCTGGCCAAATTCCCGACTCCTGTCGTGGAAAAACGAGCTGTTTTGCTTGTGACCCTGATTACACATCTCTCGATTAATTAATCATTTAATCACATGATAACAAAATCAAACTAGAGGGGAGCACTCGGTAGAGTGCAAAACCTCCGCCGTCAATACTGCTGGGTCACTTAAGTGAACCTGATATCCTATTCATTGTAGGTCAAAACGGATCAGACTCTACTGAACCACGATTGAAAAAACTAAACTAGATCGACGTGCATGTAGAAATGCCAAAAAAATAAAATCGAAATTTTTTTAAAAAAAAGTTGCAAAATTTCTAATTTTTTTTTCTCTAACAAATTTTTTGGGGGGTTGGAAATCACTTAAAACATGTAGAATGCAAAAAAAAATTCAAACATTTTTCAAATAAAATCGAAATTTTTTTGAAAAAAAGTTGCAAAATTTTTTTTTTTTCTCTAACAAATTTTTTTGGGGGGTTGGAAATCACTTAAAACATGTAGAAATGCAAAAAAAAATTCAAACATTTTTCAAATAAAATCGAAATTTTTTTGAAAAAAGTTGCAAAATTTTGTTTTTTTTCTCTAACAATTTTTTTTTTTTTGGTTGGAAATCACTTAAAACATGTAGAAATGCAAAAACAAAAATTCAAATAATTTTTCAAAATGGCCGCCATAGCGGCCATATTGGACTTTGACCAAGTCCAAAATATAATGGCATGATCCTTGGACCAGACCTAATCCCCCCCCACCAAGTTTCGTCGAAATCCGTCCAGGAGTTTTTCCGTAATACTGTTCACAAAAAACAAACAAACAAACAAAGACAGGGGTGAAAACAGTAACCTCCGTCCATCTTCGATGGCGGAGGTTAATAATGTTTCTGTGTTCTACTTTTCTGTCTTATGATATCCATGATCTTATAATATTGAACATTTAAATATTTTAAAAGAAAAATTAATCTAATTTGTGTTGCACATCCGGCAAAACCTTCATGCCATTTCACAAATATTTTCACACCAAAAGTTTTTTTCAGGATTTTTCTCTTAATTTAAGTTTTCTTTTCCTTGTCAAAATACAACCTTCTTTCTTTCTTCACTGGGGATTGATATCTTTTAATTACGAAAGCAAATGTGGTGGACTTGTTGCCCCTCTTTCACCCCGCTCTCTCTCTCCCCATACATCCCCTTACCCTTTACTCTTACCTTTTCCTCACCATTAACTACCTCTTCTCTCTCCCATCCATCAATTTTAATTTTCTTCATTTATAACCTCACCATCTCCCCCCTCTACCCCCCACCCACCATAGTCTTCCATGACAAGTGACCAGTATTTTGCGGGTTTGACCCATTTTCTTTCTTTAAATCCACGGACCTGTTTTCATATCGTTAAAATCCATATTGGATGGAAACTACAAACAATTTCAAAAACGCAATGTTTAGCTTCCTTTCCACTCGCATGGATTCACACACACAGAGCGACAGATCTGTAGCGATCTCTATCCGATATGTAAGGTACTACTCTAATCTGACTCTATTGGCTGGGGGACGTCATGAGCTTTACCAAACCGACCAATTCCTTCAATCCTCATCAGTACGCACCGTCACTTCCTCTCGTCTGCCATTTGTCGTCGCCCCAAATTAATTGGTAGGCCTATTTGCCTTCCAATTCGCTCTTTGTCTTCTTACTGTGATATTTATCGGTACTTTCGAGTATTTTGAATGGTAGGATTCGATTCGGATTGTTTTCATTCGTATACAGGGTGTCCACAAATTACCGTTCCAAATTCAAACCGTAAAAAATTTTTTAAATAATAATGACATGGAATGCAATGATGCGGTTTGACGCTTGTGAAAGAACGAACATTTCTCTCAAAGTGTTCCTATCAAGATTTGTCAAGACCATCATATGGCATTCATCACCATTTATCATCACTTGGTCTCTATAAACCAGGCAACATTGCTCTTTATTGTGGGGACGCTATTTGCAGTAAATATGACGTCATGCGTCACAGGCAACAACTGAAAACGAAAAAAGTAAACAAGAAAAGGAGCAATCAGAGATTGCAGATCCTCACCAGGACTTGTTCTATGTGGTGTTTGTGTAGTTTTGTGTGGTGTTTGTGTATTGGTGTGTTACCTAATAATAAGAGACATAACGAGAACTGCCACTTTATAACTGCTGGCAGTGATGACCGGATTCCAAGACGTCCCGCTTTGATTGAGGTTGCTTTGATACGACCCCGGTTCTGCTCGGCCGTAATAAGTACTCGGGGGCACTTTGAGGGAGCAGACTTTAGTTGAGGTCATTAGGTCACCGACAGGTAACACGACGTAATCGGCGAGAGGACCCCGTCAGACCTAATTTTCACAAATGGCGTCTGCGGTTGTTTGACAACTCTCTGGATTGTGGTGTTATTGGTGGTCCGCAAACTCAGAGTCGGTGGTGGTGGTGGGTCTGAGTAAACGCACTTTGGCTCAGTTAGTGGCTGGGGATTGGTCTCAAGAATGTACCTGTCAAGTTTGGTTCGGTTCCGTTCACTAATAACCGAGAAATAACAATTTTAAGAAAATGGGCCAAAATGGGCCGTTCCTCGGCCCGAAGGGCCGCAATCGCACTTTGGGCTCTGTTAATGCCTGCGCATATGTGTCTAGTATATGCCTGTCAATTTTCATCGAATTCTGTTCACGAATCATGGAGAAATAGACGTTCAAATGAACTGTACACAAGAAAAGAGAGAACGCGAGCGGCGCTTAGACCCCATGGGGTGGAAGACCCCATGGGGTAAAAATTAAAGTATGAAATGCACATTTCAATACTATGATGAGAGTATACGTACCAGTGGTATGAACATTTCATTGCTTGGAGCAAGCATGGTGTTGGCTTAGTGGTTAGCGTGGCTGACTTGGGATCTTAGAGTCCTGAATTCAAATCCTGTTGGCTGCTGAATTAACACCAGGTGAGGTTGACTCAGGCTGCTGAATTAACACTAGGTGAGGTTGACTCAGGTTGATGAATTAACACCAGGTGAGGTTGACTCAGGTTGATGAATTAACACCAGGTGAGGTTGACTCAGGCTGCTGAATTAACACCAGGTGAGGTTGACTCAGCCTGTCATCCTTCCAAGGTTGGTGAAATGAGTGCCAGTATACTGGTGGAGGGGCACAGCTGTGCTCCAAGAAATTACAGCTACCTCGCACCCAAAGCTGCCAGACAAAGAACAGAAGCCGGTTGTGGTATCGTTTTGAATCCAATAGTCCAGGAGCCCAGAAGGTTTATTCAAGTGAAAAGCGCCGGAACGTTTGACCTCATGGGCTGATGGGGTCATCCACCGACATCACAAAAATGCATTGCTGCCGGGTCTGACCCGTGGCTTTCCCCCCGAAATCACTCAATTAGTGACGCCATTACCGATAAACCTATTTTGCTCAATATCTAGCAAACTATGCATGATAATAACACGAATAAGGTGTCTACACCTATGTTGTCATGGTCAATCATCACCCTGATGCTATGCATATTGCGAGAAAATGTATAGTTTACCACGTAAATGCATGGTTCATCCACTAAATTAGCGACGCCATTACGAAACTCACTACTGTATCTGAAAAACTGTGCGTGATAATATCACAAATAAGGTGTCTATACCGATATTTTTATGGTCAATCATTACCCTGACACCTGTGTTATTACTGGGAATGTGTAGTTTACCATGTAAATGTGTAGCCCACCCGCTCATTAAGCGACGCCATTACCGAACAACGATATATGGAAAACTTGCAAATGTGCAGTTCACAATTAACTTGATGTCCTCTTGAAATTACAAGTCTTCTCTATCACTTTCGTCACTCATCACTGTCCTCACTCCAAGCATTATCTGACTCTATCCATCTACTGAATTATCTTCCACGCCATCCCCATCATCCCCATGTGGACATGTGAGGGACTCTGGAACTGAACTTCCTGGATACCAGTCTGGTTCAAAGAGTTTTGAGATAACTTCCATCCATACTCTGTCGGACTCGCCCCACTAGTTAGATCTGTCTGATTAGCTCTCTTCCAGATTCTTGCCACATCGTGCGCCCTTTTCATATGATTACCAAGTGTCGGCGCACGGGGGAAGAGAGGCACAGTTTGTCTTCTTTATTCTGGCAAGGGGCTCCTTTTCGTCACCACCACCCATTCGCATGACCACCTTGTATCTGGCTTCATTAATGTCAGAGGTTGGAAGCCATACAGCACGCAGTCAAAGGATGTAACAGCTTGGACGTCTACCTCCTCAGCTGTTAGAGATCGCAATGCCATCACATGAGCTGCATCTGACTCCATCCGCTGGAAGGGCTTCACTTTGCCATTTCTGCAGAAACACGATGTGAAATCACAACCAGTCAAGCATGAAGGCCGATTCGTGCTTCAGTGATACCAGTCTGTTTCTTCTCAAGAATGTCAGCTAGTTTAGTGACATCAATGTACCTTCAGTGGTTGCCAGATCCATAGTCCATGATGATGTTGATCCCTTCCGACCTTCCAGAAAGCCAAAGCAGAATGATGAAGACGTCCGTATCAGTGGACCTTACTAGAATGTTACCAGTGGAAATGTTGTTTGCGTGAAAGGCAATGAGTGTGTCAGCTTCTTCATGTCGACATTGGAGGTGATTCGGTTCCTCTATTTGCAGACACATCATCCTCGTTGTTCTTCATCTCCATACACACACCACCATGTGAAACATAGTGTTTTTCTTCCAAGAAATTAACCATATTGGAGCTTCTTCCATTCCTCCATTACAAACCGGGCAAACTCTTCCTTGAATGATCCACTTTTGAGTAACTCTGTTACACTCTCTCGCTGAGCCTGGTCAGGTCCAGTAATGATGAATGATTGAGGAGTAGTTGAACGACGCAGGTTTCGCTCGTATCTTTGATTGATGGTGACTGGTACTTGTAGAGCACTAAATGGATTTGCTCCCCACGATACAAACATACTTTTGCCAAAAGATCCTTTGCCATGGTTGCATATGTGGACTTGCTGTGCTGCAGCACGGTTTAATGGAGGATAATACCGCCATCAATCACTGCGGCTGTTATTGGGGAAGACTGTTGTCATCGAGAAACACTTCCTGTCTGCTTTCAAGTTGCTTTGTGGAGATGCCTTGTCCGTCTTCAGGGAGTTCCATCGATATGGGCAAGAGAAAGTGGTACTTCAGTAACCGAGTAGCTAAGAATGTGATGCAGGATCAAGTGCATCGCTTGTCTCGGCAGCACAGCTAAGATTCGTCCAAAGACATCCCTGACTCCCTCTGCCGCATTCGCTCTTCGTGCTGCGGTCTTAGATTGCTTCCCATTCTCTGCAGCAAAGTTCAACATTTTTGTTCCTTGCCACGGAATCAAAACAGTGAACCATCGACTACACACCCATCCTCGAACCGAATTCGAAGTTTTTCCCCGTTCCAGTGTTCCAAGTAGGAAGTTTTGGTCTCCTCCTTCGCTGCTCTCCCTGATGACACATTGATGAGAGAATAAGTTGGAATGGGTTGCATGTGTTGTCCAAGGTGTTGGAGAGGGCATTCATGTCAGCATTGTCACGTTCAATTCTCCATTTCCTCACTGATTAGCTGGGTATAGACACCTTATTTGTGATATTATCATGCAGTGTTTTTCAGATATTAATGAAAATGGGGTTTTCCGCAATGGCGTTGCTAACTGAGTGGGTGAACTAAACATTTACACGGTAAACTATACATTTTCTAGCAATAATGTGGGTGTCAGTGTAATGATTAGCCATGAAAACATAGGTGTGGACACCTTATTCGTGATATCATCATGCATAGTTTGCTAGATATTGAGTAAAATAGGTTTATCGGTAATGGCGTCACTAATTGAGTGGTTTCGGGGGGAAGCCAGGGGTCAGACCCGGCAGCAATGAATTTTTGTGATGTCGGTGGATGACCCCATCAGGCCATGAGGTTAAAATCGTTCCAGGCGCTTTTCACTTGAATAAACCTTCTGGGCTCCTGGACGACAACTAACGGCGGTCATTTTTGCCAACATAACAAAGCACCTCTCTTTATCGCTTCCTCCACCTGTCGAGCGGCTAGGCAAGCGGCTTGCAAAGCGGTCAATACGGAACGGTTGGCTTGGAAAGCGATAGCAAGCCGCTTGTTAATGGAACACACCCCACCCCTTTATCCCTTTATCGATTGCTCCGCTTGCCAAGCAGCTTACAAAGTGTTTAATACGGAACGGTTGGCTTGGAAAGCGATAGCAAGCCGCTTACTAATGGAACACACCCCAGTCCTTGATCCCTTGATCGATTGCTCTGCTTGCCCAACGGCTTCGCAAGCGGCTTATAAAGCGGTTAATGCGGAACGGTTGGCTTGGAAAGTGATGGCAAGCTGCCTGTCAACGGAAAACATCCCAGGTGTAATTGTTGCCCAGGTACATAGTGGTCAGTGGATATCGTGACGTCATTCCTTGCTTCACTTGCCCGGTTTAACGCTTGC
>CM068960.1:68238393-68249702 GCA_035128595.1 Eptatretus atami | reverse complement strand
ACGATTGACACGACATAATACAGCGCAAAGATTCACCGTTTTAACAAATGTAAAAACAATGACACGGTCCACGTGTTGGTTCGCTTTGCTTGCGAGAACGGACCACAGCAAAACACTGCGGATCGTAAGTGTGGTGACGTCATTGTATATGCTCCACCTGTGAAAGATAATAATTAAACTCAGGGACTAAATTAAAATATCTATCTCGAAGAATTTTAATCAACGAGAACAAAATAAGTTATTTGCTGTTACTTATGATGTCCTCAAAAATGTGCGCGCCCAACGTGGGGCTCGAACCCACGACCCTGGGATTAAGAGTCCCATGCTCTACCGACTGAGCTAGCCGCTTTTTCACTTTTATAACGGTCACTCTGATCTCAAAGCGATATTAACGATTAGGGAAGGTATGTGCCCTTAGCTCGAGTCGGCTAGAGCATGGGACTCTTAATCCCGGGTCGTTGGTTCGAGCCCCACGTTGGTGCGCGCACATTTTTGAGGAACATATAGTACGCAAAATAAACTTTATTTTGTCGCGTTGATTGAAAATATCTTCGGATAGATATTTTTAATTTAGTCCCTGAGTTTTAATATTATCTTCACAGTGGAGATATACAATGACGTCACCACACTTACGGATCCGCAGTGTTTTGCTAGTGGTCCGTTCTCGCAAGCAAAGCGGAACCAAACACGTGGACCGTGCATTGTTTAATTTGTTAAACGGTGAATCTTTGCCTTGAATGTCGGTGTCATCGTTACCAGATCGGGAGAGATATGCTGCAATTCGAGTCTCTGCTAATGCCTGTTCGTTCCCGCAAACAAAATTCAACAGCTTGCCTAATGTTTACGGAGATAATGCGTTAGGCGATTCCATTAGGGCTGATATTTATGACAGTCAAACTTTTTTTCTCGGAAGAATTTCCAAAATTCGGGAGATGGTTACGCCTGCACGTGGCTTTCTGCATTCATACATGGCAAGTTCTCACGAAGATCCCGATTGAAACTCTGGGTGTGAAACAAAAAATGTCAAAAAATAGGAATGACGTCCATAAAAATTGAATATGACTCATAGTGGATGTATCATGCAGGTGCGGTAATCATCTCTGCTAAATGCACTGTCGATTCCCGCAACAGAATTCAAAAAGCTTGCCTAGTTTTCGGAGATAATTTTAGGCGATTCCCATTAGCGGACGAATTTTGACGTCAATAACTTTTTTTCGCGAGAATTTTCCAAAATCGGAGATGCGTTACTGTTGAGAATTTTATATAATTATATCTGCCAAGTTTCAGGAAGTTTCGATGGAAACTAGGCTGTGAAACAAAAAGTCCCAGACACACAACGTGGTAAGATTAGAGATCCTCCCACAGAGGATTCTAAAAAATCCACAAGAAGAGAGAAGAAGACAACAACGTGGAGTAAGACTCGAGATCCTCACGAGGGATGTAAAAAGTCCACAAGCAAGAGAAACAAGAACAACGTTGAGTAAAACTTAAGACCTCACGAGGAGGTAAAAATGTTTATTTTGCTGATTCAGGGTGTAGAACATTGTGCCATCTGGAACAAAGCCGAATAGAATGAGTGACGTCACCAGCCAAAGAGGCAAGCGTTTAAAAACGGGCAAGTTAAAGCAAGGATGACGTCACGATATCCACTGACCACTATGTACCTGGCAACCATTACACCTGGGATTTTTGTCGTTGACAGGCAGCTTGCCATCCTTTGTCAAGCCAACCGTTCTTCGCATTAACCGTTTAAAGCCGCTTGCAAAACCGTTGGCAAGGCAGAGCAATCGATTCAAGCGGATCAAGACTGGTCATGTGTTCCATAGTAAAGCGTTGCTATCGCTTTCCAAGCAACCGTTCCGATGACCGCTTTGCAAGCCGCTTGCTTAGCCGCTCGACAGTGAGGAAGCGATAAAGAGAGGGCTTGTATGTTGGCAAAATGACGCCGTTTAGTTGTCGTCAGGAGCCCAGAAGGTTTATTCAAGTTGAATAAGCGCCGGAACTTTGACCTCATGGCTGATGGGGTCGTCCACGACATCACAAAAAATTGCATGCTGGGTCTGACCCATGGTTTCCCCCCGAAACCACTCAATTGTACGCCTTACTGAAAAACCTAATTTCCTAAATATTCTAGCAAACTATGCATGATTAAAACACGAATAGGTGTCTACACCTATGTTTCATGGTCAATCATACCCTGGCTATGCATATTGCGAGAAAATGTAGTGTTTACCCGTAAATGCATGGATCATCCACTAAATTAAGCGACGCCCTTACCGAACCTCCTACTGTATCTGAGAAAACTGTGCGTATAATATCCACAATAAGGTGTCATATACCGATATTTTTATGGTTCAATTCATTACCCTGACACCTGTTGTTAATTACTGGGAAATGTGTTAGATTACCATGTAAATGTGTAGCCCACCCGCATCATTAAGCGACGCCATTACCGAACAGACGTATATGGAAAACTTGCAAATAGTGCAGTTCACATAATTAACTGATGTCCTCCTTGCATTACAAGTCTTCTCTTCACTTTCGTCACTCTCCATCACTGTCCTCACGCTCCAAAGCATTAGTTGACTCTCATTCTATGAATATCTTCCACGCCATTCCCCATTCCTCCTCATGGTGGGCCTGTGGGACCTCTGGGAAAGCTGGAACTTCCTGGATACCATTTTTGGTTTCAAAGCAGTTTTGAGACAACTTCCATCATACTCTGTCAGGACTCGCCCCACTAGGTAGATCGTCTGATCAGCTCTCTTCCAGATTTTGCCACCATCGTGGCCTTTTCATATGATTACCAGTGTCGGCACGGGGGAGAGAGGCACAGTCTTATCTTCCTTTATTCTGGCAGGGATCCTTTCGTCACACCACCCATTCGCCATGACCACCTTGTATCTGGACTTCAATGTCAGAGGTTTTGAAAGCCATTACAGCACGCAGTCAAGACTATGTAAACGAGCTGAGACGTATCTACCTCCTCAGCTGTTAGAGATCGCAATTCCATCACATGAGCTGCATCCTACTCCATCCGCTGGAAGGGCTTCAACTTTCCCTTTCTTGTAGAAACACGAATGTGAAATCACAACAGGTCGAGGCCATGAGGCCGATTCGTGCTTCAGGATGGACCAGTCTTGTATTCTTTCAAAGAATGTCCAGCTAGTTTAGTGACTCAATGATACCTTCCGGTGATTTGCACAGATCCTAGTCCATGATTGATGTTGATCCCTTCTTGACCTTCCAGAAATGCCCAAGCAGAATTGATGAGACGTCCGCTATCAGTGGACCTTACTAGAATGTTACCAGTGGAAATGTTGTTTGCGTTGAAAGCATGAGATGGTCAGCTTCTTCATGCGACATTGGAGGTAATACGGTTCCTCTATTTGCAGGCCATCATCCTCGTATGTTCTGTATCTCCTACACACACCATGTGAAACATTACAAGTTTTTCTTCAAGAATTTGAACCAATATTGAGCTTCTTGCCAATTCTCCATTACCAAAACCGGAAACTCTTCCTTGAATGACCACTTATGAGTTAACTCTGTTGCACTCTCTCGCATAGCCTGGTCAGGTCCATAAGATGAATGATTGAGGAGTAGTTGAACGACGCAGGTTTCGCTTGGTATTCTTTGATTGGTGGTGGCTGGTAACTTGTAGAGCACTAAAATGATTGCTCCCCACTATACAAACTACTTTTGCCAAAAAGATCTTTGCCATGGTTGCCAGTATGTGGACTTGCTGTTGCTGCATGCACGGTTTTAATGGAGGATAATACCGCCATCAATCACTGCTGGCTGTTATGGGAAGGACTTTGTCATCGAGAAACACTCATGTCTGCTTTCAAGTTGCTTTGTGAGAATGCCTGTCCGTCTTCAGGGGAGTTCCAATCGTATGGGCAAGAAAAGTGGTATTCAGTAACCGAGTAGCTAAGATGTGATGCAGATCAAGTGCATCACTATGTCTCAGCGACAACAGCTAATCGTCCAACGACATTCCTGACTCCCTCTTGCCGCATTCCTCTCGTGCTGCCGGTCTTAGATTGCTTCCCATTCTCTGCGCAAATTCAACATTTTGTTCCTTGCACGCGCTTCATAAACAGATGAACCATCGAATACACACCATCTCGAAGCAAGTTGAAGTTTTCTCCCCCGTTCCAGTGTTCCAAGTAGGAATGTGTGGTCTGTCCTCCTCGCTGCTTCTCCTGATGACACATTGATGAGAGAAAAGTTGCGAATGGGTTGCATGTGTTGTCAAGGGTGATTGGGAGGGGCATTCATGTTCAGCAATTGTCACGTTCAATTCTCCATTTCCTAGTGTTAGTGAGTATAGACACAGCTTATTTGTCGATAATTACATGCGAGTGTTTTTCAGATATTAATGAAAATTGGGTTATTCCGCAATGGCGTTGCTAACTGAGAGGGGTGAACTAAACATTACACGGCTAAACTTACATTTATCTAGCATAATTTAGGTGTCAGTGTAATTGATGACATGAAAACATAGGTGCTGGACGCTATTCGTCATATATTCATGCATAGTGTGCTAGATATTGAGTAAAATAGGTTTATCTGGTAATGGCGGTCACTTAATTGAGTAATTTCGGGGGGGGGGGGGGGAACCAAGGTCAGGACCGGCAGCAAGAAATTTTTGTCGATGTCGGTGGATGACCCCATCAGCCCACTGAGGTCAAACGTTTCCGGCGCTTTCACTCTGAATAAACCTTCTGGCCCTGGACTATGGATTTTCAAAACGACTTACCACAACAGCTCTGTTCTTTGTGAGTGGCAGCTTTGGTGTGCTAGGTAGCGTTAATTTCTTGGCAGCACAGCTGTGCCCCTCCACAGTATACTGGCAGCCTCATTTCACCAAACCTTGGAAGGGATGACAGGCGAGTCACCTCACCTTGGTGTTAATTCAGCAGCCTGAGTCAACTCACCTGTGTTAATTACATCAACCTGATGTCAACCTCACCTGGTGTTAATTACATCAACCTGAGTCAACTCACCTAGTGTTAATTCACACCTGAGTCAACCTCACCCTGGTGGTTAATTACAGCAGCCAACAGGATTGGAATTCAGACTCTAGATCCCAAAGTCAGCCACGCTAACACTCAAGCCAACACCATGCTTGCTCCAAGCAATGAAATGTTCATGACACTGTACGTATACTCTCATCATAGTATTGAAATGTGCATTTAATACTTTAATTTTTACCCATTGGGCTTCCACCCATGGTCTAAGCGCCGACTCGCGTTCTCTCTTTTCTTGTGTACATTCATTTGAACGTCTCATTTCTCCATGATTCGTGAACAGAATTACGATGAAAATTGAAGGCAGATATACTTAGACACATATGCGCAGGCATTAACAGAGCCCACAAGTGCGATTTGCGCCCTTCGGCGAGAACGGCCATTTTGGAACCATTTTCTTAAAATGTTTATTTTCTCGGTTATTAGTGACCGAACCGGAACCAAACTTGACAGGTACATTCTTAGACCAATCCCCAGCCACTAACTGAGCCAAAGTGGCGTTTATCAGACCCACCACCACCACCGACTCTGAGTTTGCGACCCACCAATAACCACCACAATCCAGAGAATTTGTCAAACAACCGCAGACGCCGATTTGTGAAAATTAGGTCTGACGGGTCCTCTCGCGATTTACGGACGTGTTGACCTGCGGTACTTAATGACCTCAACTAAAGTCTGCTCCTTCAACTCCACCCGAGTGTATTATTCGGCGAGCAGAACCGGGGTCGTCAATCAAAGCAACCTCAATCAAAGCGGGACGTCTTGGAATCCAGGTCATCACTGCAGCAGTGTATAATGGCAGTTCTCGTTATTGTCTCTTATTATTAGTACACACCAATACACAAACACCACACAAAAATACACAAACACCACATAAGAACAAGGTCGCTGGGAGGATCTGCAATCTCTGATTGCTCCTTTCTGTTACTTTTTATCGTTTTCAATTGTTGCCTCGTGACGCATGACGCATATTTTACTGCAAATAGCGTTTCCACCACAATAAAGAGCAGATGTTGCCTGTTAATATAGAGGCCCAAGTGATGATAAATCGGGTGATGAATGCGATTAATGTCTGACGAAATTGTGAGGGAACACTTTGAGAGAAATGTTCGTTCTTTCACAAGCGTCAAGAACACGCCATCAGTTGCATTCCATTATTATTAGTTTAAAACATTTTTTACGGTTTGAATTTGGAACCGGTAATTTCGTGGACACCCTGGTATACCGAATGAAAACAATCCGAATCGAATCCTACCATTCAAAATACTTCGGAAGTACGATAAATACACAGTATAAGAGACAAGACGCGAATTGGAAGGCAAAAAGACCTCCGATTAATGTGGGGCACGACCAGAGACTGGCAGACCGAGGAGGAAGTGATTGGGCGTTACTGATGAGATGTTTGAAGCGAATTGGTCGGTTTGGTCTTAAAGCTCATAGACGTCCCCCAGCCACTAGAGTCAGAATTAGAGTAGTACCTTACATATCGGATTAGAGATCGCTACAGATCTGTCGCTCCTGTGTGTGTTGATCCACTGCGAGTGGAAAGGATGCTAACATGGCGTTTTAAATTGTTTGTCAGTTCCATCCAATATGGACTTAAACGATATTTGAAAAAGTGCCTGGATTTAAAGAAAGAAATGGGTCAAACCCGCAAAAAATACTGGTCACTTGTCATGGAAGACTATGGTGAAGTGGGGTAGCAGGGGGGAGATGGTTTGAGGTTATAAAGAACAGAAATTAAAAATTGATCGGATGGGAGAAAGAAGAGGTAGTTAACCTGTGAGGAAAAGGTAAGAGTAAATGGGGACAGGGATGTATGGGAGAGAGAGAGGCGGGTGAAAGAGGGCAACAAGCTCCTCCACATTTTGCTTTCGTAATTAAAAGCATATTTCAATCCCCAGTGAAGAAAGAAAGAAGGTTGCTATTTTGACAAAGGAAAAGACAAACGTTTAAATTTAAGCAACAAAATCCTGAAAAAAAACTTTTGCGTGTGAAATATTTGTGAACTGCATGAAGGTTTTGCCGGTGTGCACACAAATTAGATTAATTTTTCTTTTAAAAATATCTTAAATGTTCAATATTATAAGATCTATGGATATCATAAGACAGAAAAGTCAGAAACACAGAAACATTTTACATCCGCCCATCGAAGCAATGGAGGAGGTTACTGTTTCACCCCTCTGTCTTTGTTTGTCTTGTTTGTTTGTTTGGAACAGTATTACGGAAAAACTCTGGACGGGATTTCGACGAAACTTTGGTGGGGATTAGTCTGGTTCCAAGGATCAATGCCATTATCATTTTGGACTTGGTTCCAAAGTCTCAATATGGGCTAATTGGACGGCCATTTTGAAAAATTATTTTGAATTTTTTGTTTTGCATTTCTACATGTTTAAGGATTTCCAACCAAAAAAAAAAGAAATTGTTAGAGAAAAAAAAAAACCTAAATTTTGCAACTTTTTTTTTCAAAAAAATTTGATTTTTATTTGAATAAATGTAATTGAATTTTTTTTTGCATAATTCTACATGTTTTAAGTTTAATTTCCAACCCCCCCAAAAAGAATTTGTTAGAGAAAAAAAAAAATTTGTGCAACTTTTTTTCAAAAAGAATTTCGATTTTTATTTGAAAAATGTTTGAATTTTTTGCATTTCTACATGTTTTAAGTGAATTTCAAACCCCCCCCAAAAAATTTTGTTAGAGAATAAAAAAATTAGAAATTTTGCAACTTTTTTTCAAAAAAATTTCGATTTTATTTTCTTTTGGCATTTCTACATGCACGTCGATCTAGTTTAGTTTGTTCAATCGTGGTTTCGAGTAGAGTCCTGATCCGTATTTGACCTACAATGAAGTAGGATATCAGGTTCACTATTACGCCAGCAGTATTGACGGGCGGACGATTTTGCCACTTCTACGATGCTCCCCTATAGTTATTTTTGTTATCATGTGAAATTTAAATGATAATTAATCGAAGAGAGTGTAATCAGGAGTCAGCAAGAAACGAACAGCTGTTTTCCACGACAGGAGTCGGGAATTTGGCCAGGTTGTTGGACAAATGGCATTCCTCCTTTTGAAAGATGCCGTGGGCATTGTTGCTGACGGGTCACCAATCGAAAGAAGGGACACCTGACTTAACTCCTCTCTGAACAGATGGGTACTCATGACGTGATGCCTTTACCTGTGAAGGCACCTGCAGGACGGTCAATTTATTAGTCGGTTTGTTTGTCGAACCCAGACTAGACAGCGAAGGTGGGTTAGACTACCCTGTGCAGTGACCGGATTACGCTCGCTGGCCAAGCACATTTATGAATTTTAGAGAAGGCCTGAAAATTTTAAATGTAGATCTCGGGCTCATGGTAAATGGACACCAGACAAAGATGAACTGATCAAGAACAACATATTTAATACAAAAAAAGACAAATATTTAATGTGACAATAATTTTTGGCCCGGAATTTGGCCTTTCCCTAAGGCACATGCCTTGTCTGCCTTAATTGGTTAATCCAGCACTGACCCTGTGGTCTTCCTGTGGATGAAAACAACTGATTGTTTTGATCAAACCATTAGTAAAAAGTCGGTACGTCCTTCCGTGGTACGTAAGTATCCAGGATGGATCCAACTCAAAGAGGAAGCAACACGCGTTACAGAGCATTCAAAATCAATAGAGGACTCTGTTGCAAAAACATTGAGGGGACACACGTTTGCAACTAAGGGAAAAAGGAACGTTTAAATTCAATGAGCAAAACCAGATCAGTGACAAGCTGGGAAACATGATATGCTGAAGACCATGAAACGACCACAGTCCACAAATTGCACAGAAACGTGGCCTTGGGGTTTGCCACGACTGGGGCAACATGCTCGTAAGGAAGAATTTCTCAACGGAATATAAAATGCACCGTCGCGTCATTCAAGTACCTATCCGGTGATTTGCTCAGGTTGTGCCGCAGGAATGCAACAAAGAAGAGAAATTGAAATTTGTGTCGTAGACTGCGCTGTGGGTGGCAGCTACGGCGGTGTTCCGAATAGCGGTTGGTTTTGATAGTGCTGTATTGGGTGGTGTCGTGGGTTGTGGGGAAACGTTAACAGACTCGCATCTGACGACCATAGGGCCACTATCTTTTCGTCGACATTGAGTATTATCATATGACACTGGGTTGTGGTAGTATACGTCGAAGGTTCACACCCTGCTCTTATAGTGGCTCTGTCACGACATAATATATTAAACATCAGTCCTATTCATTATATTTTTTATCGCCGTTAATCCATAGCCAGCGCCAAACTTACCTGCATCCTTTCACCAAACACGTCCATTCTCGGCTTTTATCCCTTTGGCTCTGAAAAGTCCCTTGTATGTGCTACTTAAATGTTGTCTGATGGACTCGACTCACCTGTCCCCATCCTTCCTGCTCGCTCACAGATGCTTGACACCCACTGTTATGTTCGTTCTCCTCATTAATTCGCTCCGCACACACGCTGTGTGAATTGTTGTATCATGTTTCTCTCCTCTTTAGCCACCCCGCTCATGCTGTCGTACTAAAAGACCTCCAATGTTGTTCTTTGTTTTATTGTTTCTTCGTTGCGTTAAGCCTCACCACGAGACTGCAATGTCGAATGAGTGTGAGCACTTCCCCTATAACAATATATAACAATAGATAGCGAAGTGTCAATAAGTATAGTCATAGTAAAATTAAATAGGCATGATGGGCACACATCTCTCTTTGTCATCTCGTGGAGAAAATGTTGAACACTTTGCATTTGGAAAAAAGCCATGGGAAAGCCCCAATAACCAGGCGACTTCCTCGCGCATTCAATCCCGATTTATATGAAATCCACTCTCGCCACCGATAGGATAATCGGAGGCTGTTATGGGGTTATCACTTTCACATCGCAACAGGTTCGTATGTCTCTTCTGTCGTTTTCCTGGTCTGCACCCTCTGCTGCTTAGCCATGTTGCTGTGCTCCCGCTCTATCCACATTCTACCCCGTTCCCATTGGTCTGTTCACCGCAGAGGAGTGCGAGACTAGTCTAACAACAAAAAAACACCAGGGAGTCTTGAGAACACTGAACCCGCGTTTCTCCAGTGCCTGTAGCTCCCAAGAAGAACCACAGATCTATTATTCTACATTCCACTTCTTCGTTCTCTCTCCTTATTTTTTTCCCCCACCTGTGGAACCTTAAACCCTTGCATGATTCCGCATTCAATCTCATTCTTCCGCGTCCAAGGTCCTTTAAGACAGTTTCATGTTTACTCCGCACTCATCGGTTCAGTGATAAATGCATTAACGCCATTACATGACAAATACTCCTTGTAACACTGTCGTCTTCACCTCCAAAGTTCTAACCCGTACCCCTACCCCCGAGAAGGACGATTCAAACCCATACCTGACTTTTCCATCATGATCCTCAGCCAGTTATACTTCCCGTCCCTCGCAAATTTGTGCGTTTGCACGGTAACCCACTCTTGTACCTACTACTGTGCTCAGTCGCTCTGTAAGACAATAAAGTCTCTCGCCAAGTCCTCTAATTAGACAAATCTTCCTCTCAATTTTATCTCTTTATCGCCTTGACATGATTGATGTCTTCACTTCCCACTCTCTTTCGTGCACTCGTGCTGTTTCCTGTGACTTTCTCACTGTACGCTCTAACTCGTTAAATCACCAATTAACTGTGTGTCATACTCTTCGCCATGACATCCTCCACTTGAGCCTCGAGGCTGCCTTAACATGATTTATTAAAAAAAACCATAGTAATTTGGTCAATCGGTGCGAAATGCCGAGGCAAGGGTTGTTGCAGGTATATAATTTTCGCGTGAGCACTACGTCACCTTGCAGAGGAAAATTAGTATCAAAATACATGCCATGCACTCTATAAAGTATCTACGTACGACGTATTCCGGCGTATGCCGAGCTCTATTAGAAGCCAAGGGACTGACATTGCTGTACTTTGTCATGTGAGCAGTATGAAGGTAGCACTCTACAACTTTGCCTAAATCTGAATGTATATGTCGATGTGTATGTGTCAGCAGAGCGTGCAGAATTAACCTCCTCTGGAAATTTTATAGGTACGAGTTGGCTAAGGAAACCAGCTAAATATAAACGTCAACATGGATTTGCACCCATTAGCATGGAATCCTAATTGAGAGGAAGAAGCCGAGAACAGAAACTACAAGAGGTTGCAAAACACAGGGGATAAAAGAAGGGATTTGCAAAATTAAATGTATGTTAATATAAGCAGCAAAGCAAGTTGAAGAATTCTACCATGAAGGTGGTAGAAAAC
>CM068960.1:68214178-68232791 GCA_035128595.1 Eptatretus atami | reverse complement strand
AGATTAAATGATTTTTACAACCCTGTAATCTCACACACTGTGTATGGCTCATTACCCAACATAATGAAACTTTTTATTCTTGCCAAAACGAAGTTTTTGCAAGATATGTTAGTCAGCTTGTATGTTTTTTTTTGTTGTTTTTTTGTGTTTGCTGTAATCACGTATAAAAAATTCTGCAGAAGCCACAGTTTATCATTGGAATTTTGTAACTTGGCATATCAGAGGCCTATGGGAGGTCCCTTTCAGTGGATAAAATTTTGAAGGTCAAGTCACTTTCTGTCGCCAATCAGGGAGTCGACGAAACCCTTATTTTTGGTTTAATTTTTGATCGGATCGTTCTTCAAACTTCATCGGAAATATAAGTTTCATGTCTGGCGCCTCAGCTGATTAATTTTTGGTGGCGATTGGCCTTGACCTTCATGGTTAGCGCCTAAGGTCAAAACATATTTGACCCAAGGTCAAATTGTCAAAGTTTTAGGAACCATATCTGTGTACGCTCAAATTGGAACACTCGATGAGTTGCTTTCTAGATATGTCAAGCTGAGCATTATGGACGTCATTTGGTTGACGTTTATGAGGCAAACGCATATTTTTTTTTTCATGATTTTACTCTGTGAACGATTCTATCGGAATCTCTCGTAGGCAGATATTTCACTCAAGGAGTCGCTCCGGTGGATAAGCAGCTCTGTTCACCTTCAGTGTGACCTTAATTAAGTCGCCACGTGGTCACCTTTTGGCAAGATACGGGTCACCCGCGGGTACATTGTTTATTTTGTTTTTTAACCGCCATGCTGTTTATGAAGTTCAATTGTCAGAGTTTCAAATTATACCATGTTGTAAAATTCAAAACTAAAATATGGCCAGAAAATGTAATTTTCATTGCTGAATCTGGGCACTCTTTGTCAATGTTTACATGCATTACATTTTATTACACTGACGTAGAATGAAAAAGGATGAAAAGAACTCGTCTATTCTTTAGTTATTTTTATGTACAATATCAAATATGATTCATGATTGGCAGCAGATAAGATTGATATGATATTGATTACGAAATGTGTATGAGCAGTTGAAATCTATGTGAGAGAACATTTTTTCATCAATGAGGATGAGAACCATGCATGAATAAAGTGGTGTGTGACTGATGATTTCTGATTACTAGTATATGTATAATATATATATATATAGAGAGAGAGAGAGAGAAGAGATTGGTGAGAGAAAAAAACAAGGGACAGGGGAGGTTTTGCTAAACAAGATGAAAAAAATATTTAAAAAAGAGAAAAGAAAAGAAGGAAAAGGAAAATGAGAAGAGAGCAAGAAACCAGGGATACATGTGTATTATAAAATTATATAGATCTGCGGACTTCACCTCTCTCTGTTCTATTTCACCTCTTTTCCATTTGCTCAAGGTTCATCTGCCATCTGCTTGGAAATCAGGAAACATCACCGCCCTGCCATAAAAAGGCGCATAAACAGATCCTTGAACTACAGACCCAATCAGCCTTTTTCCCAATCATCAGCAGGTTTTATGGAATTCATCATCTCTTCAGACATTAAATCCTTCCTTTCTCCATGAGACTTAGTTTACCAGTCTTCTTGTTCGACCAGGTCCTCTACCCTGGATTTGCTGCTTCTGCTCTTCCACAATGGAAATAGAGACATACCTACATAGACACAGAACATAAACCATACGAAATTAATCCCTGGCATTCACGTGCTTTTGACAGAGTCTGGCCCCCGCCCTGCTCACCAAACTCTCATTACAACAATATATAACACAAGACACAACACAACATATAGACACACCAGACATATACACATACTAACCAATGCAACAGACACAAACAGAATAGTAACACACAGAGAGATAATATAACATACATACACCAATACTATACACATAGATAACAAGGCTGAAATATATCAGGTAGCATTCTGGGCCCTGTTCTTTTGTCTGTTTTCAATCATATACTCTCCACCTACATATGATCTCATTATCTACATATGCTGATGACTTCCACCCTCTGCCGTACCACTTCATCTCAGGAACCGGCAGCAGAGCTTCATTATCGCTCCTCAGTCTGGATAATCAACACTGGTCCACACTGGGAATATGTCTTTCAATCCCTTGAGAAATCTCACACTCTCCCTATGTCTCTCGAATGGCCCCCCCCCCCCATCGACTTTCTACCCTCCTCTGGGTCTTCTTCAAGCTTCTGGGTACTCACTATCTGCCATGATTTCCTGCGAACCACTTTCAAACCTAGCCATCCAAAGCCAGAATCGCCGACTGCAAATACCTCATGTCGTGCAAGTTCTTCCTCGGCCCACCCGAGCGCCATGTACCACATAACAAAGCTTTGCTGCAGCCTAGATGGAGTACCGCCTCTTCCCTCCAGGCTGGTGCTCCTGCCTTCTCCCTTTCTCGGCTTCACTACATGTAGGGAAACCAAGGCATTTAGGATCATTGCCATCTCCCGCAGTGAGGCTGAGTCTTTGGGCCTCTCACTCTCTCACCGCCAGGCATGTTAGGTGATCTTTGATCATAGTCCACCGTCTCCTCTCCCCCCCCGCTCTGCTGCATATGCTCCCCCCCCTCCCCCAATTTCCAGCAGGGCGCTCAGATCCGCAGCAACCTCTTTCTTGGTAAAACTACAAAATCTCGAATTCCACGCTCACCTTCACTCTTTCATTCCTCTCTCTTACCCAACCTTTGGGAATACACTCCCACACTCTCTTCAATCCCAATTTCTTCCATCCAGTTCTTCAAAACAGATGTTCACCACATTTCTGTTCCCTTGTCTGTATTTAAAGTCTGTGTGGAGGTGCCTTCAATTAGATAGTAGATTTTGTTTACCTCACGTTTTTCTTCATCTATTCTAATAATCCAGCAAATCTCTGTGTGTGTGTGTGTGTGATGTGGTGGGTGTGTGTGTGTGTGGTGTGTGTCTGTCTGTCTAGCCGACCGCCGTTTTCTCAGACAACTGCCGTCCGATCTGATTGAAACTTCACAGGAATTATTGCCGGGGCCCGAGATGTGCCTTTCGAGGTTTTTGATGTCAATCGAGACGAGCGGTCCCAAGATTACGGCCATTTTATTGCTTGTTTCAGTGTTGAAAAGTGATTATATGGCAGCTGAAGTGTCGTTCCCACCTTTCTCTGCCATTTTTTCTCAGAATAATGATGACAGCATAATTAAATAATAGCACAATAATTGGCAGTACACATATAGCACAATAAATTGAATAAAAATAATAACGTGATTACAATGACCCAATGTCTGTCACCAATAACGACCTATATATTGTCTGTCAACCCAGACAGGACAACGGTGCTATAACGTCACAATGCTTCCTCTATCTGATTGAAATTCGCCAGGAATCATTGCCCAGGGGCCCCGCGGATAGTGCCTTTTCGGAGGTTTGATATCAATCGGACGAGCGGTTCCCAGTTACGGCGTTTATCATGTCGACCAATGGACAAGACACGAGTGCTACGACGTCACAATTACGTCACAATTAAATGTTTATTTATTTATTTATTTATTTTGCACGATTGATGGTCCAGATCTGATTGACTTAGCCAGGAATATTAGCTGGGACCGCGATGTGCCTTTTTCGAGTTTGATTTATCGAGACAGCGTTACCAAGTTACGCCATTTATCTGTCGACCAATGACAGACACGGTGCTTATGCGTCACAAATTGACGTTACAATTAATGTTTATTTATTTTATTTATTATTTTTGTTTTGCCAGAATGAACGAGATCCAGATCTAGAATTAGAAAAACAATTGCCAGAGATTAGACTAGGAGAGACCACAGACAAGAGATGTGCTTTTCGAGGTTGATATTAACGGCCCGAGCGGTTACCCAAGTTACAGGTCAATAAAATATACAGATACAGACACATATACACGGAGAGGAGAGAAATTAGAAAAGATGGACAGAGACAGCGAGAGACAGACATAACAGAGAGAGAAGCAGAAGACAGAGAGAGAAGAGAGAAGAGATAGGAGACACGAGAACAGAGAAGAGACAGAGAGGGATAGAATAGAGAGAGAGAGATAGGGTAGGGCAGAGAGAGAGAGAGCGAGGGTTGGGAGTGGGGGCGAGAAGAGAGGACCGGGCGAGACTAGGGGTGGAGCACTGGGAAAAAACGAAAAGGAGAAGACAACAAAAAAAAAAAAGAAAAAAAAGAAAAGAGGAAAAAAAAGAAAAAAAAAAAAACAAAAAAAGAAAAAAAAAAAAGACAAAAAAAAAAAAGAAACAAAGAAATAACAAAAAAAAAAAAAGAAAGAAAAAAAAAAAAAAAAAACAAACAAAAAAAAAAAAAACAAAAACAGAAGAGAGAAGAGAGAGAGAAGAGAGAGAGAGCAAGAAGGAGAGAAGAAAAGAAAAGAAAAGAGAAAAAGAAAGACGGGAACATAGGGAGGAGAGAGAGAGACAGACTAGAGAAAAGATAAGACAGAGAGAGAGAACAGAGAAGAGAGGATAGGGAAGTTGGGGCGAGACAGGGGGGGAGAAAGAGAGAGAAAGAGAGAAGAAGAGAGAAGAGAAAAGAAAGAGAGAGAGATAGAAGAAAGAGAGACGAATACACATAACAGAGAGAGAAGGGAGAGAAGAAAGACAAAAAAACAAGAGAAAACAAGAGAAAGACAAAGGAAAAAAAAAAAAAAAGAAAGAGAAGACAAATAAACAAAAATATACATTACATAAAATATATATAAGATATACACAATATAGACAGATAGAGAACACTAATAATAGATATATAACACCAAAAATAAAGATAATAACCACAAAAATATATAACACATATATAATATAACAGAGAATATAGATACACGAAATACATAATAATATAATAGACAACACCAAATAACACACAAAAAACAATACAGAATATATAAAACGCACAACTAAACAGAAGACAAAAAAACATAACATTATAGAATATAATAAATAATATAGAAAATAATATATAACAAATAGATACATAATATAAGAAAAATATAAATATATACATATACATATATTAATACACAACAGATAGATAGAGATAGATAAGTATAGAGATAGATAATATATAGAGATAGATAGTATAGATATATAATAGACACAGACAGTTTCCCAACACACAATAGAGAGAATACACATACATAAAATATACTTACACACAATATAATTATCGAGAGAGACACATGAGATATATACACTTAATATACATATAGAAATATACAGACATATGACATAATCACAAAGATATAATAGAGCATTAACCCAAACCAGTGACAACACAGATATAAAGAACATATATAACAAAAAATACAAAAAATATAATATAAACAATCATATTCTACTTCCCAATATGGAGACCTAACATATCATAATATACATACATATAGAGAGAGAGGATAAGAGAGAAGAAACAATACAACACATACATATATAAACACATATACATAAACACACACAAACAGACACAGACAACATATAATACAACAGACACAGAATAAACAAAAAGATGATAACACACCTCAATGAGGAGAGAACATAGATTATACAATACCCAATACACACACAACATACATAATAACATACAACAGAAAAGATAAATAACAACAAAAAAACATACAAGAATAAAACACACACAATAAACAGAAGTGGAATTGGACACAACACACACACATAAACAAATTACATACAACAAAAAAGATAAACAAAAACAAAAAAAAAAAAAAAGAAAAAGAAAAGAAAAATAAACAAGAATATAACAACACAACAAAAATAAAAAAGAAAAAATGGAATAGAAGAAAACAAAACAATACCAACACACATAACAATAATAACAATAAACACACAGAGAATATAAAACACAAAGAAAAAATAACAATAAAAAACCCACAATACAAGAGAGATAAGGAACACAACACAAACACAAAAAAAATACTAAAAACATAACAGAAAAATATAAAACAAAAAAACAAGAAAACATAAAATACACATACAAGAATAGAAATACACATCCCCAAACACATATACATACACAATAAAACATACCATATAAGAACAAGAATAACAACACATTATACAACATAGACACAACACATACGGTGGGCTGCAGAATAAAAGGATACGATAATGGACGAGAGGTGACAACCTCAGTAACCACGGCGTAACTCATCTTGGCGCCTAGCCAAAGTATCACTGTGAGGTAGATAGAGACCCAAATTAAAATCCATATTATCTAAAGCACCTGTATCCTGAGATAGCAGCACCTCCAACTCTGTAAGACCCATGCGAGCTGTCCATTATGTTTTGAATCCCATGTGTCAAGTTCTGTCCTTGGTGCATTTCTATTTCCCTTGCACCTCAAAACACTCATTTCCTATGATCACCACTCATTCCGACGACTCAGACTCTCCACACACAGACAGGCTGCACACTTCCAATGGCTGAGTTTCGACATTTCCGACATTCCTTAACCTTGCCGGACGCACTGACCAACCTGGGGCACTTCGACCTCCAGGGCACATTCTCGGACCGCCAGTGGTATCCACACACGTTTCGGCCTCGAGACACATACCGGTGCTGTAGTCTGGAAGTGGGCTCACAGCATTCATCACAGGCACTCCACACACACATTCAGGGTCACGCATACGTTAACCCATCGACAGTCTCTTCATTATCATAAAATTAATTTCTACCTTAGCTCATCGTCCGCACCATGTATGCATGTGCCCACGTAGCTGCTTCGTTCCAGAGTCACCTCTGTCCGTCGCTTCTCCCAGCAGGTTGCTCATCATTGATTTGCCACACTCCTCTGGGGCTGTCAGCTCCACATGCTGGACACTGCTCAAAATGGTTTTCATTCGTCAACAACCCCATAATGCTCCCTCAATGTCTCCTTCACCAGGTTTGCTCTAATTGTGGTTTCATCGGGCGAGTGATGTCAATCACTCCGCACCACTAACATTACTCCCTGTGTGATGTCACACCATCCCATATTATTGTGCTGTTCTACTTCCTGGCTCCATTTTCTTTTCCATTCGATCGTTCTTCCTCTCTGAACCTTTTGAGTTGTTCGTTATCTTTCCGGAGTTTTTCCATCTCCGTGTTACTCCAACTTTGCTCTCTCCTTTAGTTGGTCAATTTCAAATTCGTTTTCTTTTTGTTTTCTATCCCACCGTCTCTCATGTTCTTCATTCTCCAATCTCATCGCTTCCTTCAATTTGTTGATTTCCTTTTCCTTTTCATTCCTTGTTCTTTTTGTTTTATCCCACTGTCTCTCTTGTTCTTCCTTTCCAATCTCATCGTTTCCCTCAATTGGTTGATTCTCCCTTTCCTGCTTCATTCGTTGTTCTTCCAACATCTCCACGTACTCCAACCTTGCTTTCTTCTTTATGTTCTTGTCCTTTTGTTTCCTCTTCCACTGTCTCTCATGTTCTTCATTCTCCAATCTCATTGTTTCCTTCAACTGGTTGATTTCCTTTTCCTGTTTCATTCATTGTTCTTTCACTATCTCCTCGTACTCCAACCTTGCTTTCTCCTTTAACTGTTTGATCTGCCCAGTGTGGTTCCTTAACGTTCATTCTCCGTTCTCTTTCTTTCCTCTCTTAACATCCTCAGCTCGTTTTGTAATTCCGTCTTTGTTTTGGTGTTTTCCGTAACTCAGAAGGTTTTCCCATAATTCCTCTCTCATCTCCGCACCTCTTTTGCATGCTTCCTCCTCATTTCGTCCAATTTCTTACCGTATTCCTTTGTTGTTTCCAGATATTTCTTCTGTTCCTTCTATCGTCTCTTCTTGGATTTCTCTTATCCAATTGCCTGTTCTTACCTTCCTTCAGTAGTTCCAATTCCAAATCGTGTTCCCGTTTTTCCTTTTCCAGCTTTGTTTTCCATTCTTCTTTCAAGTTCTTCCTATCCCGAGAATTACTAATTTGCTCTTCCTTTATTCTTTCGTTCAGTTCGCTCTTCTCTTGTTTCAACTCATGGGTACTCCACTCTACTCCCTCATTTCTTCCTGTAGTTCTTCGAACTGTCTTGACTTTTCCAACAATTCTTCCTTCCTTTGCTCCGATATTTCTCTCCTCTTTTTATCTTCTGTTCTAGGCTTTCTCTTATCTGATTGCCTGATCTTACCTCTTCCTTCAGTTGTTTCAATTCCAAATCGTGTTCACATTTTTCCTCTACTTTTTTCCAAGTTCTCCCTAACCTGGGAGTTACTAGTTGCCTCTTCTCTATTCTTTTGTTCAGTTTGCTCTTCTCATATTGTGATAAGACCCTCATATTTCCAACTGACGGGTAAACAACACTACTTTATTCTTTTCTCCACATAGTTCGTCGACTCTGTTGGCTAAGTCCTCTTTCAGCCCCGAATTCGTTCATGTTCATCGGCCAATTGTTGTAATTGTTTGTACCCCCTCGTACATATCATTTTTCTGAACCTCGTCTGCGTGCCGTTGTGCCTCGTCCAATTAATTGTACCTCTTTATATAATTCTCATAACGCCTCACCTGTTCCAAGGCATCCCCCAATTGTGTCTGAAGCTTGCCAATGTTCGCGTAGTCGTCCTGCTGCCTGCCATGGCGCATGCCGTGACCAGTGGTTTGAACCGGTGGCTGGAGCCTCCCCTCGTGTTGTGCCTTTGTTGCGCTATTAATAGCCCACTCCCGCTTCGTGTCGTGCCGAATGGAGCCGCGCCGCCATTTTGCGACTCCATTTTCTTTATAATTTCCAAGTTTTTTTTTACACCCGATCCGCTCAAAATAAAATCAAATCAAATTTGGAGGGTTTTTTTTCCTCGCGCCTCTCGTAACCAATGTTCGGGGTGCGAAATGCACCACAGGTCCAAATATCCACTCCTGACACCAGTGTTAAGGATTCAGCGGTGGCGGGATTCTCACCCGACTCTTGGCGCTACCCTCACCACCACCGTTTCCGGGGTTTATAACGCCGGCTGGCTCGGCACAGGCCTCGGGTCACGCGTCTTCAATCGCGATACCAACGTAATCCTGGACCTTACCAGTTGGGGAAATAGACCCCGGTTACAGACTGGTTTGTCAGATGCTGAGCGTTTTCTGCCAGTCTGTAACCATTTTGGTTTTATATACCAATCGAACGGATCGTTCCTCGACGCGACACAATTAATCCATAGCGGCAACTTCACGAATCAACCAGATTTTTTGGGGAACATAACACAACGCAAAATTCACAACAATGTATTAACAATCTATAACCCTTCTTAACTAGGGAACTACGGGTTTTGAGGGGTCCTACGAGATATACCTTAAACAACATGCAGACAGAACAGACAGACAGCATGCAGACAAGACAAAGTACTTGGTGATGTTTCATGGACGAGGGAAAGTGTCAAAAGCACGAATGTCGCTCGTAACAAGCCGATGTCCACGGATTTGAGCCCCTCAAGCTGCCGAAATGGAGGCGTCCTACTCTTGCTCCCGGCAGCCTCGCGCGTTCAAACCCCGCGAGGTCGACTGCACCAGACTGTCAGATCGACGATGGGTTTCAGCTGATTTCTCTCAAAGGTCCAGCATACAAGTCCAGCCTGGCCTGTTCACCAGACAAGGCCAAACCGGGGTGCCGGGCTCCGGCAGGCTGGGTCCATGGGATTCCAAAACGTTGTCGAGCCGTGAGGTGAGTCGGGAGTCAGAGGCTCCGGTCTAGAGCAGGTTGAACCTGTCATCACCTCCTCTCGAAGCCGACTCCAGACTCACACAGCAGCCAGGTCCTCTCAGTTCTTTTCCACCTTTTCCTTTCCTTCTCGCTTCGAAACCCAGGCACCCTCGAAAACCCGACTGCCGTTTTTGTACTTCTCCAAAAACTGAACTACTCCAAGAGGTCTTCGTTCGCTGCCCACCGGCTCCTCCCTTTTCGAAGCCGACAAACTCCTCCCCTTAGTTTCACTCCTCTTTTTGGCCACTCCCTCTCAGCCGACTGGCGGGGCCCGTCCGGAGAGGGGAAGAAGAAGAAGCCCTCGGCACACCACCACTGCACAAACAAATAACAGCCTGTGACACCTCCCGACACACATGTAACGTCCATTTTACCGAACAGCCTGGCAAACATGCATTTAATGGGGATCTAGCTAATCCTATATTTAGTAGCAACTAAGGGCCATTTCCACAAAATATTATACAATTTTACATGTGCCTACTCATAAAAGTAAGGTTTGATTTGGCTTGGATTTGTCAGCCACACTGACGTTCATACTGGCCGCCATCTTATTTTTACATTTTGGGCTTTTTAATCATGTGATTAATGATTTCATTGGATTGCTTGTGTCTTCAAACCTATATTTAGACACTTTGTTTGCATTTCTATCATATGGGTTGCTAAGATATGATAAAATAGAGAACGGTGGCCATATTTGGCACCATACTGTGCCGCCATCTTGGTTTTGATATTTTGAGTGTTTTATCATGTAATTAATGATTTTATAAGATTGCTTGTGTTTGAAAACCTACGTTTCGACACTTGTTTGCATTTCTAATCTAGTTAAGATATGATAAAAAAACAAATGGCGGCCATCTTGAAAAGCACAAGGAGGATTTTCGGGGACTTTTGGTATTTTTTTAACTCATTTTTCTGGACCTTTCCTGAAATTTTCAGCTTGTTATAAATTTTTTCCAGGTTAACTTATAATTCTTGGCCTAATTCGTAAAAGGATATCATCGTAAAAAGCTAAGTATAATACCTGAAGTGGCTTCCCCCCCCCCTTATTCCTTTAATTCTTATGAGAAAAACTGCTTTAATTTTTCGTTGTTTCCATATTCGTCGCACTTTTCAGGAATGCATCCCTGACGTAAAGGCCCTGTCACACCTTGACGATTTAGCCAGCGTATGCCGACGTATGAAAAATTTGTCTAAAACGCTGGCACACGTCGAATACGTTATGGGTAAGTTTTGTATACGTTAAGAGCACGCTGGCATACGTTGTCAGTACGCCGAAGCTCGTCGACAAATTTTAACATGCTTGAAATTTTTCGACGTATGCCAGCGTATGACTCTACGTTCCGCATACGCTGGCATAAGTTGTAGGCACGTTACGCGATCGTTGACACACCGACACACGTACTTGTAAGTTACTCATAAGTCGAAACACGTGGAGGTAATGTTTAGCGTCAGGTTCCAGACTCCATGGTTTTTTTTTTTCTTCGCATGAGGTGATGTTGACACTTCGATTTCTAGTGCGTTATAATAATATAATTAATAGGCTGCCGCTCAACGATTTAAATCATAACCGCACTAGAAATCGAAGTGTCAACATCACCGTCATGCCGAAGGAAAAAAAAAACCCATGGAGTCTGGAACACTGACGGGTTCCTCCTGTGAAGCCCATTTTTATATACCAATTCCCCTAAACGCTGCCAATACGCCATTATAAGGTAGCTGTAAGTTAGAAACACGTTCAGTAAGTTCTGTGGTCGTCCGAAGACGTCAAATACATCTACATACGTCAATGTGCGTTGGAGATACTTACTCATAGTAGATACTCATAGGTTAGAAATAAGTTTCGGGTACGCTAAACATTACCTCGACGGTTTCGACTTATGAGTAACTTACAATAACGTGTGTCAACGATCGCTAAGGTGCCTACAACTTATGTCCAGCGTATGCGAACGTGTGCGTCATACGCTGGCATACGTCGAAAAATTTCAACATGCTGAAAATTGTCTGACGTACTCGGCGTACTACGACGTATGCAGCGCTCAGCGTGCTCTTAACGTATACAAAACTTACCCATAACGTATTCGGCAAATTTTTCATACGCTGGCTAAAACGTCAAGGTGTGACAGCGGCTTGACACTTCGATGTCTAGTGCGGTTATGATTTGAATCGTCGAGCCGCAGCCTTTTAATAGGCTAGCCACGTGATCGTCGCGATACGCTGCCGCGCTATGCATAAGTTAGACTATCGTTGGGCATAGGTTGTGAACGCCGACAACACGCTCAGCATTCGTTGATATAAGTTATCTATATGTTATCGAAACGTCTGTGTACGTTACTAATACGTTATGCATACGTCCAACTCGTTTTGAATACGTCCAAAACTGGAAAAAAAAACATCAATAGTTCAGCGTACGCCAGCGTTTTACATACATTTTGATACCCTGCCATGCGCTGGCTAAAACGTCAAGTGTGGACAGGCCTTAAACCGAGTCTGACAGTACCAACACCGAAACACAACAAGGAGGCCGAGGGGCAGAACAGACAGGATGTAAGTGAGGATGTTGCGGAACAATAGACCACCTACTACTAAACAAGGCCATACTCAAAAACTGCAAAACGAGAATAACCAAACTGTCCACAGTCTGCATCTAATAAATAAGATTCATCGGATGTCTGTCCGTCTGTTTGTTCGCGTTTTTTGCAAGGACCGTTGCACCGACAACCACCAAATTTGGCACAGCCCAAGTCTGACCGGAGGTTGTCCTAAGGGTATTTTCATCCACAACCTCAGCATTTAAAGACCCCGAAGAACCATAAGACCTTTTTTTTTTACATGCTTGAGAGAAGACTTTCTACATACTTGGGAGATAAGACCCCGAACACCCAAAGACCCTAAAGACCATTGCATTCCCCGAACATAATGAAGACACTTTAAAACCCTGAATACCCCAAAGACCCTTTGAAACCCAAAGACAGTTAAGACCCCCAAGACTCTTGAAGACCCCTATGACCCTTAAGTCTTAAGACCCCTCAGAGCCAGAAGACCTCAAAGACCCTTAAGACCCCAAAAACCCTTAAAGCTTCGAAGAACTGTAAGATCCAAAGACCCTTAACACCACAATGACCTGTAAGACCCTTACGACCTTAAAGTCCCTTTACCCACTGGTGTTCTGGCTCTGCTTCCCCCTACACAGTCCCCCCAACTGCCACCCTGTTGGTTCTCTTGCCCCCGATCCGCCTGCTCCATTCTCATTTTCCCACTTCTCAGTACCCCCCCCCCCCACCCAAGCAACATCGGTAACCCTGCGAGTAGACTTTTTAAAAAAGCTTTTGACTGCATCCCGCATTCATGGATGATAAAGTGCATGCAAATGTACAAGATAAATTCCCAAATATTCAAACTGATTGAGAGCAATGGATCTATGGAATACCACATGAAAACCACAGAACTTGGAAGGAAAGATCAAAACACCTGGAGTGAAGATACAATCAATGACCAAGGACACATATACACCCCAACATACAATAAAAGAACGTCCAAAGAAACAAGAAAGGTGACTTCCACTGAATATGGATGATTGAAAACTCTTTGCCCTGAATGACGAAAAATTGGCAGAACAACTGAAATTAATAACCTTTACCCACAAGCAGCGTCTTCCATAAATGCTATTGATTGATCTGTAGTATCAATTTGTCCACCTTTTGAGAGCATTTCCTCCATCAAGGGTTCCACAACCCTACCCAGGCACTCTTCTGCCCCTAAGCAATTGGCACTTCCTGGGGTTGCCTAGTTAATTAACCACAGCTAAGCTTTCACCATTACTCTGATAAGATTAGTCAAAGCAGGGCCACCACATGCAGGTTTCAGAGTTTCAACCCCAAGGTGTATTGGGATATATAACTGTTGGAAAAGTGGAGGGTGGAGTCGTCAGCAAAGGACGGGACAGTCTTGTTAATAGCTATGATGCCATTGATGAAAATTAAAAAAAGAGGGAGGGCGAGATGACAGAACCTTGAAGGACACCAGAATTAATGTGGTGTGGGACAAACAGGGCACCATCAATGCATGTAGAGAGATAAGCTGAGCTAAATACCAGTAAGGAGGAGTAGGAGGAGATTGGGACCATACTCTGTGCAGAGCGTTGGTGCTGCTTAAGCAGTCTCCCTGGCTATTGGGCACAATCCCGGATGGGTCGCCACTCCGCCACAGTATACCAGCATTCTGGCACTAATTTTGCCGACCACGGAAGGACGACAGGCCGAGTCAACCCCACCTGGTATTAATTCAACAGCTGAGCGGGATTTGAACTCAGGACCCGAGGATCCAAAGCCCACCACCCTAACCATTAAGCCAACACCAGGCATAAATACCAGTAAGCTGAAGCAAAATACCAAACATTGGGAGCTTTGTGATGAGCCCTTTGTGCCAAATTTTGTCAAAAGTTGTGCTGATGTCCAGCACAACTTGAGAGCTGAAGACCATTCGTTGGCAATGTTGGAAAGGAGGTCACCAATGGACCTGAAAGCCATAATGGTGGTCAATGAAGAGAGAGCAGGATTCTAGGTGGGTTAAAAGTTATTTATTGATGAGACACTCCATGTCTTTGGAGATATTGGAGGTGAAAACAATTGTACGGTAATTGGAGGGATCGGTCAGACATGTCGCCCTTCATCGGAACAAGGCAGACATAGGCATGCTTCCAGGAGGTTGGGCAAATACCATTACAGTACAAGAGGTTGAAAAACTTGCAGAAAATAGAAGCAAGTTTGGGAGCGCAACATTTGAGGACAACAGCAAGAATGTCGTCTGGACCATTGCCTTTGTTTGTGACAAGCGAGAGCAGGGTCTGGTGAACTTTGTAGGTGGAGAATTTGATGACAATCACAAGGGGGTTGGATTTAGGAAAAGCAGGAGTTCCATTAGAGGCATCCAGAGTAGAGTTGGCTGCAAATCAGAAGCAACAGTGTTGGCTTTGGATTTATGAGAGCTGGAGACAGAGCCATCAAGGTTGTTGAGAGGAGGAAAAGATGACTCACAGAAGTTGGTGATGATGCGTTTGGCCAAAGACCAGAAGGCACAACTGCTGCTGGGGAGAAGAGAACTTTTCAGAGGTCTGCTGGTCGGAATGTCCAAATTAATGGCCTTCTTTGTGTTTCAGTAAAATTTCCAGGCAGAACTCTCACCCAGCCTGTCTTGAATATACAGCCAATTCTACAATGACATGATACTCCTGCCTGATGCTATTAATTCTCCCTCTCACATTGTACCCCTTTTATCTCACTCAACTGACGTGAAAGATGTCACAATTCCTCACTTAAATGCAATGAAAAAGTCAATTCCTCACTCAGCTGGCATCAATGGAGGCACAGGTAAGCCGTGGTGCAAAGATAATGCAGAAACTTTTGCAAAGACGTAAAGCCGACTGAAATCTAGAGCTGAAGTGCAATATAGGTCTTGCATGATTTGAAAAAAAATGATCATGAACCTTTTTACAAGCATACAAGATAAATGCAGTGCTAATCTCTACAAGGAAGACTAGAGATTGTTCGGTGGCAAGAAACAAATTTTTGTTTTACAGGCCCAAGGACAATGACGGAATAGCCAAGGCCTTCTTAAGACTGAGCTGTTAATGCATCATTATGGTTGTGATGGAAAACTTGCCAGAGCTCACTGCAAAGCAAATAATAATACAAAAATACCAGAACTCTTCATCACACACAAGAGTAAACCATGGCAGCAATCAGCTTGGCATAGGCTATAGTTGTTGTGGTTACAACATCTTTCAATAAGGGCACATCATCCATCTATTATAACATAAACAAAGGGATGGGGTAATGGAGAAAAATAAAAAAAGAAACATTGAGGAAGGGGGGGGGGAGGTGTGAGTTAAGTATGGAGAAAAGGTAAAGTTGGGACAAGATGAAAGAATAAAAAAAGAAAGAGAGGATGCATATATGAGCATGAAGTGTACAGGATGGAGGGGGTTTCAAAGTGTCAGCCATTTTGTGTATGTAATAAAGAGATGGCCTCTAATACAGAATCCTCTCCTCACTACTACTAATTCTTTAACTGCTCCAATTATTGCCACTTTGTTGTGGGGTCGGCCAAGGAAAGATGTTGGCCAAAGTCAATCACGAACCGGTTGGCCAGGCCTGACATTGAACTTGCCAGATCGCTCTGTTCAACAATATGTAACCTTAATTTGTACAACAAAGTACAATTATAAAGAATGCTTTATTACGTATCAAAAAGTGAAAAATAAAAAAACATGCATTTCATAATCAAATACAAAGGCAGATTGCGAAAACGTAAACACCGGTGCAGCATCTACAAACTTCAGATGGTAACCTTTTTGAGCAGTAACATTGTACGAGGCAGACAAACATCATATATATGCAATGGGGAAAAACTACATTATCCTCGTACATGCATCTGAAAGAAACAGACATGATGCAGCATAAAATATATGCACAAAAACGAATTGCATTTGCTTATTTTAAAATGAGATGCAACCTTCAAGACAAACAAGACCACCACCTTAGGCACTTTGACACACACACACACACACACACACACACACCACTGCACTCTTTTCGGAGTTTGTGCTTTATTGTGGGATATGTGCCGAAGTTTTAACAGCTTCCCACAGACTTATCAATAATAATAAAACTCGGCTTTAAACGTTTGACGATAATGCCGAGGCAGGATTTGATTTGAATGGGAATAAAAGTACTGCTGTTCCCCCATTCTGCAATTGCTAATAACATTTCTGTGGTGGTGTGGCAGTTTCAATTTGCATACTTTGTGTTCAAGAGCCAATTTAAAAATTATTAGCTGTACCATTATCGTGCAATAAGAGTCCACAAGTGCAGAAGATGCTGTGGCAACACCTTAAAGCCACATGGGATTAAAGTAATCTTGAAACATTTTAACAAACATGTCGAGGCATGAATGAGGCCCATAAATTTAAAGAAAATATAAAAGTGACGAGGTTAAATAGTGCAATGTTGCAGCACCGACAAGCTGCTTGCTGTAACAGTTGGAATTATCATGGCATAATAATGTAATGGGGTTGGGTTTCCATTCATAACTTGTCATGTAACAAAACTCTTTTCGGAAGTGCCATACTTTCCAGAGTCATGAAAATGATCAACATTCTGAAAAGTAAGTGAATATTATCAATTATGATTATACCCTCACTCACACACTTGCAGCCAAATATGGTGGTGGCCGAATAGTGAGGTTGTGGTATAGATGATGAGGTTGTGCCTGTGGGTCCAAATAAAGCAGAAGGTGGTTTAAAGTATTTGGATTTGAAGCTTTGGGAAACTGAATGTGTCTGAGCAGAATTGCCTTGTCACAATCAGATTGTCAGTTTTAAAAAATCCAGCTGGCTCTTTAATGACCTGTCAATTTTATTATTTAGAGTGACCAGCAAAAGTATTCACCCCCCCCCCCTCCAAAGTTTTCACCTTTTGATGCTATCTGTGCTTATTTCATGATGCTTTCAAATCAAACTTAATATATAGCATCTTCACAAATGATTCCAAAGTGATAAAGATGAAAAACAACCTGCAGAATAAGTTTGATGAACAGAGAAAATCAGATTATTCTCATTTGCATAAGTATTCAAACACTTTGCCTAATTAACCCGAAATAACTTCAAGAGAAAATTATTTGTTTGAAAGGTTACAAACTTAGTGTAATAGGTTTCACCTGTATGTAATCAGTGGTTTAACTTAGAATTGAGCTCCCCCACTTATCTAAGGAGTTTTAAGGTGCAACTCACTTGGTCAACCAACAAGGCAAACATAAAGATGAAGGAGCTTTCCAAAGAAGTCAGACATTAAGTGGTGGAGAAGCAGCGTTCAGGAGAGGGTTATAAGAAGATCTCAAAGTCACTCATTATCCCTTTGAGTATGGTGAAATCCATCATGAAGAAGTGGAAGACGTATCATACCACCCAGACTCTACCCAGATCAGGTCACCCATCCAAACTGAGTAGCCGTGCAACCAGAAAATTGGTTCGGGATGTCAATGAAAATCAAAAAATGACTTTGAAAGATCTTCAAGGCTCCATATCTGAGATGGGGTTCATGTTTATCAATCAACAATATCCCGTTCCCGTTACAAAGCTGGCCTCTATGGACAGTTGGCAAGAAAGAAGCTATTACTGAAAACGACGTGTCTAAAAGCTCATATGGAGTTTGCGAAAAAGCATCTTAATGATACTGCAGGCACTTGGAGAAAAGTTTTGTAGTCAGACGAGACAAAATTGAAATTTTTCTTCTAAATTCAAAGCGTTACATCTGGTTCAAGCCTAACACTACACATTACCCCCATCAGCATCAACCCTACTATCAAGCATGGTGGTGGTAACATCATATCATGGGGCTGCTTTTCATCAGCAGAGACTGGCAAGCTTGTCAGGATAGAAGGGACAATGGACAGTGCAACATACAGAAGAATCCTTGATGAAAACCTGCTTGAGTCAGGCATTAATCTGAAACTGGGTAGGAGATTCACATTTCAGCAGAACAATAATCTGAAGCACAAAGCTAAATCCACACTGGAATGGCTGAATAATAAGAAAATAAACATTCTTTAGTGGTCCAGTCAAAATCCTGACTTGAACCCAATTGAACATTCATGGCGAGACTTGAAGATTGCAGTCCATCGATGATCTCCATCAAACTTGGTAGAACTAGAAGAATTTTCAAGTGAAGAATGGACAAAGATTTCACCATCTCACTGTACAAAGCTGGTACAGACCTTCCCAAAAATACTCATAGCAGTTAATGCTGCAAAAGGTGCTTCCACCAGGTACTGACCTAAGGAGCTGAATACTTTTGCAACCAGTGAATTTTGATGAGTACATGTTTTTTGCAGGTATTCTTGACATGTAACCTCCTTCAACTATAA
>CM068960.1:68179368-68214168 GCA_035128595.1 Eptatretus atami | reverse complement strand
TTTGATCTCTTCAGTTATGAATAAAAAGGTTCATTTGGAAAAATTGTTTATACATCCTTCGTAATTCATCTAAATGTGGCATTATTGGTGGGGGTTGAAAACTTTTGCAGGTCACTGTACTGTATATCATGTTGGTCCACACCTCGTGATTAATTCTTGATGTCCTCAAGGTCATTTTGGATGGGCACTTAAGTACTACTGATGAAAAGGCAGCACAACCCAAAACACCCCTAAAAAAAAAATATACATATATATATATGAAAAAAGTGCTTGCAAATAAAACAAGAAGGAATTATAATTTGGGTAAAATTCACTTGAAGTATGTTTAGTTTTTATTATTTCTTGGGACTTACAGAAATATGTCTGAATTCATGTTATAAGATAAACTCAAGAGAAAAAGAATCCTTGAATTCAGACAAATCTCACTCTCCCTGTCTGCTGATTAACTTCTCAGTAATCAGCAAACTAAATGTGGAACTTCAAACATCAATGAGTATCATAACTAATTTTAGATTAGACCTACACAGTCACTCTCCAACTCTGGTTTTGTAACTCCTAACAGTTATGGCTTTAATCCAGCTGGCAATACATTATCTGTTTCTCTTACAAAAGGAAATTATACATATATATATCGAAGTGTGTGTGTGTGTGCGCGCGTTTGATTTTGATCCAACTCCACATCCCCAGACCAATCTTCACCAAATTTAACATACGTGCTGGGGGTACCCAGGGCCAAGTCATGGGCACAACCCCCCTCCCCCACCCCAAGGAAATTCTCTGTTGGTGTGTGTACATCTGGAAATCATAGAAAAAAAACGGCTGGCCCAATCTCCACTACATTTTGCATATGTGCTGGGAGTTTCAACTTTGAACCTTGCCGGTTCACCAGGGTCAGACCATGGGTAAAAATAAAAATCCCTCCCCCTGCAAAGCAATTATCTGTATGTGTGAAAATCATACGATAAAAAAATGACAACATGAGCTTGAGGCGAAATGAACCTCAAACAAGGAAATGGCCCAATATTGCCGTGGTGCACTCCCGGGTTAATTTTTGCAACAGCTTTAAACATCTATCTTCTTGATAGTTTACTATCGTCTAAATAACCCAATCTTGATCGGGTGACCCAACTTGTTGCAATCAGAAGCAATGCGCATTAGATAGAGGTGGGGGATTGGGGACTTCTATATCACGGTTCTCTCAATTATAAAGGACTTTCTTAGAGTTCACCTACATACATTGGGTTTCAGAAATCTGTTCAAAAACGAACAATATACTGTTCAACATTTCAATTGTTACTGTGCCACTTGGCTCTGTGTTGATACCCTCTCTCACCAGCCATGGGACTTCAACAAAGGACTTCTGTGACTCCATGTGACTGACTCAATCTGTGAACTTTCCAACCCGGATTTCTCCCAATGGAAAATCCTCCCTTCTGGACTTGATGATGACAAACAACCCTGCAAATGTCTCCTGCTCTTCCTCTGCTCAAATTGTTTCATCTGATCAGATGCTTGTGAAAGTCAACATCTCTCTCGCTATTCTCAGAGAACTGCCTCAGCGCCGGCAAGTCTGGCATTTCAATCAAACAAATTGGCAGGTACTGCAAGCAGCCATCTCTCTTCAGGACTGGTCTTCCACATCTACTGCCCCTGATGTTAACTTTGCCTGGGAATTCTTCCACAGCAACCTGCTCTGTCATGCACAGATTAATCCCATCTCATCTTCAGTTATCTTCCCTTCTTCCTTCCCATGGTACACTGAATCCTGTGGCGAGGCGGTTGCTCTGAAACAACTTGCCTTCTCTTCGTGGAAGGCAAATCCGACCAAAGGCAATCTAAGTGCATTCCAAAAAGCCCGAAACAAGTGTGTCCACTCTCAGGAGAGTCAGAAAACAACATCGGTCCAACCTCAAGAATGAACTATCAAACCTGTCTCCATCCATTAAAACCTAGTGGTACCTTGTTAAGTCTGTCTCTGGTGTATGCCACCCTTTCATTCCTTCCCATACTTCAAATGGCACCACATCAGACTACGCTCATGAGAAGGCTGAATGACTTTCAATTATCACCATACAACTTGTTTGTCTACCCTCAGGAGAGCCAGAAAACAACATCTGTCCAACCTCAAGAATGAACTCTCAAACCTACCTAAATCCTGGATCACTGCTCACCTCCACTCATTGGTTGCTCTTTTCTCCCCCCGTCTGTGGAATCAACTTCCACATCCTCTTCAATCTCATTCTTTCCTCCAGGTCTTCAAAACATCTGTTCACCAACGAGGGACAGCCTTTGGAAAACATCTATGGATCTCCACGTCAGAGGCTCAACAAACTGGGGGGAATTCAACTTCTTGTCCAGTGATCATATTTTTAAAAAGAGGACTTTTGCATCTAACACAACTGAATTTGAGCCACAAGATCATAAGTGCAGCATCATGAATGATTTGCACTGTTATGAATATTATTTAATTCAGACATTTCCATTGGTACATTTTGAGGTTGAAATAGTTAATGTTTAATTTATTATGTCAGATTTTAAAAAAAAAAAGGTACTGTTTCAACTTAAAAACATCACCAATGGGAATGATTAAGGACTTCACATTCAAGTTTGAAAACTAACTTTGATTAAAACTCGCAGGAATAAAAAAATAAAAAGTATTTGTCAAAGGTGTAAAGCAGATGAGCGAATCAATCCCATTTCCTTCTTTCCTTCTCTCTAGTTTTGTAAACAAACTCTTAAAGATAGCTGCTGGGTTCATTCCAGGCCACACTTCTCCAGCAAGCACTGCTACATGATGCGATGAAATGTTGTGGAGAGAAGGAAAGCTGGCACAAAGTCTATGTTATAGAATCTGCAAGATGCATTGTTTAAGGTGTGAGGCAGAAATGAATAAAAGTTGGGGATGGGAAGGCGACAGGGCTGGGTGAGGGGGGAGAGGGGGAAGTGGTCGGGATTGTAAAGAAGCCAAACAATGAGAGAGCTTAGCGTAACTTCAGTTCATCAGCACTGTTCAACCCTCCAGAGTTGGGGCTTGGATCAAGATGTCTTCGGCTCTGTCGAAAGGAGGATAAACACTGAGAAAAACCACCCAACCATATAACAACAATGAATGATAGCATGCATGTATAAAGAGGTCATTGGTACATCTCTTCTTCTATTTGCTTGCACTATCTTGTCAGCAACATCAATCTGAAATTTGCACTCATTCTGCAATTAGAAAAATGGCTATAAATCTGAAATACACAAATTTTAACAGTGACCTAAGGCTCATGGAGGAGCTTGGAATAAATCACATGCTGGACAAGGACCTCAGAAAGCACCAATATACTTTTAGGATCTTAGTATGCAATGGACAGATCAACATCACGTGCTTGTGAGAGTAAACATCTCTCGAGCTATTCTCAGAGAGCCACCTCAATGCTGACAAGTCTGGAAGTTCACTCAGGCTGACTGGCAGGGACTGCAAGCTCTCTTTAGGACTGATCTCCAATATCTACTGCCTCTGATATTAGCTCAGACTGAGAATTCTTCCACAGAAACCTGCTCTCTATTACGCACAGATTCATCCCATCTTGTCTTCAGTTATCCTACCGTTCTTCCTACCCATGGTACACTGAATCCTGTGATGAGGCAGTTGTCTTGGAACAGCTTGCCTTCTCTTCCTGAAAAGTAAATCCGACTGAAAGCAACCTCGGATCATTCCACAAAGCCAGCAACAAGTATGTGTCCACTCTCAGGAGAGCCAGAAAACAATATCTGGACAACTTCAAGATTGAACTTTCAAACTTGTCTCCATCCTCAAAGACATGTTGGTGCCTTGTTAAGTCCGTTTCTGGAGTATGCTCCCCCTTCCACCTTTCCTTCTCTTCAAATGGCACCACAGCTGACTCTGCTCATGAGAAGGCCGAACGCCTCAATTCTGTGTTTGTTTCCAAATCTTGTGTCCCCAACCCCTCACTTGTTGAACCCACCCTACCCAGTCATACCTAACTGCGACTTAACTCTGCCTTTTGCACTTGAGAAGATGGGGATTTTTCTGGCAACCCTCGGCTCTGATTCTGTAACTCGATTGGATGGCATCAACACACGTGTGTTAAAAACCTGCTCTGTTACTCTTGCACATCATTTTTCTGCTCTGCTCATCGTATCATTTGCCCTCAGTCATATTCCATCCTCCTGGAAGTCAGACAACATCACTGGATTACACAAACATGGTGCAAAAACAGATCCTCTTAACCACAGACCTATTCGCCTACTTCCAATCATCAGCAAGGTCATGGAATCCATCAACGCATTTGACATCAAATCATTCCTTTTCTCCAATGGCCTCATCTCAAACCATCAGTTCAGATTCAGACCACTTCACTCTACCGTAGACAAGCAGCATTGCTCTCCCAACAATGGTTGAAGGCACTCAATCCCAGAAATGAGATCAGGGCCATCTCTCTGGATATACTTCAATAATTTGATACAATCTGGTACCCCACATTGCTCTCCAAATTTTCTGCCTCAAGCATCCAAGGCCAGCTCCACACATGGCTTACTGACTTCCTCTACTCTCAGAGACAACACATGGCTCTTAAAGGGATCCTCTCCTCTCATCTCCTCTCCCTGGCAAGGCTGAAGTGCCCCAAGGCAAAGGCATGTCTTGGGCCTAGCCTTGTTCCTTATCTTCATCAATGATCTTTCTGACTCTGGAAAATCCTCTTTATCTCTTTGCTGAAAATTCCAACCTCTGCCATAACTTCCTTCATCCTTCAAATAAGCAAGCAACAGCCTCTTTCCTTTCTGCAGACCTTGATAGAATCATGAGCTGGTCAAACACCAGGAACATGTCATTCAACCCCAACAAATCTCTCTCTCTCTCTCTCTCTCTCTCTCTCTCTCTCTCTCTCTCTCTCTCTCTCTCTCTCTCTCTCTCTCTCTCTCTGTTTTCATTCCATTCTCACTAACAAAGTCCTCCATGAGCCAAGACAGTATAAAAAGCACAATATACAGGATGGGATTTGAACTTTGTATCTAAGCAACATGAGCAAGCAGTTCAGATGGAAACACCAACTTATTCTCCAAAATGCAAAAGGACAACTTTAAGAGGAAGAAGTTCCTCACAGAATGATAGCTGCCTGGTGTTATAGTATTTATATACTCTTAGCCATAAAAGACCGAACACGTGATTGTTGTTGATGCTATTTATTTATTTGACATCATGGGACACATACGAGGTGCTGAGTGAAATGCAGAGATAAATGCTGAATAATTACATGTCCATTTCATTGTGACCTAATCACGTGATGCTGCCTTGTGGCAAATGTTTTCACATAGGGATCCAACATGGAAGTACCAATCTCAATTGCAGGTATGTCCACCTCTGGCAGCAATCACTGCCTTGTACTGTCATCGCATTGACCACATGGGCATTCAAATCTGAGCCTGGGGAATGGCATTCCATGATCAAAGTAGCTCCTATTCCAACTCATCGAGGGTCTGTGGCTGTCTTGGTAAGATTCAACCATGACAATCAATTGTATCCCAGAGATGTTAAATTGGATTTAAATCTGGCGAGTGAGCAGGCCTAAGGTGTCATGACATTAACAATGGCATTGACAAAATGTTCCTTGTTGAATGGTCCTGTGAACAGAAGTATTATCATGCATAAGGATGATTCCTGGACCATGTTGTTGAAGGCAAGGCAACACATGTTGCTATAAGATCTCATTAATGTATTGATCTGCTGTCAGATGATCAAGGATACGGATCAAGTTGGTGTGGAAAGATTTCAGCAATACCACCCCACATCATGACATATCCACATTAAAAAATTGCGGACACAGATTGCAGCATATCGCTCATTACGTCTTTTGTAGACCCGTGCACGGCCATCGTGCCTTTCAAGTAGAAACATGGATTCGTCACTGAACATGCCAATTGCCTCCATATCCATTAGCTGTGCTTATTTGACCAATGCAAGCATGCTTGGATGTGTCGTGGTTCAAGTTTTGGATGCTGAACAGGAGGATGAGTACAGATCTCTGCATCGTGGAGATGCCTCAAGACAGTGTTGACATTTATCCTGTGAGGTCCAGGAAGTGTGTTTGCAGTACTCTGGGCAGTTTGAAATCGATTGCACGGATCAGTCGTGTGAATGTCTCTGTCCTGAACAGTAGTCGGTCTCCTGGGACATCCACTTCTTGGCATATCTCTTGTTGATCCAGTCGCTTGATAATGTCTTCTGACGTCGTAAACAGTTCCTCTCCTTACATGAAAGAGCCTTGTACCATGGCTAATGGAAGAACCTGCTTGAAGGTGTTCAATTATTGATTCCTCTCATTTTCTGACAGACATGGCATTGTAATGGATTGTTAAAAAAAAAATGTAATCATTGTGTTTTTTTTCGATGATCCACACGCTGGTGACTTGGAAAGACTGTTTCAAATATGCTCAGAATGCCCTGCGTCACGTCTAAACCCTAAGGGTACATGAGTTGCATGTTCAGAATGATGATTGCATGAGGCAATTATGTGATGTGTAAACTTGTAATCAGGTGTGTGTTTGGCCCATCCCTCGTACCAAATTCTGGAACACTCCTTCAACAATTACATTATCAATTCTACATGTTCAGTTTTTTATGGCAGAGAGTATATTATTTTTCACATATGAACCTCCAGGTTCTCGCGATGTGAGCGGTCACGTTCATCGAACTCCCGCGTGCGGCGCCGCACCTCTTCATATTCCTGTTGGGCCAACACGTCCTCCTGCTGGTGAACATAAATGAGCATTACAGGATAAACCAGACATCGTGTAATACCAAGCATCAAGCTATCCATTCATTTCCATTGGGTCATACTCTGTGCAGAGCATTGGTGCTGCTTAAGCAGTCTATTGGGCACAATCCTGGACGGGTCACCACTCTGACGCAGATCAAGCTATCCCCACTCGAAAATACACCACACATATCCCTTCACTTCCCTCGACTTGTTCAATCTGATTGTCCATGCTCACTGGGCCTCATTGCAGTCAGTCGTGTTACATGTACTCTTACAATGGTCCACATCTCTTTAAGTTTTCTAAATGTCACACAGCACTACAGTCCTACTTGTGGCACATGATATAAACTGAGTTTGTAAAATAAATATTTTAAATTATCTGGAAACATTCTACTAAGAAGCCATACTTTCAACCAAATGTATTACACTTTGTGTGTCGTATGTTTTGCTGAAGATTTTTTTTAAAAATGAATATTGTACTTAGATCAAGTGTAGTCCTGCAATGGAGATGAGGGCCATACATGTACTTTTCTTGCAATGTGTTGTTCAAAACCATGATTATGGTGACAACAGTTTGTGCCAACAAAGCTACTCTTCATGCGGTCACTTTTAGTTAGCCAATCACAAACAGTCTGATGTGGAATAAATGCATATTAACATTTGCTTCCAAATCCTACATGAACGAACGTGGACGGTAAAGTAGATACTTTATGATCATCGTCATTCTAATAACTAAGAACATTATCACTCTCGTTCTTGTGTGGGAGAAGATAATTATATTAATGTACTCTCAATTATAATTGTTGCTGGTGTTTTATAAATTTAATTTTTATGCTACAAGTCAAATTGGATGTCAGTTATGCTTCCTTTTAGCCAAGAGTCTTTTGACCTAAATGTTGATAAAAGGAATGTTCTTGCTATGGAACAAAGTGACCTGGTTGATAACACTGCAACTTTTGCCATGATTCTTTCACCTAGTAGACACGTATTGCAGTTGGAGTTCTTTTGCCTAATGTTTATCAGCCCCTCCACTCCCATTGAAAGCATATAAATGCCAGGAAATGTAATCTTAGTTTAGTGCAAATCATTGAACTGGATGTATACCATCTCTAGTGGTTTGACTCCATAGTACTATGTTAATAAAATTATCTGATGTGATGTACTTTCGTTGTGGACAGTGAATTAATTGTGGCTTTCATTTGAGTAACAGGATTTACATCGAGTCGGTTAAAAACGTTAAAAACAAATTTCTACAACACTTGTCTGTCAATATGTTACAATCATCACAGCTTGTGTCCCCTACTCTGCTCCATTGTATGCCAACTGGTAGGTGCACAACAAATGTGCGAGTCAAACACAAAGACACTTTAGGAATTACAGTGTAAACTAGGCATTTTTACCCGTCACCTCGCAGATGGATTTAATTAAGACAACATGTACTTCACAAACATTCTGCTCAAGTCACCCTATCATTTGTTCGAGATCATCTTCCATCTGCTTGGAAGTCAGCTAACATCACCTACATCAACCATCCTTGCTGCTTATCTATGGCATGAGCAAAAATCACTTCTGTTTCACTGTGAAGCTCAGGGTTGGATGTTTTGGTTTGAACCTCCGCTTAAAATGAGTGAAGTTTTAGAAAATTTGGAATTATTCTCACTCAGATTTCAACATCACCGTAATGCATATGAAGTTGTTTATACTTTCTTTTTATAAGAAGATGATTTGTAGTACCGGCTACCACCGGGTGGTGCGATACGATGCACATTTACATGGAGAGATTTTGGAGTCTTTCCCCCACCCTGAACCCCCTCCCCTCCCAGACAGAAACTGACCATAGGAGTATCCTTAGGGAACATGCAAAAGTTGGTTGGACTTGGTTCAGTAGTTTTTAAAGTTTTTCAAGCATATATAAATATATAAACAAACAAATAAACAAACATACAATTTCACTTTTATGGTATGGATTATTATTTCTATTATATTATTATTATCACACCAAGAAGTGTAGAAAGAACCCAATAGCATTCCAGTCATTAATACCATCACAGTTGAGAATGAACCTTCGACCCATCCCGACTATATTGCGGGCTGCTGCTGAAGCAACTTTCAGCCAGAGTAAGAATTTGGCTGGGATACCAACACACATTGGCCTGCTCTTTTGCAAGGCAACATAGAATTTTTAACATCTACATTAAAAATGAAAAATTTAAAAAAAACGACTATCCATATTTCAGACTCCACAACTGAAACAAACGATTGGTGTTGGCTTAATGGTTAGGGTGGCGGGCTTGGGATCCTAGGGTCCTGAGTTCAAATCCTGCTCAGCTGTTGAATTAATACCAGGTGGGGTTAACTTGACCTGTCATCCTTCTGAGGTTGGCAAAATGAGTGCCAGCTTGCTGATATCCTGTGTCTGAGTGGCGACCCATCCAGGATTGTACCCAATAGCCAAGGAGACTGCTTAAGCAGCACCAACGCTCTGTACAGAGTATGGTCCCAATGGATGGATGGATGGATGGATCTGAAACAAGCCTCAAGCTCAGACCTGTAATTTGACTTCTGGCATTCGTTTCAGCCTCAACAAGCCTGTTGACACATCTCTAAGCTGGCATTGGTCATACTACATTGTTAATTGGCTGTAGTGGTACTCGTGTAAATACGTAGTTGCTAATTGCAGCACAAAACTATGGGTTGATGTGAGCAGCACAAGAGAATAAAACAATAACAACATGGTTAGAGTTATCCAACATGAAGGATGGATTACAAGGTGCTGACGTTTCAGGCTTTACCCTTCGTCAGAGCAAAAGAGACGGGAGTGATGGGACTCTTTTGCTCCGACGCACCCTGTGATCCTTCACGGCGGATAACTCCAACCATTTCATCATGTTACTCGCCCGACGATCACAGGTGTCATCCAGTTAGCAGCCTTACCCCGGCTCTCTCCTCATCATATTCCAAACAGGCCATTCCATCTAACCGCTGTAGATTTATATAGCCCTTCCAAATGACGCACACACCATTTAGAATCATTGGTGCCTTCAGGTGTACCTGCAACAAAAGAACACAAATTGTACTTTCATTATTCTACCCACATTGCTTTTTGTTGACAAAATGGTGGATGTATGTACGCTGCAATCTCCAAGCAGGAGGTCCAGGTAATGTATTTTCTCATCACAGCACATCACTCTTTATGACAACGTCTTTGTCACACTTCCCAAATATTTATATATATTTTTGTGTGTATATGTGAGATGTTGTACAAAAACATTAAGAGACAATAATGTGGGCTCGCATGAATTGTAAGGACGTTGGTTGGAAAAGGACAAAGCAACATAATACAGTCCTGTCTGCGGCATTTGAATGTGATATCCAAACATGCTGATACAAGTGCTCAGATGGGAATGTTAAGTAAGTAGGTCAAATCAAAGTTAAGGGTTCATCTGATGACCATTACAAACTTTTCAAAGAATCTCGACCTGCAAGTTGTTTCAAGACCTACCCCTGAGTTCATGCCTTGATTTTGGTCATGTGCACTGACAGATTAATGTTCTGCTGTGCTCAAACAGCAAAACACGGCTTTGAAGGCCTTAAGGGGTCCGTCACGGCATGACTTAGCAACGTTCTGAAAGGCCATTATATGTTTAAGTCACAGCTTTATCACGTTACGTCGGTCGCCCACCTTAAAGAACACCAGCCTGTAGACTTATCTTACGTGGGATTGTGCAACTGTTTATTTTCTTTACTTCTCCTGCAGCCAAGTGCAACAACACCATAAAACTCACAAGCAGAAGCACAACATCATAACTCTCCTATGACAGTGTAACATCTTCTGCACCCACGCCCACCATGCCAGGCTCTCGTTCAAAATCCACAAATTCCCGGCCGGGCAAGGGTCTCTGCCCATCGGCGAGCGTGCCGGCTGGCAGGAACTGCAGCGAGAGGTTGGTGCCTGTCGCCACGAATGCCTGGAACGAACACAGCAGGGAAACGAGCAAAGTCAAAGTTAACACTTGAAGTTACACGAAGATAGATTACGGGACGATACGGATTATTCACATATTACGTACGCACGGAAACCGAAGTTTCAGCTAGTTTGCGTACGTAAAATGTAGATGAACCCTTCAAGTTTGCAAGAAAGTTCGAGGCACAACTACCGCGTAGCGCAGCCCAGGAGGGCCGTCAGAGGTGCACATAAACTCACCACGTCCGAATGGCCGTCCCGACACGCTGTTTGAAAGTGCATCTGACGCTCTTCGGGTGGCCGGTCACGATAACCCGTGTATTTTACCTGCCACCGGTGCGCACACAAATTGGAGCAAAGAGGAGTAGAGGAGGAGGGCTTCCAAACCGACGTAATTCTCCGCACTCGAGTCTCTTAAATAGCGACAGCATCAGCACGTCGACGGACAATACACCGAGTTTAAAACAGCGTGGGAACCCCAAGTTGTGTGTGTGTTGTGTGTGGTGTGTGGTGTGTGTGTGTGTGGTTGTTTGTATGTGTGAATGTTTGTATGTGTGAATGGGTGTGTATGTAGTGGTGTTTGTATGTGTGAATGTGTGTGTTTTGCGTGTTGTTTTGTGTGTGGCGCTGTTTGTTGTGTGCGTGCGTGCTGCATGTGTTTGTGTGTGCGTGTTGTGTTTGTGTGCGTGCGTGTGTGTGTGTATGTATGTTGTGTGTGTGTTGTGTGTGTGTTTTGTGTGGGCGCGTGTGTGTTTGTGTGTGTGTGCGTGTGTGTTTGTTGTGTGTGCATGTGTTTGTGTATGTATGTTTGTGTGTGTGTGTGTGTTTGCGCGTGTTGTGTGTGTGGTGTGTGTATGTGTTTGTGTGTGTGCGTGTGTGTGCGTATGTATGTTTGTTGTGTGTGTGTGTGTTTGTGCGCGTGTGTGTGTGCTGTGTGTGTGTTGTGTGTGTGTTGTGTGTTGTGTGTGTGTGTTTGTTGTGTGTGTGTTTGTGTGTGTGTTGTGTTTGGTATTGGGTGTTGTGTTGTGTGTATGTATTTTGTGTGTTTGTGTGTGTGTGTGTGTTTGTGTGTGCGTATGTATGTTTGTTGTGTGGTGTGTGTGTTGCGCGTTGTGTGTGCGTGGTGTGTGTCGTGTGTGTGTGTTTGTGTATGTATTTGTGTGTTTGTATGTGTGTGTGTTTGTGTGTGCGTATGTATGTTTGTGTGTGTGTGTGTGTGTGTGTGTGTGTGTGTGTGTGTGTGTGTGTTTTGTGCGCGTTGTGTTGGTGTGTGTGTGTGTGTTTGTGTGTGTGTGTGTGGTTGTGGTGTGTGTGTGTGTTGTGTGGGTGGTTGTGGTGTGCGTGTGTGTGTGTGTATGTATGTTTGTGTGTTTGTGTGTGTGCGCGTGTGTGTGTTTGTGTGTGTGGCGTGTTGTGTTTGTGTTTGTGTGTGCTCGAGTTGTGCACCGACACGTTTGGCACAGGATCCATGATTATAAACCAAAGGACGGACACGTTTTGGACCGCGGGACGCATGACTCATATTATAAACACGGCACGTATTTCCCGCGGAAACCGTCGCGATGCTCACCTCGCACTCTCGGCTTAACTTCCTGAAGAACTCCTCATTTTCAAACTTGTGCCGCTGATCGGGAACTACTCTCGGCATTATATACACTACGCTTAAAAAGTTATGTTAACAGATATACACCGAGTAAACAACAAAACTACCGAGAAAATAAACAACGAGGAAAGTAAACGCGCCAACGTGTCGTCTCTGAACGGGCGAGGACAGGGCGGACAGGCGGACAGGAGAGAGGAGGAGAGGGAGGACTAAATTAAGAAACGACAGACTGAGAATAAGGACAGGAAAGTGGGATAATGGGAGAGAAAGTAGTTTACAGTAAGTGGGAAAAGAAGGAAAAGAAGTTTGTTTTTTGGAGACAAAAGTAAGAGTAGAGGACTAAAGAAAGGGGAGGAATTCGGTGATGAGGGGGGGGGGGTGGAAGATCCTGAAGCCTGCCTGGATTTTCAACTTCAATGGAGGACGACGGACGCAATAAATCTGCCATATTTGTGTCCATAAAAAACAAACAAGTTTCATTTCGTCAGAAGTTTCGTGTATAACATTTTCCTTCCATTTGACGACAGGGAAAAAACGTGACACGAGCCGAAACGGGGCTGGTCCTGCGGACATTTCTTATGCGTCATTCGACAGGACAACTCCATATTTGGGCATTTCCGGAGCGGCGGGAGTTCCCCCCCCCCCCCCGGCCCGTTCAGAGACGACACGTTGGCGCGTTTACTTTCCTCGTTGTTTATTTTCTCGGTAGTTTTTGTGTTTACTCGGTGTATATCTGTTAACATAACTTTTTAAGCTAGTGTATATAATGCCGAGAGTAGTTCCGATCAGCGGCACAAGTTTGAAAATGAGGAGTTCTTCAGAAGTTAAGCCGAGAGTGCGAGGTGAGCATCGCGACGGTTTCCGCGGAAATACGTGCCGTGTTTATAATATGAGTCATGCGTCCCGCGGTCCAAAACGTGTCCGTCCTTTGGTTTATAATCATGGATCCTGTGCCAAACGTGTCGGTGCACAACTCGAGCACACACACACAAACACAACACACACGCAACACACACACAAACACACACACGCGCACACACACAAACACACAAACATACATACACACACACACACGCACACACACACAAACACACACCACACAAAACACACACACACACGCACACACACACACGCACACACACAAACACCACACACACACACACACACACACGCGCACAACACAACACACACACACACACACACACACACACACAACACACACACACACACACAAACATACATACGCACACACAAACACACACACATACAAACACCACAACATACATACACAACACACACACACCACACACACACACGCACACACACACGCGCACAACACACACACACACACACACAACATACATACGCACACACAAACCACACACACACACACAAACACACAAACATACATACACACACACAAACACACACACATACAAAACACACACACACACAAACACACACACACACAAACAACACACACACACACACACACACACACACACAAACACACAACACGCACACACACACACGCGCACAAACACACACACACACACACAAACATACATACGCACACACACGCACACACACAAACTACATACACACACACGCACACACGCACACACACACGCGCACCAACACACACACACACACAAACATACAACACAAACACATGCAACACACACAAACACACACGCACACACACACCAAACACACACGCGCCCACACAAACACACACACAAACACACACAAAACATACATACACACACCACACGCACGCACACAAACACAACACGCACACACAAAACACATGCACGCACGCACACACACAAACACCGCACACACACAAACACACACGCACAAACACACACACATTCACACATACAAAAACACACACACATACATACACACACGCATTCACACATACAAACACATTCACACATACACACACACACACACACACACACACACACACACACACACACACACACACAAACTTGGGGTTCCCACGCTGTTTTAACCGGTGTATTGTCCGTCGACGTGCTGATGCTGTCGCTATTTAAGAGACTCGAGTGCGGAGAATTACCGTCGGTTTCGGAAGCCCCTCCCCTCCCCCTCCCCCTCCCTTTGCTCCAATTTGTGTGCGCACCGGTGGCAGGTAAAATACACGGGTTATCGTGACCGGCCACCGAAGAGCGTCAGATGCACTTTCAAACAGCGTGTCGGGACGGCCATTCGGACGTGGTGAGTTTATGTGCACCTCTGACGGCCCTCCTGGGCTGCGCTACGCGGTAGTTGTCCTCGAACTTTCTTGCAAACTTGAAGGGTTCATCTACATTTTACGTACGCAAACTAGCTGAAACTTCGGTTTCCGTGCGTACGTAATATGTGAATAATCCGTATCGTCCGTAATTATTCTTCGTGTAACTTCAAGTGTAACTTTGACTTTGCTCGTTTCCCTGCTGTGTTCGTTCCAGGCATTCGTGGCGACAGGCACCAACCTCTCGCTGCAGTTCCTGCCAGCCGGCACGCTCGCCGATGGCAGAGACCCTTGCCCGGCGGGAATTTGTGGATTTTGAACGAGAGCCTGGCATGGTGGCGTGGGTGCAGAAGATGTTACACTGTCATAGGAGAGTTATGATGTTGTGCTTCTGCTTGTGAGTTTTATGGTGTTGTTGCACTTGGCTGCAGGAGAAGTAAAGAAAATAAACAGTTGCACAATCCCACGTAAGATAAGTCTACAGGCTGGTGTTCTTTAGGTGGGCGACCGACGTAACGTGATAAAGCTGTGACTGAAACATATAATGGCCTTTCAGAACGTTGCTAAGTCATGCCGTGACGGACCCCTTAAGGCCTTCAAAGCCGTGTTTTGCTGTTTGAGCACAGCAGAACATTAATCTGTCAGTGCACATGACCAAAATCAAGGCATGAACTCAGGGGTAGGTCTTGAAACAACTTGCAGGTCGAGATTCTTTGAAAAGTTTGTAATGGTCATCAGATGAACCTTAACTTTGATTTGACCTACTTACTTAACATTCCCATCTGAGCACTTGTATCAGCATGTTTGGATATCACATTCAAATGCCGCAGACAGGACTGTATTATGTTGCTTTGTCCTTTTCCAACCAACGTCCTTACAATTCATGGTGACCTACATTATTGTCTCTTAATGTTTTTGTACAACATCTCACATATACACACAAAAATATATATAAATATTTGGAAGTTGACAAAGACGTTGTCATAAAGAGTGATGTGCTGTGATGAGAAAATACATTACCTGGACCTCCTGCTTGGAGATTGCAGCGTACATACATCCACCATTTGTCAACAAAAAGCAATGTGGGTAGAATAATGAAAGTACAATTTGTGTTCTCTTTGTTGCAGGTACACCTGAAGGCACCGATGATTCTAAATGGTGTGTGCTCATTTGGAAGGGCTATATAAATCTACAGCGGTTAGATGGAATGGCCTGTTTGGAAATGATGAGGAGAGAGCCGGGGTAAGGCTGCTAACTGGATGACACCTGTGATCGTCGGGCGAGTAACATGATGAAATGGTTGGAGTTATCCGCCGTGAAGGATCACAGGGTGCGTCGGAGCAAAAGAGTCCCATCACTCCCGTCTCTTTTGCTCTGACGAAGGGTAAAGCCTGAAACGTCAGCACCTTGTAATCCATCCTTCATGTTGGATAACTCTAACCATGTTGTTATTGTTTTATTCTCTTGTGCTGCTCACATCAACCCATAGTTTTGTGCTGCAATTAGCAACTACGTATTTACACGAGTACCACTACAGCCAATTAACAATGTAGTATGACCAATGCCAGCTTAGAGATGTGTCAACAGGCTTGTTGAGGCTGAAACGAATGCCAGAAGTCAAATTACAGGTCTGAGCTTGAGGCTTGTTCAGTTCCATCCATCCATCCATTGGGACCATACTCTGTACAGAGCGTTGGTGCTGCTTAAGCAGTCTCCTTGGCTATTGGTACAATCTCTGGATGGGTCGCCACTCAGACACAGGATATGAGCAAGCTGGCACTCATTTTGCCAACCTCAGAAGGATGACAGGTCAAGTTAACCCCATGGTATTAATTCAACAGCTGAGCGGATTTGAACTCAGGACCCTAGGATCCCAAGCCCGCCACCCTAACCATTAAGCCAACACAATCGTTTGTTTCAGTTGTGGAGTCTGAAATATGGATAGTCGTTTTTTTTAATTTTTCATTTTTAATGTAGATGTTAAAAATTATATGTTGCCTTGCAAAAGAGCAGGCCAATGTGTGTTGGTATCCCAGCCAAATTCTTACTCTGGCTGAAAGTTGCTTCAGCAGCACCCGCAATAAGTCGGGATGGTCGAAGGTTCATTCTCAACTGTGATGGTATTAATGACTGGAATGCTATTGGGTTCTTTCTACACTTCTTGGTGTGATAATAATAATATAATAGAAATAATAATCCATACCATAAAAGTGAAATTGTATGTTTGTTTATTTGTTTGTTATATATATTATATATATGCTTGAAAAACTTTAAAAACTACTGAACCAAGTCCAACCAACTTTTGCATGTTCCCTAAGGATACTCCTATGGTCAGTTTCTGTCTGGGAGGAAGGGGTTCAGGTGGGGGAAAGACTCCAAAAATCTCTCCATGTAAATGTGCATCGTATCCACCACCCGTGGTAGCCGGTACTACAAAATCATCTTCTTATAAAAAGAAAGTTTAAACAACTTCATATGCATTACCGGTGATGTTGAAATCTGAGTGAGAATAATTCCAATTTTCTAAAACTTCACTCATTTTAAGCGGAGGTTCAAACCAAAACATCCAACCCTGAGCTTCACAGTGAAACAGAAGTGATTTTTGCTCATGCCATAGATAAGCAGCAAGGATGGTTGATGTAGGTGATGTTAGCTGACTTCCAAGCAGATGGAAGATGATCTCGAACAAATGATAGGGTGACTTGAGCAGAATGTTTGTGAAGTACATGTTGTCTTAATTAAATCCATCGGCGAGGTGACGGGTAAAAATGCCTAGTTTACACTGTAATTCCTAAAGTGTCTTTGTGTTTTGACTCGCACATTTGTTGTGCACCTACCAGTTGGCATACAATGGAGCAGAAGTAGGGTGGCACAAGCTGTGATGATTGTAAACATATTGACAGACAAGTGTTGTAGAATTTTGTTTTTAACATTTTTTTAACCGACTCGATGTAAATCCTGTTACTCAAATGAAAGCCACAATTAATTCACTGTCCACAACGGAAAGTACATCACATCAGATAATTTTATTAACATAGTACTATGGAGTCAAACCACTGAGATGGTATACATCCAGTTCAATGATTTGCACTAAACTAAGATTACATTTCCTGGCATTTATATGCTTTCATGGGGAGTGGAGGGGCTGATAAGCATTAGGCAAAATAACTCCAACTGCAATACGTGTCTACTAGGTGAAAGAATCATGGCAAAAGTTGCAGTGTTATCAACCAGGTCACTTTGTTCCATAGCAAGACATTCCTTTTATCAACATTTAGGTCAAAAGACTCTTGGCTAAAAGGAAGCATAACTGACATCCAATTTGACTTGTAGCATAAAAATTAAATTTATAAAACACCAGCAACAATTATAATTGAGAGTCATTAATATAATTATCTTCTCCCACACAAGAACGAGAGTGATAATGTTCTTAGTTATTAGAATGACGATGATCATAAAGTATCTACTTTACCGTCCACGTTCGTTCATGTAGGATTTGAAGCAAATGTTAATAACATTTATTCCACATCAGACTGTTTGTGATTGGCTAACTAAAAGTGACCGCATGAAGAGTAGCTTTGTTGGCACAAACTGTTGTCACCATAATCATGGTTTTGACAACACATTGCAAGAAAAGTACATGTATGGCCCTCATCTCCATTGCAGGACTACACTTGATCTAAGTACAATATTCATTTAAAAAAAATCTTCAGCAAAACATACGACACACAAAGTGTAATACATTTGGTTGAAAGTATGGCTTCTTAGTAGAATGTTTCAGATAATTTTAAATATTTATTTTTACAAACTCAGTTTATATCATGTGCCACAAGTAGGACTGTAGTGCTGTGTGACATTTATAAAACTTTAAAGAGATGTGGACCATTGTAAGAGTACATGTAACACGACTGACTGCAATGAGGCCCAGTGAGCATGGACAATCAGATTGAACAAGTCGAGGGAAGTGAAGGGATATGTGTGGTGTATTTTCGAGTGGGGATAGCTTGATCTGCGTCAGAGTGGTGACCCGTCCAGGATTGTGCCCAATAGACTGCTTAAGCAGCACCAATGCTCTGCCACAGAGTATGACCCAATGGAAATGAATGGATAGCTTGATGCTTGGTATTACACGATGTCTGGTTTATCCTGTAATGCTCATTTATTTCACCAGCAGGGAGGACGTGTTGGCCAACAGGAATATGAAGAGTGCGGCCCGTACGCGGGACTCGATGAACGTGACCGCTCACATCGCGAGAACTTGGAGGTTCATATGGAAAAAATAATATACTCTCTGCCATAAAAAACTGAACATGTAGAATTGATAATGTAATTGTTGAAGAGTGTTCCAGATATTCAGGGCCTTTTTGGTACGAGGGATGGGCCAAACACCTGATTACAAGTTCCACATCACATAATTGCCTCATGCAATCATCATTCTGAACATGCAACTCATGTACCCTTAGGTTTAGACGTGACGCAGGGCATTCTGAGCATATTTGAAAGTCTTTCCGAGTCACCAGCATGTGGGATCATCGAAAAAAAACACAATGATTACATTTTTTTTTAACAATCCATTACAATGCCATGTCTGTCAGAAAATGAGAGGAATCAAATAAGAACACCTTCAAGCAGTTCTTCATTAGCCATGGTACAAGGCTCTTTCATGTAAGGAGAGGAGGAACTGTTTACGACCTCAGAAGACATTATCAAGCCACTGGATCAACAAAAAGATATTGCCAAGAAGTGATGTCCCAGGAGACCGACTACTGTTCAGGACAGAGACATTCACACGACTGATCTGTGCAATCGATTTCAAACTGCCCAGAGTACTGCAAACACACTTCCTGGACCTCACAGGATAAATGTCAACACTGTCTTGAGGCATCTCCACGATGCAGAGATCTGTACTCATCCTCCTGTTCAGCATCCAAACTTGAACCACGACACATCCAAGCATGCTTGCATTGGTCAAATAAGCACAACTAATGGATATGAGGCAATTGGCATGTTCAGTGACGAATCCATGTTTCTACTTGAAAGGCACGATGGCCGTGCACGGGTCTACAAAAACGTAATGAGCGATATGCTGCAATCTGTGTCCGCAATTTTTTAATGTGGATATGTCATGATGTGGGTGGTATTGCTGAAATCTTTCCACCCAACTTGATCCGTATCCTTGATCATCTGACAGCAGATCAATACATTAATGAGATCTTTATAGCAACATGTGTTGCCTTGCCTTCAACAACATGGTCCAGGAATCATCCTTATGCATGATAATACTTCTGTTCACAGGACCATTCAACAAGGAACATTTTGTCAATGCCATTGTTAATGTCATGACACCTTAGGCCTGCTCACTCGCCAGATTTAAATCCAATTTAACATCTCTGGGATACAATTGATTGTCATGGTTGAATCTTACCAAGACAGCCACAGACCCTCGATGAGTTGGAATAGGAGCTACTTTGATCATGGAATGCCATTCCCCAGGCTCAGATTTGAATGCCCATGTGGTCAATGCGATGACAGTACAAGGCAGTGATTGCTGCCAGAGGTGGACATACCTGCAATTGAGATTGGTACTTCCATGTTGGGATCCCTATGTGAAAACATTTGCCACAAGGCAGCATCACGTGATTAGGTCACAATGAAATGGACATGTAATTATTCAGCATTTATCTCTGCATTTCCACTCAGCACCTCGTATGTGTCCATGATGTCAAATAAATAAATAGCATCAACAACAATCACGTGTTCGGTCTTTTATGGCTAAGAGTATATAAATACATATAACACCAGGCAGCTATCATTCTGTGAGGGACTTCTTCCTCTTAAAGTTGTCCTTTTGCATTTTGGAATAAGTTGGTGTTTCCATCTGAACTGCTTGCTCATGTTGCTTAGATACAAAGTTCAAATCCCATCCTGTATATTGTGCTTTTATTACTGTCTTGGCTCATGGAGACTTTGTTAGTGAGAATTGAATGAAAACAGAGAGAGAGAGAGAGAGAGAGAGAGAGAGAGAGAGAGAGAGAGAGAGGAGAGAGAGAGAGAGAGAGAGAGAGAGAGATTTGTTGGGGTTGAATGACATGTCCTGGTGTTTGACCAGCTCATGATTCTATCAAGGTCTGCAAAGAAAGGAAGAGGCTGTTGCTTGCTTATTTGAAGGATGAAGGAAGTTATGGCAGAGGTTGGAATTTTCAGCAAAGAGATAAAGAGGATTTCCAGAGTCAGAAAGATCATTGATGAATATAAGGAACAAGGCTAGGCCCAAGACATGCCTTTGCCTTGGGGCACTTCAGCCTTGCCAGGGAGAGGAGATGAGAGGAGAGGATCCCTTTAAGAGCCATGTGTTGGCTCTGAGAGTAGAGGAAGTCAGTAAGCCATGTGTGGAGCTGGCCTTGGATGCTTGAGGCAGAAAATTTGGAGGAGCAATGCGGGTACCAGATTGTATCAAATTATTGAAGTATATCCAGAGAGATGGCCTGATCTCATTTCTGGATTGAGTGCCTTCAACCATTGTTGGAGAGCAATGCTGCTTGTCTACGGTAGAGTGAAGTGGTCTGAATCTGAACTGATGGTTTGAGATGAGGCCATTGGAGAAAAGGAATTATTGATGTCAAATGCGTTGATGGATTCCATGACCTTGCTGATGATTGGAAGTAGGCGAATAGGTCTGTGGTTAAGAGGATCTGTTTTTGCACCATGTTTGTGTAATCCAGTGATGTTGGCTGACTTCCAGGAGGATGGAATATGACTGAGGGCAAATGATACGATGAGCAGAGCAGAAAAATGATGTGCAAGAGTAACAGAGCAGGTTTTTAACACACGTGTGTTGATGCCATCCAATCGAGTTACAGAATCAGAGTCGAGGTTGCCAGAAAAATCCCCATCTTTCCAAGTGCAAAAGGCAGAGTTAAGTCGCAGTTAGGTATGACTGGGTAGGGTGGGTTCAAACAAGTGAGGGGTTGGGGACACAAGATTTGGAAACAAACACAGAATTGAGGCGTTCGGCCTTCTCATGAGCAGAGTCAGCTGTGGTGCCATTTTGAAGAGAAGGAAAGGTGGAAGGGGGAGCATACTCAGAAACGGACTTACACAAGGCACCAACATGTCTTTGAGGATGGAGACAAGTTTGAAAGTTCAATCTTGAAGTTGTCCAGATATTGTTTTCTGGCTCTCCTGAGAGTGGACACATACTTTTGCTGGCTTTGTGGAATGATCCGAGGTTGCTTTCAGTCGGATTTACTTTTCAGGAAGAGAAGGCAAGCTGTTCCAAGACAACTGCCTCATCACAGGATTCAGTGTACCATGGGTAGGAAGAACGGTAGGATAACTGAGAACAAGATGGGATGAATCTGTGCGTAATAGAGAGCAGGTTTCTGTGGAAGAATTCTCAGTCTGAGCTAATATCAGAGGCAGTAGATATTGGAGATCAGTCCTAAAGAGAGCTTGCAGTCCCTGCCAGTCAGCCTGAGTGAACTTCAGACTTGTCAGCATTGAGGTGGCTCTCTGAGAATAGCTCGAGAGATGTTTACTCTCACAAGCACGTGATGTTGATCTGTCCATTGCATACTAAGATCCTAAAAGTATATTGGTGCTTTCTGAGGTCCTTGTCCAGCATGTGATTTATTCCAAGCTCCTCCATGAGCCTTAGGTCACTGTTAAAATTTGTGTATTCAGATTTATAGCCATTTTTCTAATTGCAGAATGAGTGCAAATTTCAGATTGATGTTGCTGACAAGATAGTGCAAGCAAATAGAAGAAGAGATGTACCAATGACCTCTTTATACATGCATGCTATCATTCATTGTTGTTATATGGTTGGGTGGTTTTTCTCAGTGTTTATCCTCCTTTCGACAGAGCGAAGACATCTTGATCCAAGCCCAACTCTGGAGGGTTGAACAGTGCTGATGAACTGAAGTTACGCTAAGCTCTCTCATTGTTTGGCTTCTTTACAATCCCGACCACTTCCCCCTCTCCCCCCTCACCCAGCCCTGTCGCCTTCCCCATCCCAACTTTTATTCATTTCTGCCTCACACCTTAAAACAATGCATCTTGCAGATTCTATAACATAGACTTTGTGCCAGCTTTCCTTTCTCTCCACAACATTTAATCGCATCATGTAGCAGTGCTTGCTGGAGAAGTGTGGCCTGGAATGAACCCAGCAGCTATCTTTAAGGTTTGTTTACAAAACTAGAGAGAAAGGAAAAGAAATGGGATTGATTCGCTCATCTGTTACACCTTTGACAAAATACTTTTATTTTTTATTTCCTGCGAGTTTTAATCAAAGTTAGTTTTCAAACTTGAATGTGGTCCTTAATCATTCCCATTGGTGTGATGTTTTTAAGTTGAAACAGTACCTTTTTTTTTTTAATCTGACATAATAAATTAAACATTTACACTTTCTAACTATATAACATAATGAATCCAATTATAGATCTGTTAATAAATACAATAATTAATTCAAAAATATTTCATGATGAAGACAACAAGAAACAACAATGCAACTTATGCTCTTAGTGGCTCAAAATATCAGTTTTTTGTGTTAGATGCAAAAGTCCTCTTTTAAAAATATGATCACTGGACAAGAAGTTGAATTCCCCCAGTTTGTTGAGCCTCTGACGTGGAGATCCATAGATGTTTCCAAAGGCTGTCCTCGTTCTGTGAACAGATGTTTGAAGACCTGGAGGAAAGAATGAGATTGAAGAGGATGGTGGAAGTTGATTCCACAGACGGGGAGGAAAAGAGCAACCAATGAGTGGAGGTGAGCAGTGATCCAGGATTTAGGTAGGTTGAGAGTTCATTTCTTGAGTTGGACAGATTGTTGTTTTCTGGCTCTCCTGAGGGGTAGACAAACAAGTTGTTATGGTGATAATTGAAAGTCATTCAGCCTTCTCATGAGCGTAGTCTGATGTGTGCCATTTAAGTATGGAAGGAATGAAAGGGTGGCATACACCAGAGACAGACTTAACAAGGTACCACTAGGTTTTAATGGATGGAGACAGGTTTGATAGTTCATTCTTGAGGTTGGACCGATGGTTTTCTGACTCTCCTGAGAGTGACACACTTGTTTCGGGCTTTTTGGAATGCACTTAGATTGCCTTTGTCGGGATTTGCCTTCCACGAAGAAAGGCAAGTTGTTTCAGAGCAACCGCCTCGCCACGGATTCAGTTACCATGGGAAGGAGAAGGGAAAGATAACTGAAGATGAGATGGGATTAATCTGTGCATGACAGAGCAGGTTGCTGTGGAAGAATTCCCAGGCAAAGTTAACATCAGGGGCAGTAGATGTGGAAGACCAGTACTGAAGAGAGATGCTGCTTGCAGTACCTGCCAATTTGTTTGATTGAAATGCCAGACTTGCCGGCGCTGAGGCAGTTCTCTGAGAATAGCGAGAGAGATGTTGACTTTCACAAGCATCTGATCAGATGAAACAATTTGAGCAGAGGAAGAGCAGGAGACATTTGCGGGGTTGTTTGTCATCATCAAGTCCAGAAGGGAGGATTTTCCATTGGGAGAAATCCGGGTTGGAAAGTTCACAGATTGAGTCAGTCACATGGAGTCACAGAAGTCCTTTGTTGAAGTCCCATGGCTGGTGAGAGAGGGTATCAACACAGAGCACAGTGGCACAGTAACAATTGAAATGTTGAACAGTATATTGTTCGTTTTGAACAGATTTCTGAAACCCAATGTATGTAGGTGAACTCTAAGAAAGTCCTTTATAATTGAGAGAACCGTGATATAGAAGTCCCCAATCCCCCACCTCTATCTAATGCGCATTGCTTCTGATTGCAACAAGTTGGGTCACCGATCAAGATTGGGTTTATTTAGACGATAGTAAACTATCAAGAAGATAGATGTTTAAAGCTGTTGCAAAAATAACCCGGGAGTGCACCACGGCAATATTGGGCCATTCCTTGTTTGAGGTTCATTTCGCCTCAAGCTCATGTTGTCATTTTTTTATCGTATGATTTTCACACATACAGATAATTGCTTTGCAGGGGAGGGATTTTATTTTTACCCATGGTCTGACCCTGGTGAACCGGCAAGGTTCAAAGTTGAAACTCCCAGCACATATGCAAAATGTAGTGGAGATTGGGCCAGCCGTTTTTTTTCTATGATTCCAGATGTACACACACCAACAGAGAATTTCCTTGGGTGGGGAGGGGGGTTGTGCCCATGACTTGGCCCTGGGTACCCCCAGCACGTTAGTTAAATGGTGAAGATTGGTCTGGGGATGTGGAGTGGATCAAAATCAAACGCGCGCACACACACACACACACACTTCATATATATATGTATAATTTCCTTTTGTAAGAGAAACAGATAATGTATTGCCAGCTGGATTAAAGCATAAACTGTTAGGAGTTACAAAACCAGAGTTGGAGAGTGACTGTGTTAGGTCTAATCTAAAATAGTTATGATACTCATTGATGTTTGAAGTTCCACATTTAGTTGCTGATTACTGAGAAGTTAATCAGCAGACAGGGAGAGTGAGATTTGTCTGAATTCAAGGATTTTTCTCTTGAGTTTATCTTATAACATGAATTCAGACATATTTCTGTAAGTCCCAAGAAATAATAAAAACTAAACATACTTCAAGTGAATTTTACCCAAATTATAATTCCTTCTTGTTTTATGCAAGCACTTTTTTCATATATATATATGTATATTTTTTTTTAGGGGTGTTTTGGGTTGTGCTGCCTTTTCATCAGTAGTACTTAAGTGCCCATCAAAATGACCTTGAGGACATCAGAATTAATCACGAGGTGTGGACCAACATGATATACAGTACAGTGACCTGCAAAAAGTTTTCAACCCCCACCAATAATGCCACATTTAGATGAATTACGAAGGATGTATAAACAATTTTTCCAAATGAACCTTTTTATTCATAATGAAGAGATCAAACTAAACACTGTTATAGTTGAAGGAGGTTACATGTCAAGAATACCTGCAAAAAACATTACTCATCAAAATTCACTGGTGCAAAAGTATTCAGCTCCTTAGGTCAGTACCTGGTGGAAGCACCTTTTGCAGATTAACTGCTATGAGTATTTTTGGAAGGTCTGTACCAGCTTGTACAGTGAGATGGTGAAATCTTTTCCATTCTTCACTTGAAAATTCTTCTAGTTCTACCAGTTTGATGGAGATCATCGATGGACTGCAATCTTCAAGTCTCGCCATGAATGTTCAATTTGGGTTCAAGTCAGGATTTTGACTGGACCACTAAAGAATGTTTATTTTCTTATTATTCAGCCATTCAGTGTGGATTTAGTCTTTGTGCTTCAGATTATTTGTTCTGCTGAAATGGAATTCCTACCAGTTTCAGATAATGCCTGACTCAAGCAGGTTTCATCAAGATTCTTCTGTATGTTGCACTGTCCATTGTCCCTTCTATCCTGACCAAGCTTGCCAGTCTCTGCTGATGAAAAGCAGGCCCCATAGAATATGATGTTACCACCACCATGCTTGATAGTAGGGTTTGATGCTGATGGGGGTAATGTGTTAGTGTTAGGCTTGAACCAGAGTAACGCTTTGAATTTAGAAGAAAAAATTTCAAATTGTTCGGTCTCTGGACTACAAAACTTCTCCAAAGTGCCTGCAGTATCATTAAGATGCTTTTTCGCAAACTCCATATGGAGCTTTTAGACACGTCGGTTTTCAGTAATAGCTCTTTCTTGCCAACTGTCCATAGAGGGCCAGCTTTTGTAACGGGAACGGATATTCGTTGATGATAAACATGAACCCCATCTCAGATATGAGCCTTGAAGATCTTTCAAAGTCATTTTTTGATTTTTCATTGACATCCCGAACCAATTTTCGGTTGCACGGCTACTCAGTGGATGGGTGACCTGTATCTGGGTAGAGTCTGGTGGTATGATACGTCTTCACTTCTTCATGATGGATTCACCATACTCAAAGGGATGAGTGACTTTGAGATCTTCTTATAACCCTCTCCTGAACGCTGCTTCTCCACCACTTAATGTCTGACTTCTTTTGGAAAGCTCCTTCATCTTATGTTTGCCTTGTTGGTGACCAAGTGAGTTGCACCTTAAACTCCTTAGATAAGTGGGGGAGCTTCAATTCTAAGTTAAACACACTGATTACATACAGGTTGAAACCTATTACACTAAGTTTGTAACCTTTTCAAACAAATAATTTTCTCTTGAAGTTATTTCGGTTAATTAGGCAAAGTGTTGAATACTTATGCAAATGAGAATAATCTGATTTTCTCTGGTTCATCAAACTTATTCTGCAGTTTTTTCATCTTTATCACTTTGGAATCATTTGTGAAGATGCTTATATATTAAGTTTGATTTGAAAGCATCATGAAATAAGCACAGATAGCATCAAAAGGTGAAACTTTGGAGGGGGGGGTGAATACTTTTGCTGGTCACTCTAAAAATAATAAATTGACAGGTCATTTAAAGAGCCAGCTGGATTTTTTAAAACTGACAATCTGATTGTGACAAGGCAATCTGCCTCAGACACATTTCAGTTTCCCAAAGCTTCAAATCCAAATACTTTAACCACCTTCTGCTTTATTTGGACCCACAGGCACAACCTCATCATCTATACCACAACCTCACTATTCGGCCACCACCATATTTGGCTGCAAGTTTGTGAGTGAGGGTATAATCATAATTGATAATATTCACTTACTTTTCAGAATGTTGATCATTTTCATGACTCTGGAAAGTTATGGCACTTCCGAAAAGAGTTTTGTTACATGACAAGTTATGAATGGAAACCCAACCCCATTACATTATTTATGCCATGATAATTCCAACTGTTACAGCAAGCAGCTTGTCGGTGCTGCAACATTGCACTATTAACCTCGTCACTTTTATATTTTCTTTAAATTTATGGGCCTCATTCATCCTCGACATGTTTGTTAAAATGTTTCAAGATTATTTAATCCCATGTGGCTTTAAGGTGTTGCCACAGCATCTTCTGCACTTGTGACTCTTATTGCACGATAATGGTACAGCTAATAATTTTGAAATTGGCTCTTTGAACACAAAGTATGCAAATTAAACTGCCACACCACACAGAAATTTATTAGCAATTGCAGAATGGCGGGAACAGCAGTACTTTTATTCCCATTCAAATTCAAATCCTGCCTCGGCATTTATCGTCAAACGTTTTAAAGCCGATGTTTATTATTTATTGATAAGTCTGTGGGAACGTTTTAAAACTTCGGCACATATCCCACAAATAAAGCACAAAACTCCGAAAAGAGTGCAAGTGTTGTGGTGTGTGTGTGTGTTGTGTGTGTGTGTCAAAGTGCCTAAGTGGTTGTTTGTTTGTCTTGAAGGTTGCATCTCATTTTAAAATAAGCAAATGCAATTCGTTTTTGTGCATATTTTTATTGCTGCATCATGTCTGTTTTTTCAGATGCATGTACGAGGATAATGTAGTTTTTCCCCATTGCATATATATTGATGTTTGTCTGCCTCGTACATGTTACTGCTCAAAAAGGTTACCATCTGAGTTGTAGATGCTGCACCGGTTTACGTTTTCGCAATCTGCCTTTGTATTTGATTATGAAATGCATGTTTTTTTTATTTTTCACTTTTTGATACGTAATAAAGCATTCTTTATAATTGTTACTTTGTTGTACAAATTAGGTTACATATTGTGAACAGAGCGATCTGGCAAGTTCAATGTCCAGGCCTGGCAAACCGGTTCGTGAATGATTTGGCCAAAATCTTTCCTTGGCCGACCCCACAACCAAAGTGCAATAATTGGAGCAGTTAAAGAATTAGTAGTAGTGGGAGAGGATTCGTATTAAGGCCACTCTCTTATTACATACACAAAATGCTGACACTTTGAACCCCCTCCATCCTGTACACTTCATGCTCATAAATGCATCCTCTCTTTCTTTTTTATTCTTTCATCTGTTCCCAACTTACCTTTCTCCATACTTAACTTCACACCGTCCCCCCCCCCCCTTCCTCCAATGTTTCTTTTTTTATTTTTCTCCATACCCCATCCCTTTGTTTATGTTTATATAGATGGATGATGTTGCCCTTATTGAAAGATGTTTTGTAACCACAACAACTATAGCCTATTGCCAAGCTGATTGCTTGCCATGGTTTACTCTTGTGTGTGATGAAGATTCTGTATTTGTATTATTATTTGCTTGCAGTGAGCTCTGGCAAGTTTTCCATCACAACCATAATGATGCATTAACAAGCTCAGTCTTAAAGAAGGCCATTGGCTATTCCGTCATTGTCCTTGGGCCTGTAAAACAAAAATTTGTTTCTTGCCACGAACAATCTCTAGTCTTCCTTGTAGAGATTAGCACTGCATTTATCTTGTATGCTTGTAAAAGGTTCATGATCATTTTTTTTTCCAAATCATGCAAAGACCTATATTGCACTTCAAAGCTCTAGATTTCAAAGTCGGCTTTACGTCTTTGCAAAGTTTCTGCATTATCTTTGCACCACGGCTTACCTGTGTGCCTCCCAATTTGGAATTGCCAAGGGGGCTGGAAGTTGAGGGGGAAAATTTTGGGGGACTTTTTTTTTCATGCATTTAAGTGAGCGGATTGTGACATCTTTCACGTCAGTTGATGTGAGATAAAGCGGTTACAATGTGAGAGGAGAGAATTAATAGAGCATCAGCAGGAGTATTCATGTCATTGTTAGATGGCTGTATATTTCAAGACAGGCTGGTGAGGAGTTTTTGCCTGGAAATTTTACTGAAACAACAAAAGAAGGCCATTATTTGGACATTACGACCAGCAGACGCTCTGAAAGTTCTCTTCTTCCCCACGCAGGCCTCTGTCTTTGGCCAAACGCATTCATCACAACTTCTGTACGTATCATTTTTCCTCTCTTCAACAACTTGATTGGCTCTGTCTTCCAGCTCTCATAAATCCAATCCGAACACTCTTCGCTTCTGATTTGCAGACCAACTCTTACTTGGATGCCTCTAACATGGAAACTCCTGCTTTTCCTAAATCTCAACCCCCTTTGTCATTATCAAATTTCTCCACTACAAAGTTCACCAGGACCCTGCTCTTGCTTGTCACAAACAAAGTGCAATGATCCAGACGACATTTCTTGCTGTTGTCCTTCAAATGTTTGCGGCTCCAAACATTGCTTCTATTTTCTGCAAGTTTTTCAACTCCTGTACTTAATGGTATTTGACCCAACCCTGGAAGCATGCCATATGTCTGCCTTGTTCGAGAAGGGCGACGTGTCTGACGATCCCTCCATTACCGTTACAAATGTTTTCACCTCCAATATCTCAAAGACATGGAGTGTCTCATCATAAATAAATTTTACCACCTTGAATCCTGCCTCTCTCTTCATTGACCACCATTTATGGCTTTCAGGTCCATTGCGTGACCTCCTTGCCAAAACATTGCCAACGAGATGGTCTTCAGCTCTCAAGTTGTGCTGGACAATTCAGCACAACCTGTTTGAAAATATTTGGCACAAAAGGGCTCATCACAAAGCTCCCATGTTTGGTCTATTTTGCTTCAGCTGATAATGGATTTATGCCTGGTGTTGGCTTAAATGGTAGGGGTGGTGGGCTTTGGATCCTCGGGTCCTGGAGTTCAAAATCGCCGCTCAGCTGTTGACATTAATACCAGGTGGGGTTGACTCGGCCTGTCGCTCCTTCTACGTGGTTGGCAAAAAATGAGTGCCAGAATGCTGGTATACTTGTGGCGGCAGTGGCACCCATCGCGGATTGTGCCCAATAGCCAGGGGACTCTTAAGCAGACCACAACGCTCTGTACAGAGTAATGGCTCCCAATCTTCCTCCTACTCCTCTTACTGGTATTTAGCTCAGCTTTATCTCTCTATCATGCATTGATTGTGCCCTGTTTTTGTTTCCACACCACATTAATTCTGGTGGTCCATTCAAGGTTCTGTCATTCTCGCCCTCCCTTTTTTAATTTTCATCTAATGGGCAATTCATAGCTACTTAACAAGGACTGTCCCGTCCTTTGCTGAACGACTCCACCCTCACTTTTTCCAACAGTGATATATCCAATACACGCTTGGGGGTGAAACTCTGAAACCTGACTGTGCGTGGCCCCTTGGCTTTGACTAATCTTTATCAGAGTATGGTTGAAGCTTTAGCTGTGGTTAATTAACTAGGCACCCAGGAAGTGGCAATTGCTTAGGGGGCAGACGGTGCCTGGGTAGGGTTGTGGAACCAGTTGATGGAGGAATGTCCAAAAAGGTGGACAAAATGATCTACCAGATCATATCAATAGCATTTATGGCAAGACGCTGCTTGTGGGTAAAGGTTATTAATTTCAGTTGTCTTGCCAATTTTTCTTTCATTCAGGGCAAAGAGTTTTAAATCATCCATATTCAGTGGAGTCACCTTTCTTGTTTCTTTGACGTTCTTTATTGTATGTTGGGTGTATATGTGTCTGGTCATTGATGTATCTTCACTCCAGGTGTTTTTGATCTTTCCTTCCAAGTTCTGTAGGTTTTCATTGTGGTATTCCATTAGATCCATTGCTTCTCAATCAGTTTGAATATTTGGGAATTTATTCTTTTGTACATTTGCAATGCACTTTGTCATCCATGAATCGCGGATGCATCCAAAAGCTTTTTAAAAAGTCTACTCGCCAGGGTTACCCGATGTTGCTTGGGGTGTCGGGGGGGGGTTACTGGGAAGTGGGAAAATGAGAATGGAGCAGCGGATCGGGGCAAGAAAACCAACGCTAGGTGTGCAGTTCGGGGCCGGGGGACTGTGCTTAGGGGAAGCAGACCAGTAACACCAGTGGGTAAAGGGGACTTTAAGTCGTAAGGGTCTTTCAGGTCATTGTTTTGGTGTTAAGGGTCTTTGGATCTTACAGTCTTCGAAGCTTTAAGGGTTTTTGGGCGTCTTTAAGGGTCTTGAGGTTCTTTCTGGTCTCTGAGGGGGTCTTAAGACTTAATGGGTCATTAGGGGTCTTCAAGGAGTCTTGGGGGTCTTTGGGTTTCAAAAGGGTCTTTGGGGTATTCAGGGTTTTTAAAGTGTCTTCATTATGTTCGGGGAATGCAATGGTTCTTTAGGGTCTTTGGTTGTGTTCGGGGGTCCTTATCTCCCAATATGTAAGGAAAGTCTTCTCTCAAGCAAATGTAAAAAAAAAAAGGTCTTATGCGTTCTTCGGCGTCTTTAAATGCTGAGGGTTTGGGGCATGAAAAATACCCTTAGGACAACACCTCCGGTCAGACTTGGCTGTGCAAATGTTGGTGGTTGGTCGGAATGCAACGGTCCTTGCAAAAAAACGCGAAACAAACAGACATCCGCATGAATCTTATTTATTAGATGCAGGCTCGTTGGGACAGTTGGTTATCTCGTTTTGCAGTTTTGAGTATGGCCTGTTTAGTAGTAGCGTGGTCTATTGTTCGCAAACATCCTCACTTACATTTCCTGGTCTGTTCTGCCCCTCAGGCCTCCTTGTTGTGTTTGGTTACTGTCACGGACTCCGGTTTAAGCCCTGTCACACCTGACTTTTAGCCAGCGTATGGCAGGTATCAAAAATGTATGTTAAAACGCCGCGTACGCTGAAACTATTTGATGGTTTTTTTTTCCAGTTTTGGACGTATTCATAACGAGTTGACATTGGCATAACGTATTAGTAACGTACACAGAACGTTTCGATAACTATAGATAACTTATATCAACGAATGCTGATGCGTGTTGTCGGCTGGTTCACAACCTATGCCCAACCATAGTTCTTAACTTATGCCATAGCCGCGGGCAGCGTATCTGGCCGACGATCACGTAGCGTAGCCTATTAAAAGGCTGCGCTCGACGATTCAAACATAACACGCACTAGACATCGAAGTGTCAAGCCGCTGTCACACCTTGACGTTTTAGCCAGCGTATGAAAAAATTTGCGAATTACGCTGGCCACACATCGAAATACGTTATGGGTAAGTTTTGTATACCTTAAGAGCACGTGGCATACGTTCGTTAGTACGGCCGAGTACGTCGACAAAATTTCAGCATGTTGAAAATTTTTCGAACGGGTATGCCAGCGTATGACTTCACACGTTCCGCATACGCTGGCCATAAGTTGTAAGGCACCTTTATGCGAACGTTGACACACGTTACTTGTAAGTTACTCAAAAGTCGAAACGCGCTTCGAGGTTAATGTTCTTAGCGTACCCGAAAATTATTCTAACCTATGAAGTTTAATGTATCTCCAAGGGCACATTGGAACGTATGTAATGTATTTACGTCTTCCGGCACGGGACCACAGAACTTTACTTTGAACGTGTTTCTAACTTACAGGGCTACCATATAATTGGGTATTGGCCAGCGTTTTAGGGGAATTGGTATATAAAAATGGGCTTCACAGGGAGGGAACACCGTCAGTGTTCCAGGACCTCCATGTTTTTTTTTTTCCTTGGCATGACGTGAGTTGACATTCGATTTCTAGTGCGGTTATGATTTTAACGATTGAGCCGGCAGCCTACTTAATTATATTATATTTATACGCACTAGAAATCGAAGTGTCAACTCACCGTCATGCAGAAGAAAAAAAAACAAAACATGGAGTCTGGAACACTGAACGCTTAAACATTACCTCACGTGTTTCGACTTATGAGTAACTTACAAGTATCGTTGTGTTGTCAACGATCGCGTAACGTGCCTACACTTATGCCAGCTGGTATGCGGAACGTTGTTGTGAGTCATACGCGGCATACGTCGAAAATTTCAAAGCATGTTAAAATTTGTCGACAGAGCTTGCGTACGACGTTACTTATTGCCAGTGTACTACGACGTATTAGCCGCGTGCTCTTAAACGTTATACAAAACTTACCCATAACGTATTCGACGTATTCGTTGTGCCAGCGGTTTTGACAAATTTTTCATACGTCGGCATTACGCTGCTTAAATCAGTTCAAGTGTGACAGTGGCCTTTACTCAGGGATGCATTCTGTAAAAGTGCGACGAATATGGAAACATGACAAAAAATTAAAGCAGTTTTTTTCAATAAGAATTAAAGGAATAAGGGGGGCAGCCAACTTCAGGTAAATCTATACTTAGCTTTTTACGTAATGATATCCTTTTACGAATTAGGCCAAGATTATAAGGTTAACGGAAAAATTTATAACAACGCTGAAAATTTCAGGAAAGGTCCAGAAAAAATGAGTTAAAAAACATACCAAAAGTCCCCGAAAATCCTCCTTGTGCTTTTCCAGCATTGGCCGCCATTGTTTTTTTATCATATTCTTAACTAGTAGAAATGCAAACAAAGGTCGAAACGTAGGTTTTTCAAACACAAGCAATCTTATAAAATCATTAATTACATGATTATTAAAACACTCAAAATATCAAAAACCACGATGTGCGGCCAGTATTCGGTGCCAAATTGGTCACCGTTCTCTATTTTATCATATCTTAGCAACCACATATGATAGAATGCAAACAAGTGTCTAAATATAGGTTTGAAGACACAAGCAATCAATGAAATTCATTAATTCACATGAATTTAACAAAAAGCCCCAAAAGTAAAAATTAAAGATTGGCGGCCAGTATTGAACGTCAGGTGTGGCTGAACCAAATCCAAGCAAATCAAACTTACTTTTTATGAGTAGGCACATCGTTTAAATTATGTATAAATTGTTGTTGGAAAATGGCCCTTAGTATGCTACTAAATATAGGATTAGCTTAGATCCCCCATTAAATGGCATGTTTAGCCAGGCTGTTCGGGTAAAATGGACGTTACATGTGTGTCGGGGAAGGTGTCACAGGCTGTTATTTGTTTGTTGCCAGTGGTGGTTGCCGAGGGCTCTTCTTCTTCCTTCCCCTCTCCGGACGAGGCCCCGCCAGTCGCGCTGAAGAGGGAGTGGCCAAAAAAGAGAAGTTGACTTAAGGGAGGAGTTTGTCGGCTTTCGAAAAGGGGAGGAGCCGGGTTTGGGCCGAACCGAAGACCTCTTGAGTAGTTCAGTTTATTGGAGAAGTACAAAAACGGCAGTCGGCTGTTTCGAGGTGTGCTCGTGGTTTCGAACGCGAGAAGGAAAGGAAAATTGTGGAAAAGAACTGAGAGACCCTGGGCTTGCTGTGTGAGTCTGGAGTCCGGACTTCGAGGAAGGAGAGTGATCGACAGGTTCAATAACCTGCGTTAACGACGGAGCCTCTGACTGTCCCGACTCACCTCACGGCTCGACAACGTTTGGAATCCCATGACCCAGCCTGCCGGAGCCCGGCACCCCGGTTTGGATCTCTCTCTA
>CM068960.1:68165552-68176039 GCA_035128595.1 Eptatretus atami | reverse complement strand
GAGGAATGCGGAATCTCTGCTGCGGAGGACTGCAGTTTACCTCCTACGGAGGACTGCGGAATCCCTGCTGGGGAGGACTGCGGAATCCCTGCTAGGGAGGACTGCGGTTTACCTGCTGCCGAGGATTGCGGAATCTCTGCTGCGGAGGACTGCAGTTTACCTCCTACGGAGGACTGCGTTTATTCTGCTGCGGAGGACTGCAGTTTACCTCGGGAGGAATGCGGAATCTCTGCTGCGGAGGACTGCAGTTTACCTCCTGTGGAGGATGCGGAATCTCTGCTGCGGAGGACTGCAGTTTACTCTGTGGAGGATGCGGAATTTGCTGGGAGGATGCGTTTCTCTAGAGATGGGACCGTGCTGGGGGGATGCGGAATCCTGCTAGGGGGACGCGGTTTACCTGCTGCGAGGATTGCGGAATCTCTGCTGCGGAGGACTGCAGTTTACTCATACGGAGGAATGCGGAATTCTGCTGGGAGGCAGTTTACCCTCATACGGAGGAATGCGGAATCTCTGCTGCGGAGGACTGCAGTTTACTCTACGGAGGACAGCGGAATCTTGCTGCGGAGGCGTGGAGTCCCTGCTGCGGAGGACTGCGGAGGACTGCGGAATCTCTGCTGCGGAGGACTGTGGAGTCCCTGCTGCGGAGGACTGCGGAATCCCTGCTGCCGAGTCGGCAATCGTGACTAATAGTACACAGTACGAAGGAACAATTGCCTACTGAGGCTGAACTCCCATTACGCCAATCTTCTCGTGTCATTCGGTCCCCTCATAGATTTAAACCTGTGAAATGTGAAGGGACAAGTTGAACATTCGAGATGGGGAGAATGTGGTGAATTTGGTACATCTGACATCACAACTCCTTCTCGACATTCCATGAGTACTTGTTATATCATGCACTATGATACTGTATCTCTTGTTTCTACATTATAACCCATCTTGCTATTAACCATAATTTTGTAATTTTGTGCTTTTGTTACCTTCACCATCCAAGGTGGATGAAGGTTATATTTTCACCCCTGTCTGTCTGTCTGTCTGTGAGCAGGATGTCTCAAAAAAGTTATGGATGGATTCGGACGAAACTTGGTGGACAGGTTGAGTGTGTGACAAGGATGGATTGATTCGATTTTGGTGAAGATACGGATCTGGATACGAGGATTTTTAAAGTGATTCTTCACCATTTAGAGATGGGGGCAAAAACGATATCCAGTCGAGCACGATCTCAGAAACGTTGTGGACGGAATATGACAAAACTTGCTGGATGAGTTGAAGGTTTATTTCACTTTCACTAAGACCATCGGACAATCCTTATTCAATTATGGTAAATTTGTTAAAACTCTTAGTGTAGATATAGTGAAGGACATTTTGGAAACTGACTGCGCATGTTCGTCTTCCCCTTTTTTATATGGTCCTTGTGGACACGTAGTTTCGGGGGATTTGAATATCATTAGTTATCGTGAGATTAGGGATCTGATGAAAATGGGAACTAAATATAGGGAACCAGTAACTCAAGCTTATCTATAGACCTTGCAATGTTCATTTTGAGGAGGAGGAGGAGGAGGACGGGGTGGAGTGGTTTTGCATGTTTGTAGATTTTAAATAATTAGGATAAAAAGTAGAAGTAACAATGAAAATATGTAATTCACGTTTGAATATCGTCCTCTATGATAGTAAAATTGAGGATTATAGCCACCAATCGTTTTTAATTCGTCAGGCGGTTCAGGCGGAACGGAGAGGTTGGCAAGCTATATTAAGCCGCTTGTTAACGGGACACGCCACAGTGCTCGATATCCACTTGATCTAAAATTACAAATTAAACTAGAGGGGGAGCACTCGGTAGAGTGCAAAACCTCCGCCGCCAATACAGCTGGGTCCACTCAAGTGACCTTATATCTTATTCATTAAATATGACGTCAACAGTGCTGACAGTTATAGTTCTTTTCTCCACATTTTTTTTGGGGGGGGGGGGGGTTGGAAATCACTTAAAACATGTAGAAATGCAAAAAAAAGAAATCGAAATTTTGTTGAAAAAAAAGTTGCAAAAAAAATTTTTTCTCTAACAATTTTTTTTTGGGGGGGAGGGGGTTGGAAATCACTTAAAACGTAGAAATGCCCAAAAAAAATTTTTTTCTCTATTTTTTTTTGGGGGGGGGGGGTAACAATTTTTTTGGGGGGGGTTGGAAATCACTTAAAACATGTAGAAATGCAAAAAAAAAAAAAATAATTTCTCTAACAATTTTTTTTTGGGGGGGGGGGACCAAGTCCAAAATTTAATGGCATGATCCTTGGACCATACTAACCCCCCCACCAAGTTTCGTCGAAATCCGTCAAGGAGTTTTCCGTTATACTGTTCACAAACAAACAACAAACAAACAAATAAACCAATGTCACCCGTAGGGTGATCCGTATCTTGCCAAAAGGTGACCACGTGTGACTTCTTTAAGGTCACACTGAGGTGAACAGAGCTGCTATCCACCAGGACGACTCCTTGAGGAATATCTGCCTACGAGAGATTCCGATGAGAATCGTTCTACAGAGTAACCATGAAAAATATGCGTTTGCCTCATAACGTACCAAATCACGTCATAATGTCTCAAGCTTGATATATCTAGAAAGCACTCATCGAGGTGTTCAATTTGAGGTACTACACGATATGGTTCCTAAAACTTGAAAATTTGACCTTGGGTCAAATATGTTTGACCTTAGGCGCTAACCATGAAGGTCAAGGCAATCGCCACCAAAAATTAATCAGCTGAGCTCCAGACCATGAACTATATTGCCATGAAGTTTGAAGACGATCCGATCAAAATTACTCAAAAAATAAGGGTTTCGTCGACTCCCTGATTTGCGACAAAGTGACCTTGACCTTTGACCTTGACCTTCAAAATTTATAGTGCTGAAAGGGACCTCTATAGGCCTCTGATATGCGAAGTTACAAAAATTTCCAATGAAAACTGTGCTCTGCAGTGATTTATACGTGATTACAGATAAAAAATAAAAAAAACAACAAAAAAAACACATGAAGGTCAAGGCCAATCGCCACCAAAAATTAATCAGTCTGAATGCCAGACCATGAACTACTTCCCATGAAGTTTGAAGACGATCCGATCAAAATTACTCAAAAATGAGGGTTTTGTCGATTACACTGATTTGCGAAAAAGTGACCTTGACCTTTGACCTTGACCTTCAAAATTTTATGTGCTGAAAGGGACCTCTATAGGCCCTTGATATGCGAAGTTACAAAAATTCCAATGAAAACTGTGCTCTGCAGTGATTTATACGTGATTACAGATAAAAAAATAAAAAAAAAACAAAAAAAACACATGAAGGTCAAGGCCAATCGCCACAAAAATTAATCAGCTGAGCGCCAGACCATGAACTATATTCCCATGAAGTTTGAAGACGATCCGATCAAATTACTCAAAAATAAGGGTTTCGTCGATAACCTGATTTGCGAGTGACCTTGACCTTTGACCTTGACCTTCAAATTTTATGGCCTGAAAGGGACCTCCATAGGCCTCTGATATGCGAAGTTACAAAAATTTCCAATGAAAACTGTGGTCTGCAGAATTTTTTTTCGTGATTACAGACAAACAAAAATAAAAATAAAAAAAAACATACAGACTGACTAACATATCTTGCAAAAACTTCGTTTTGGCAAGATAACAAACAAAAAAACAGAAAGGGGTGAAAAACAGTAACCTCCGATCTTCGATGGCGGAGGTTAATAACTTGGAAGGGACCTCAAACCGGAAACGACGTTGGGACCTCAAACCGGAAATGACGTCAGAACCTCAAACCGGAAATGACGTTGGGACCTCAAATTAAACAACTAAGACGTTTTGACATATTTTATTGCATTATACAAACTCTGTAATATGTTTTAATAAAATTAACCAAACATTATTTTAACTTAACTCAAAATCTGAGGTAAATCTTACTGTTCTGTCTCACCTCGACGACACGCCGACATATTTATTTTGAATGTTTGAGATAACGTGTTGGGAATATTAAATACTTGTTTAAAATGAAACTTTTCTTTTACTTTCTATTTCCTTTCTCTTTTTCTTGTGCAGTGTATACACAATATGCATATAGCCTATAGGTACACCTGTAGAGCATTCAGCAATAATATATCTTGAGGTGTATTAAAATCTTCGTTAGCCTGAATAGCGTTCTTCCTTATGACGTACTTTTACGAGCCATTTGTCGTGTAGAACAAATCTAAAATTAAATTTACGTATGGATTTAGGCTTGGTAATGTTTTTATCACTAGATATTAGAAATCTCATGAAAAATCTCACCGTTATCGATGTTTACACCGGATGTTAGAAAGCCTGGAGATCCCGTCATGGTTGATGTAGCTTTGGGTGCGAAAGAAGAGAGGTGGCCAGGTGGAAATGCAAGGCGAGAAGCGGACGCAGACGACGGTCATAAAAGACGGATGCAGAAAGCATTTCTTCTTTTACGGCCGATCTGCCTGCAGCTTACGGAGGACGCGACTACAGAAGGTCTGCTCTGGCTCTCTCAGACGATCTCGTCCTTGGGAAATGTTGAGCTTCAGGAGCTACAGGAGTACGTGGTCTTCCCTCTGCGCTTCATTATCCACCATCTTCCGTCACTGCCCGCGTCTCCCAGGCGAACGTCCGTGTTTGAGAAATCTCTTCACTGCCTGGTACAAGTGCTCGTGCGGACCCGGGTCTCGAACTGTGTGTTCATGCAGGAACTATTCGGCGAGTTGTGCATGGTACTTGGACCTCCCACGGAGGAGTCGAAGGTCTCTGAGGACTTGAAACTGTCCGTGGTGAAGTCCCTGAAAGCGCTCCTCACATCGGCGTTGGATGACTCGCTCAAAAGCATTTTTGATTTCTTCTTCCTGCCGTCTCTCGGTCATGCCGTCGTGACGCTGCTGTCGCTGGCAGAGCGAGAAACGGCTCGATATCTGCGACTTGATGCTCTCGACTGTTTACTGCTTCTCTTACAGACTGATGACGGGAAACCTCGCACGCTATGATTCCTGATGGATCGGAAACTCACACGCATGTTCCTGATGATCGGCAACCTCCACGCATGTTTCCGATGATGCGGGCAAACCTCGCCACGCATGTTCCTGCTGATGATCGGCAACCTCCACGCATGTTCCTGATGATCGGGCAACTCCACGCATGTTCCTGATGATCGGGCAACCTCCACGCATGTTCCTGGATGATCGGGAAACCTCCACGCAATGTTCCTGATGATCGGGCAACCTCCACGCATGTTCCTGCGATGATGCGGGCAACCTCCACGCATGTTCCTGATGATCGGAGAAACCTCCACGCATGTTCTTCGACGTGATAGCGGGAAACCTCCACGCATGTTCCTGATGAATCGGGCAACTCCACGCATGTTCCTGCTGATGATCGGGCAACCTCCACGCATGTTCCTGCTGATCCGGGCACCTCCGAGCATGTTCCTGCTGATCGGGCAACTCCACGCATGTTCCTGCTGATCGGCAAACCTCCACGCATGTTCCTGCTGATCGGGCAACCTCCACGCATGTCTGTGCATCGGAACTCCACGCATGTTCCGTGCTGTCGGGCAACCTCCACGCATGTTCCTGCTGATGATCGGGCAATCTCACGCATGTTCCTGATAGAGATCGCGCAACCTCCACGCATGTTCCTGATGATTGGGCAACCTCACGCATGTTCTCTGATGATCGGGCAACTCCACTGCATGTCCTGATGATGATCGGCAACCTCCAGCATGTTCCTGATGATTCGGGCAACCTCCACGCATGTTCCTGATGATCGGGCAACCTCACGCATGTTCCTGATGCTCGGCACCTCCACGCATGTCTCTGAGTGCTCGCGCAACTCCACGCATGTTCCTGCTGATGATCGGCGCAACCTCACGCATTTCCTGATGACTCGGGCAACCTCACGCATGTTCCTGATGATCGGGCAACCTCATGCATGTTCCTGATCGCTCGGCCAACCTCCACGCATGTTCTCTTATGCTCGGCAACCTCCACGCATGTTCCTGATGATCGGCAACTCCAGCATGTTTCTGCTGAATGATCAGGCAACCTCCCAAGCATGTTCCTGATGTCGGGCAACCTCCACGCATGTTCCTGCATGATCGGCAACCTCCATGCATGTTCCTGATCATCGGGCAACCTCCACGCATTGTTCCTGATGATGTCGGGCAACCTCCACGCATGTTCCTGATTGATCGGGCAACCTCCACGTGTTCCTGATGATCGGGCAACCTCATGCATGTTCCTGATGCTCGGGCAACCTCCACGCATGTCCTGATGCTCGGGCAACCTCCACGCATGTTCCTGATGATCGGGCAACCTCCACGCATGTTCTGCTGAATGATCGAGGCAACCTCCACGCAGTTTCCTGATGATCGGGCAACCTCAACGCATGTTCCTGATGCTCGGCAACCTCTACGCATGTTTCTGATGCTCGGGCAACCTCGCACCATTTCCTGATGCTTGCGGCAACCTCCAGCATGTTTCCTATAGCTCGGGCAACCTCCACGCTATGTTTCCTGATGCTCGGGGCAACATCCACGATGTTCCTCGGCTGATGGATCCGGAGCAAAGCCTCCACGCATGTTCCTGATGCTCGGGCAACCTCCACGCATGTTCCTGATGATCGGGCAACCTCCACGCATGTTCTGGAAACCTCTACAGACCTGCATGCCTCTGTGAGCGCAGATAGGTCCGAGTTGACCTCACCACGAAGGACAGGACCAAAAGTGAAGGGTGATAAATCGAATTCCATACACTGCAGTTATCAATCGTCCTGCCTGCGTGGAACAGATCTTTTTATTGTTGGAGATGCACTTGCTTCTTTGCTTCCTGGAATCGTTAATTCCCTTAGCCGCATAATTACAGGAGACATCAAACAGGGACACAAGGTGACGGTTTTGGCTGTTCGGGCATGGATGCAGGTGGTGCTGTTGGTCCTGGATGATGAATTTCTCGAGAACACTCAAGAGGTACCTCCGGGTATTTTCAAGCAAGATGCTGGACTGAAAGATCCTCGTCTAGCAGATCTAAGGGTCTGGCGGTCATCTGATTGGGTGCAAAAGTCTGTTATGGAGAAGCTTTCTTTGCGGCTGCAAAGTGTCTGCACCTTTCTGGAAGTTCATCAGGCCTGGCAGGTTCGTCTCGAAGCGGCAACTTTTGCTGGACGCCTCCTAACTACCAGTGCCACGTCTCTTGGATCGGTTTCTCAGGGTTTTCTTTTGGATCTACTGCTCAGTACTATACGAGATGACCATCCTAGGGTATGCGCTCGAGGCCGAAGTGAGCTGGCAAAGCTTTTCGATGAAACTAATCAGAGGTTTCAATTTGAGGATACTTTACGAGACCAGTTGTATAAGACCGCCACTCACCTTGTCCATCTGGTGCCATTTGGAACAGACACCGAGAAACTGATGGTGGTTGGGAGGCTGCAGGGTTGCCTGTTAGTGCTTCGTGAACATGTATCGGTTGCTCTTAATTCTTTACCACATCTTAAGCAGCTACTTCGATCACTTTTCCTTCTCCTTGCACCAGATCCAGTGCATGGTCAGCTTCTTGATGTTTCCATGGAGACTGATGAACCCAACTATTCTACAGACTGGCCTAACGTGGACTGTCCGGTCAGTGACTGGCCAATGCCTGGAGCCCCGCATAAACAGTTTGCTTCGTTTTCTGAGGTTTGTGTATACCGTGCAATCCAACAGGTTTGCCGTCTCCTGGGTTACTATGGTGACCTTCAACTTCTTACTTGTGAAATTCTAGAAGAATTCCATGACTCTGAACAACACAGGTGTGTTATTGTTGCTTTTGATGTCATTGCTTTTTTTTGTTGTTGTTGGGTAGGGTAAAGGTTGGAGAATGATTATGGTAAAGAGCTACAACATGGTGAATGAAAACTGATTGGTCAAAATTCCCTATTTCAAAGAAGCATTGGGAGCTATTTTTCAGTGAATAATAATCTACGAGCAGAGCCTACCTGTCGCTTATCTGACCTTCAATTAGGCATCCTGTTTGCAAAAAATTGCTATATTGGTCACTATGCAGACTCAAAACAGCTTCTGGGGACGTGGTCACATAGCCCATGTTACTTCCCTCACAAAGCTGTATCTACACCCTGAGTTTAGAGTTTGTAGCTTTCACCTCCTTACCCACCCCTCACCCTGGCCCGCACGTCCCTTGCTGCAAGAAATGTTTCCCTCACACGATGCCCCGGCTCCTGCTGGTTATTTCCCCACTTTTTACAGGCCCCTCCATTTTTGGCGAGAAGGAGAAAGGAAGACAAATTTACCTGTGCATAGAGTGCTTTAACCCCTCCCCACCAAACCCCCCCTCCCCATTCTCACGTTCTGCTCACCCCACCCCCTCCTCCCTCCTCCCCAATTCATCCTGATGTCCCTTCCCGCTAGAGATGTCACACATGATGATGGGCTTTGATAGGCCCCATTCAATTGACTGTTCAAATATTTTGCTTGGATGCAAGAAAACACGAATAGATGAGTTTCTGGAATGCAAGAGGGTTCAGGTGCTAAATTTTTCACATCGTATAACTAAAATGCTATCGCACTACTTTTTATCGTGCTATTCACGTGGACATTATGCCGTGCCGGTACGATTTTTAAGCACTGTTCACCCCGTCATTGGCAACTGTGACATGCGATCGCAATTTCAAAAACATTTCATCATTGATTCACTGATCAAAATTATATTTTTAGTCTTTTTCAGATTAAAAATTGATACAGTATTTTCTTTCGGGCCATGTATCCACGGAAAAGACAAAATTAATCAGAAGTTGCATTTCTAATGTGAAAAGGGCAACTTCTCGAGGTAGAGGAGCAAAAAGGGGCACGGTTACGAGGGCATTGAGAAAATGGGAAAGAAGAAAAGTAAACTTATCTGTGACTGATTTAATTGCATTTAGAGCACAAAACAGAAGCTCAGCAGAGATTTCTTGGTCAACAAACATGATTAGAGTGAAGTCGTTATCGTGTCATTGCGAATCCCCACGCTTCCCACTTGAAGCAAAATTGAAAGATGGCAAAAAGTTCCACCAGGAATGATCCAATATCACCTTTTCAGTTTCAATTCCCCCCCCCCCCCCCATTTTGACCCCTGTGACGCAAAGTCCCCACCTGCGGAATGAACCGAGGGTCAAATACAAAAAAATCGTTGCAAATTTTATGCGGCCTCCTTCATGTTGATTCTTTTTACAAAGTTTCATGAAACAATGTTTTAAAACATTCCCGTAATTGTATTTTTTGTTTTTTGACCCCACCCCAGAGGGCTGGGTAAAAATGATAATGCTCTCGCACCTTCGTGCCACATGGTGATCTTAACTACCAAGTTTGGTGAATTTCTGCCTGACCGTTTAGGATGAGATGGCGTGACAGACAGACAGACAAACAGACAGACAAGCCGGTAGGTGGACATGGGGAGTCGATAAAGTCGAATTTAGTCGTTTTTCAGCCGTTACTAGCCAACAAAAGCGTCCATAGCAAAGGTTCTTTCTCAACACATAACTAGGACATACCATGAACCTACCATACCAGTTTCATGTATATCTGACTCATAGTCTCTGAGATATAACGAACTTCGTTTTTTTTATTGTTTTCGACCAGGGTTCATTCAAAGTCTATCTTCTCCGACAGTTTTCGTAGGATCCGGCTGGAAATTTTTGACAATATGGCTGAATGTACTGCCACAGTCACTCGTGGCCCGATTTTTGATTTTCGAAAAAATAAATTTTGAATTTTTTTTGAAAATTTCAAAGGTCCGTTGCTAGGCAACGGATGGGTCCATAGCAACGGTTCTCATTTGCACACAACTAGGTCATGGTATGAACCTACAAACCAAGTTTCATCGAAATCGCCATTGTATTAACGGAGCACTGGACCGAACAGACATACATACAGACAGACAAACATATCGACGGAAATACTGATAATAAGGGTAGACTAGATTGACTACCCAACAGACACAGCCAATTACAATATCCCCCATATATATATTTTTTTCAAAAAGCGTGGGGATAATAAAGAAAATTCACTCTCTGTCGCTAAAGAATAATTTTGTGATAGAGCAACATTTTGACCCAAAAGAAACGAAATTTTAATCTTTTTTCACATTACTATATATATATATATATATATATATATATATATATATATATATATATATATATATCTTTTAATTGTATATATATATACGAATATTGAAGAAGAAGTTAACAAAGTGCAGTCCATGCAGTTTCTAATGTCAGTGACTCCAAGGTTTAATGACCAGACTTGTAGTTATAGTATCCATGGGCGATGTAACGCTTGCAATGATTTTACAACACGTAGCACTGTAGTTGGGGCATCTCTGACTGCATATAAAATACAGTCCAATGGGGGAAGAAGACCGTCGTGAAGGTGGCACCTCTGTCGGCCCTCTTGTCTAATATAATGTACAGGTTATATGTTGGTTGGAAATA
>CM068960.1:68124566-68141921 GCA_035128595.1 Eptatretus atami | reverse complement strand
TATTTTATGTTATACATGGATGGTGACGCGATAAAGCTTGAACATAACACTCTCACTCGTTTTACCTTTTGCTCATGGTCAAACGACTGAGGTAGTGAGGCGCACCACATCGAGAATATAGCACTGATCATTTCCAATTGGTTTATCGTTGCTCCTTGCAGGTCTTCAGAGAGACTTCGGAAGGCCAGCTCTTAATTGGCCTCTGCAGGGGAAGGGAAGGAAGAGTCTTAACAAATAAGACTCGACGGGTAAACTCAACATTATAAAATTAAATGAAAGAAGATCATAAGATACTTCAACAAGACGCTCGCCATGGATCCAGATCTCCTGGAAGAGTCGCACTATGAAGGTCCTTCAATTCTCACTTGATGTCGTCTGCTCCTTGATCGTGACAGTAGGTATGTATCGTTGGAATTAAGTACTTCTATCACAATTTCGGAAAGGTGAACTACTTCGTACAGAAAAAATTTCCACAAAATCACATGATATGTAAAATAAACTAACATAAATACTCAAAACTGTACTTTCCTCTATACAAGCCGGTTGAGTCCCTAAATATCCTGCTCAAAAGCTGTGCATTGGCCAACTTTGCAAGTGTTTAACGAGTGACGGATAACCCATGCGCTGGATCTCTACTTACTTGAGGTGAGCTGAATGAATCATCGCGTGTCATGACATTCTGAACTATGATACTAGCTTTTGATTCACGGTGCGTGTGTGGGTGCAGCGTTACACTGGTTCAAATGACCTATGTTTCTTGAGACTAGCGTCGTCTATCATGACTTTAAATGGCATCACTTAGATATTTCACTTTGGTTGTATGGCTCACATAACAACGACACAACGTGACTTGGTTTCTTTGTCATTTGCCTATTTCCGCCTCTTGTCAGCCCTGCACTGAATCTCTATTACATCTACCTCTCACTTGCTCCCACTGTACAGATCACATGATAGTACCTGACCACAGGTATCTTCCTGTATCACTGGCTCACACAACCGAGTATGTCTCATTATCTCATTATTGCCTTGATGACATAGCCTACATGGATAAACTTCTCTGGCCCGATTCTACGTATCATTTGCGTCAATATTAATAATACATCTAAGACAATAAGAATGCAACGTGCGGTCTCTCGCATAAATGCTATCCAATGAGAACCCCCATGTTATTATGACGAGGTATACAAAATGAAATCATTGATCCAAGTCTCATAACTATCCAATGAATAGTATTCAAACTAACAATACTAACTAACTAAGCAGGACACTAACATTAGCAGATATTGAATAATTAGCAGACACAGTTATTATTCCGCAACAAACTTATGCAAAAAATTGAAAAATTATGTCAGGCCAGATATTTTAATGAAATTTATGATACTTTTAGACATCTAAATAGATCACACTTACCCCCCAAAGAGCTCCCGCGGAGGATAGCCAAAATGACATGCATGTGGTCGCCGGTTAAGTTGAAACATCACTCAAAAATGTCATCTGTCTGGACCAACAAAGAATGACAGTCCAAATTAAGGGATAAAACTAACCTATTTCTGTCGGACCCACATTGAAAAATTTATGACAAATGAATAAAGACGTGATTTCTGCGACGCCGAGAAAGTTAATTTCTATAAGGAATTAAAATAGTTAACGGAAACGGCGTGTCTAAACTCCGTTTTTCAAACCCCCCTCACCTCCCCTCTGTTTTTGAGGCGTGTCGGGTACCTGCATAAATCGCATTTCGCTAAAAATTTGTTGCAATTTGTTCCCGCATCAGTGCGTAAGAACTAACTGACCCTCCCGCAGCGCCCACAACCCTCTGCCCGCCCTTTGTACACGGTATTATAGTGCAGGACGCTAAAGTGGACCATAACCGACTCCGCCAACCTCCATCATATTAACCACGGCTTTTGTCTTTTCGAGTGGCGCCTTAGAAGTTCACGCAAGGACCCCGTCCCCCCCCCCCGCCCCCGTCCCCCACCGTCCGCACCCACCCAGAGCCACAATATCTCTCATAGGCGCAAGAAAACTGTCGGGTTTCTTAGATCAGATGGCACCGCCCATAGTTAACGGCATAAAGCTTCCCATAAGGGCGTATGCGCCGTTAGCGCGCGGTGGGAGGTGTTCTATTTCATTTAACACTTTTCCAACCGCCTTTTCACCATTTTAGTTTTAATAATAAACCAACAATTATCAAGTGTTTTTCGCCATGCCTTTTCATATAGCAACAAGAACATTTTAGACATAAGAATAAAAAAGGAAAATTTTAATCTTATTTATTCTCCTACCGGACCATTTAGGTAATGCATATGGACATTTTTCACATACCGCCAGAATACAGTGTTTCCTGTGATATTCTCATAAAAAATTTAGTATAAAATGTTATGGTTAGCAATTATAATACAATAACTTGTTTGTTACCCAATCTTTAAGGTTTATTAGTTTTCAAAATTCTTGTACCATCAAATATAGAAGTCCATTTTTCAATCAATTATTGTTTAAGGACACCTATTCTCTCGGGAAGGGTAAGGTGTAGTGATCGGGGTTTATTCTTTGACAAGGTATTTTATACCCTTATTTTTTTATATTTTATCTTTGTATAGATAAATTTTGAGTTAGGGGTAGCTTGTACTTGATGGGCAGTATTGTGCCCCTTATTCGTGGCGAGGAATCTTTAATTCATGCAAAGCAAATGGTCATGGAACACTCTGAGCGCATCATCCTTCTCAGACGGAAATGCGGAAACGCAGGATAGGGCCCATGAATAATAAATTTTCAAAAAATATAAATTTAATATAATATTATAATAGGGTGATGGCTGTCTTGTCCTTTGGTTCTATTCTAGACAATATTTAAGTTTATCCATAGGTATCTTCCCAACTTTTTAAATTAACCATTTAAATCCCCTGCTTTTTAAATGAAGTGAGGAGAACGGGAAGACCATTTTCTTTGAAGAAGGGCGGGGCCTTTTCGCACCACTTGTAACAGGGCCCCTCGGCCGTGTGGGCACGTAGACTTTCGAAATCCCCTTTCAGTCACGAAAATCATCCACTTACAGGAAGGGGAAAGAAACTGTTTAACGTTTGTGCTCGTTATTTTCTTCTATCTGCCTTCTAAAAACCACTCCCACTACGTGTTGTCTCCCCACTGGGGGACGGGCGCAGTAAGTGTGCTCCTACACAACTGTGAATGAACGGTTGCGTCACGTCTTTCAACATTCCAGCAATATATATGATTGTGCTGTTGACTGCGCTTCTGCTGATGTTTAGCACGGTCGTGTTACACGTTGTCTAGTCTTGATGCGTCGGCTATGAGTCGTGAGCAGAGAGGCCAAATGTAGTTCTTGTCAGCTTGCAAACTCGATATCCTTCGCAATCCTGCGCAGTCTAGAGAACGATGTCAGTTACACGGCATTTGGACTTGCACGGGTTCAAGAGGGACGGGAGGGGTGAAGACGATCCACGGTCTGAAGACCTCAAACGAGCAACGGGCGGTAAACTCGCGCGGGAGCATGGGGCAGATCATCGATACGGTGGCGTGATTGCTGAGAACTTTCATAAGGGACACTGTCTGGGCTAATACTGAATTGCTCGCAATCGCATGGTGTGGAAGGAATCGTCCCCAAGCTGTTTCCGAGGACCAGAAACAAAAACTCACTGCATGTCAGGACTTTATCGAGCGCCTTGAGGACGTTCAGCGTCGGGAGTCATTACTGGCATGATTTGATATGTCGATCTATCCAGACACGATTTGTTGTGGAAATTGGCATCACCAGACCAACAGCAAGGATGTTGAAGTCGAGTGTCCAGGTGATGGTATTCCGTTTTTGATCAGGATTCTCCACTTCGAGTTCTCCATTGGTAAACGTGAATCAATACGTGGTCCAGAGGTCCGCCGAGGCGCGGCTGGGGTTGAGTCAGTCCGGGACAAGAGGAGGATTGTTGCAGAGAACACCGCCGGGTGCAATACCGGGTGCCCCTGGACAAGCCCTCTCACAGTGCTTGAGATCTGACATTCGGGTGACGGGGGACTGCAACTCTGGAGCACCGTTTCGACAGTACTTGGGACGGCCGCCTGTGAAATACTTATGTTGCTATGTCCAAGCTCGAGAGAAAGCTTGCGTGATCGAAGGACGGTTTCGCTGATGTGTGAGAGCCATGCAAGGTCGCGTAACGATGAAACTCGCTGTGATTGGCCTTAACTCCCGAAGGAGGAAGCCTGGCCAAGGGGTACTAATGGGAAAGATGTTCGTGAGGACCGCTAGGTTATAGGCAAAGTTGTGCTAATGACGAAACTATCTTTGGAGATGACAATTATTGTGAAGTCCGTTCTCGTTACCTCCTTTTTTTTAGTCTGGACCTCATCGTGTTCACATTCCAGTCGAAGTTTTAAGAACCCCAAGTTCTCGTTTTTATGAATTATGCAGTTTATTCATTCTCTGAATTAAGCGTGAACAATACATTTGCAGATACAAAGAATCTGGATCGTTTGGTGACAAAATTAATCTACTTTTTGACTTCGATGTTGCCCCTTTTCGCGAGATAGCCGACATTACTTCGTGACATTCTTTCTGCATGGAATCATATTTCGGAAATTCTCAACACTGTATGCAGATTCCCTGCATGTGTTGCACTTGTACGGTTCTTGCTTTCATCTCCTGCTCCTAGTTATCCCAACACTCGATGGTGTTTATAGTTGGCTGTGTTGCTGAGTTCCATGATTTGCAGCCTACTTCATAGTATTTTTTTTCCTGTTTTTTCAGTAGACTGTAGCTGTGCTGGAGAATATGCCTGGTAGAATGTATTTGGGTTATTATACTTGCTGTCGGAAATAGACCCCAGGCCACCAACCCAAGAGTACATTGTGAGCCAAATCTTTGAGTTGCTATTTGCATGGACACTGCAATAATCTGTCGTATGTCTCCTTGGATTCAGGTCCTTCACTTGTGCAGTCCCCAACTATGATCAGCGCAAGAAGAGCGCCAGATTCTTCACTCTTCTGCCCAGTTGCAGTTAAAACAACCGATGGGGTGATCCACATGAGAACCATCTTTCGCTACTCCACCGGCGTACAAACCTCGCATGAAATGACCCCGAATATATCCACAATTTTATGAAAGTTTTGAAATCTTTCTATAGACTCTATCCATGTTTTCATAGTACGAACTTGTCGGCTGGTTCTTTCCCGAGAAATGGACCAGCAAAGCTCTAATTATTTTTACTTATTAATAGACAATAACTTAGAAAATAGGACCTCCTTAATCTTAACTGTCACTCAGCTGGGTCCAACGAGCTGGCGCGGAGGCGATCGAAGGCCTAAGCTCTCTCTTCCAAAGATTTGAATAAGAACTAGAACTATCTCTTTTCACACTTTTTTTTCTTCCACGGCTATTTTAAAATTTTTTTTTAATTTTTCAAGTCCCACAAAATACATCCGGCAATATCAAGCATTCCCCCCAACTACAGATTTTTTAACTAATTCCGGGGGGCTTAAGCCTGAGTCAGCGCGGACGGCATACTTAATTGGGGATCGTAAAAAAAGGAACTATAAAACCAAACCCATTCGTGTTATCTAATTAAGTAAACCCTCCATTTTTCGCGCCCGGTCCCGCACACGGGCGCTAAAATCATCTTTATTGGATTGAAACACTCCGAAAACCGGGCCGGCGGGGCTCTGACGAGAGCGCCTTCGTCCTGTGAAATAACACGGACACAGCTGAACCCGTGGAACGTGGCGACGGGGACTTTTATTGTCTAACAATTTTCTTTTTAGAACGCCACGGTTTCTCCAAAAAAAAAACACTCGAATTTTTAACCCAGAGAAGATTCGCAAAAACACGGTTGTTAGCGTTCTTAACCATTCGGGCCCAAAAAATAACCTAGTACCGAAACAAAAATAAAATATGATTAAGAATGAAAAAACGTGACGTCGGGGAAACCTAGGCAAAACTATTAAACTCCCTATTGTTTCCCACATTAAATTGAAGGGGATGTTTTGTTTAAAACCCACTGTGATCCTTCTTCTTGTGGACCCGTTTTTTTGTGGTTGGAAATCCAAAAAAACTTTTTTATTCAGCTTGGCCCTCCACCCTTCCCTTTTATTCCAAAGCTGTAATTTGGGCGAACTTTAGCTGGCCTTCCGCTTTCTTTTTCTGCTTTACGCTTAAAACCCCCCAACCACCAACCTACAAACAAACCAACACAAACGAAACCAAACAGTTATCAGGAAATAATCACATCCCCCACTTTATATGGGGATCTTGAATTTCGGTAGTTTAAACCCAACCAAATTCATAAGCTGGTCTTTCCGACATTCCTTCAACCTTGGGGTACTTCTGCCTCCTCTAAATTATAATGAAAAAAGCGTTCGAAACGATTTCGGTCTGGCCTTCCGCGCAGAACCAATCTACACCTTTACCAAAAATGCAACAAATCAAAACATTGAACTCCCCTTCATGGACCCCTTTTCCCTTGAACCGGGTTCTTTGTCAACCCCCAAATTTCAAGCGCTAGGGCCAATTTCTCCCCCTCCTCGGGGAATTTTCGTGCGTGTTTAAATATTGAAAAACTTCGTGGTTTTTTCTTTTCCGTTTTCTTCGGGTTTTAATCTTTTTGGGCTTCTTGGAACCTAATTGGACCGTAGTTTAGTAACCCAAATCGGAAATTTGCTGCGCTACCCCCTCCACCCCCTTCCGGGGTCACATGGTTATGATAAATTTTACTTGCGGTGGCTTTCTTTCGTTCCGGATTAATTTAAAATTTGGGGGGATAAACCTCCAACCGTTACCTTGACCTATTGAGGGACCGATTTAGGGATCCAAAAAACTTTCCTAAATCCCCTGGCAACAAATGCCCCCCACCGCAACCGCACCCCCTGCCTTAGACCAACTGTAAATAATGTGACAAACATGTGTCTTTACCGTATATATAATATCATTTAATCCGTGCCGCCTAATACAAATAATCAATACAAGCGATAACCACCCATAAAATAACCCAAAAAAAAACAACAAGGGAAATTAATAAAGCAAAATAACTTAAAATACTCGAAATTGTAGTCCAATGACTTTACCCGACCTGCTAATATACACGATCTACATCCCCTCAAGAATGCCTTGTGTGGGCGTCTAAAAAACTGTGGCGTAGTCGTCGCCAGCCCAGACTGGGTTTCCTTATGCGAATGATCTGTTTCTTTACCCCAAGAAAAACTCATCTCCAAAAAAATTCAAGAATGTTTTTGAACCCTCAAATTACCTGGGACCTTTGGACACGATTTTGATCGCCATACAAATAACTTTCTTAGAATTTCTCCAGAATTTGTAAACCAACCCCCCAATATCTCCCTATACCCCCTCCGATTTCCCCCTAGATCCCGTCGGGTAAAATTACCAAATTGGTGGCTCTTCCCGGTTCGTTCATACCTGTTATTGTGTTACCATCCAAGTTGAACATAAACTCACCAACAACAAAATTAATAATAGCAAAAACTATTTTGCTGACCCACAAGTTATCAAGTACAACAGTGACGACGAGAAAACAGTTCTTCAAATTCAGCTAACTAGAAATTCTAGATGTTGAAAACAGTCTCACTTAAAATCCCAAACACCTTATGGAAAACTCATGACCAATACCACTGCAAATTATCCTCTAAAAACCGCCGACAAAGATACGAAAGAACTTTTCCGACACTTTTAAATATTATATCTAAAGCTCATGTCAATGTCTTCATGCGATTGCCCTCCAGATTCGTCTATTTTCACCTCACTAAATCCAACCAAATTCTCATTCGTATTTTCAGCCAGTGTATCTGAAGATCTCAATCAATCCACTTGCAGAAAAAAAAAAATCTTTAAGGTCTTCCGGAGGATATTTGGAATGACATATTACATGATCCTTAGACGTGAATACGCTATCAAGGAGATTAAGCAAAACATCGTACTAATCGTTTCCTAGCCCAAAACACCCTCCTTTCCATCGACGACAGAGCGGCTTATGTAGTCCGTTAATTACTTTTCTACGCAAAAAATAAAATTTCAACAAACCCAAAACATAGTCACTATCAAAATGGTTGGACACCTGTACCGACACTTAATGTTAATGCGGATTCAACTTTCAGGCTTAATTTAATTTTCTATTCGCCCGCCCAGAAAGAGCTGCTCACGCTAGACTGACAATTATATGTTCCCTTAACAAGGCTTTAATTTACAACTCTGGAAGTCACTTTTATCAGTTTGGAAATCTAAATTTTATAGTTAACTTAAAAATCGCGGATTACTGACTTACTTGGTCTCTATACCATTTCAGAGTATAATTTCACTGACTCGACGCTTAAATTTCAGTAAAACTGAAAACTGCGCGTGTTTAACTTATACCGGTAGTGAGCACAGCGCCCACCACACTCATCACACCTCGCATCACAATCACAAGACGCGACCCACACACGACACAGCACGATCACACCACCAACAAAGTACACACACACCGCACACTGTCTGGAACCCGGTAGTTTATCTCCCAGCTTTCGGACATTCATCAGTTTCATTAGACCTAGTCCAATGTGATTTTCTTGTTCTGCATTTTCCACACTCGTGTATTCGCCAGGAGTTGTTTAGTTTCAGGAGGACTGCTCTTTACCACCCTGGAATTTTTGAAAATCACTCCGTCAGCTGGACCCCTACGAATACATACCAGGTGCCAAACGTCCCCAATTTACGGCACTAGGCCAGATCTCGTTTCCTTTTCACTTCCATTCATCAACACAAGGTCACCTCGTGATCCTCTTTTTCGCAATGCACATAACATAATGTCGCGATTTCTCCAACATACTCACACAAGATACATCATTTTGATATCGGACCCTAGGTCACTCTATTTGACAGTGCTCTTCTTAACTCTCCACATGGAGGCTCTCCACTACCTAACATAGATCAGCATCTTCTGGACATATCATCTGAGACTTTTGATACCGATCTCGGCGCATCCTGCACATTGCTCTCCAATGTAATGTTATCGAAATTCCACACCAACATCCACTCTGCATATGAATCTGATTTTTTTTGCCCCTCTGCAGTGACAACGTTGGTCATCAACGAGATCCGTCCTTTTTCATCCCAAGTCTTCTCTCCTGTCAAGCGCTGACCGCAAATTCCTTCCGTAGCCACCCAGTCTCATTCATTCTAAATTCTCAGTGGTCAAGCACATTTGTTATGTATTCCATATGTGCCACGCGGTTTCTTTCCCCGTTTACCCCTCGTCAATACCTGTCTCCCCAATTTAGTTGCTCTATTTCGGCCCTACTACTATATTCCCTTCCTGCTGTAAGAGTGCTTCCCCGTTTTCTGAGCCTGCTGTTACCTTTAAAAGTAAATGTTTGCGCCCCAAATGTACCAGCCCCTACTAGTGTTGTCGTAGTCAATCGATTTTTGCAATGAGCCAGGTAGGACAGTAAAAAAGAACCGTCGACCCAACTTTCTGTTACTAAGGAAACGAGCGATTTTACCGTCCACGTCTCATGCCATTTAATTTGCAGACTCAATGACAGGACAACGGGTTTCTCCTCATTGACGTCACAATTGACTACATTACTTCTTTTCCGTTTGATATGGAGTCACAATGACTGTACTGGGCAGTATGTAGCCTTTTCAAGATTTATATCGTCTTCATTCATCCCGGGCAGCTGATTGTCGTAGTTCCAAATTAACTGCCTACATTTTACTTTACAAGCCAATGACAGCACGGTGCTTTTTTTTTTTTGTGCATCTTATCCCACCATCTGCAGATATTATAAAGCGGAGTTGGTTCAACATCCAACGAAGATTTCTAGCATGTCACACCCTCAACGTGACCGGGTCAATAATATCTTAATTCATTCCTTTAAACAAAGCACAGAACAAGGAAGGCGGAATGAGTGTTCCCTTCATCTCTATTTATTTATTTCGTTACTGAATCTTCTTCTTGGTCAAGTGCAGTCAGCTCCGGAGTTGTGTCTGGCAAACTCACACAATATAACATGGATGTATTAGGGGCTGACATGCGGAATATAGTCAACAGTTATAACGCAATTTTCAACACTTCCTTGGGAAAGATAATGCTTTGTCTTTCGGAGATTTAATATCATTATTGATATTAATGCCCTATGAAAGTCAATAACTATTACTTTAAATAAATCTCTATAACATCCACTGACATATCGAATTAACACTAGAAAGTAGAGAGTGAAGGAAAACACGGCAGAAAAGTGACTAACGCTCGTCGATAGGTACAATAGAGAGGAGAGTAAGAAACTCGAGAAAGAGACTCGTTCACATAGCGACCCGTAAGACAACAGAAACTTGTGAACGGTATGGACAGTTCTAGGGGTCGATAAAGTCGTGCAGCCAGTTCTAGGGGAGGGCTGATTGTGTGACGTAAACATCGGTTACGGTCCGGCCCCGCTTACTCGCTTGTACACCCCTTGTTAGGTACGTGTCTTTAGCGGAGGTTTTGCGTTCCGAGCTGCCAGGCTGGTTCGCTCGAGCGGTTTCGCGCTGAACAAACGACAACCTCACACCCTCTCACGTGCCCTCTCCGTTCCTCTACCCGACCCTTCCAGCGGCCCTCGTTGGGTCTGTGGCCGTACGGATCTCCATCGGTCGTTCGGTCTACGTTGGCTCGCGCTTTCAACATGGTTCCTCGTACATGAAGCCGAATCGCACAGCCGAAGGTGATCGAGCGCGTGTCGGAAGTGACGCGAGAGTGTGGATTTCTAGAGCGCCGACAACGTGTGGTTGAGTCTCTCTCTTCACACTTCACTCTCTCTCTCTCACTTTCTTCTTTACATTTCTCGTTACACTCCTATACAGCTTCACTCCTCATTCACCTCCCAACACTCGTCCCTCACTCCAAGAGCACGCACGCCCTCGACCACACCGACTCGACGAGAGACGCTCACGCTTAAGCGATGTATATGTGAGTTAAAACTGGCACTACCCGACGCGGTAGAGATAAAGTTGTAGGAATATTTGAAGAAAGAGGTGTAAAGAGAGGATGCGCTCCTATGACCCTGCCGGCGAATCGGCTAGATGGGCAAACTTGAACGCGGAGGCATTTGTCGGATGTTGGGGAGAAAAGGACAGCTGTGTGGGTTTGGGCGATGTTCATTCAAGAGCAATTTCCGAACTGTTGAAGTATAATAAAAAAAAATCAGCAGTGGTCTGGTCTTGTGTGGTTTTGGAGTTTGGTGTCTGTCTGGCGAAGTTGTACCAATGTTGTCATGTTTGGTCATCGTTTGTTGGTAGTTTGTAAAATAGTCAGATGTATTTTGTGTGTCGTGTTTGAAGTAGTCATTGTAGTTTGTCATATGTCTGAGTTCAGTGTGATCTGTTGTGGTCAGTGTTGTGTGTTCAGTGTTTTTTGCTGTGTTGATATCAGTGTTTGTCTGTCTCGTTGTCAGGTTGTTTGGGTCAGTGGAATTGTGTTCCAGTAATGTTGTTGTCAGGTGGTTTGTGTGCCAGTTGATGTTTTAGTGTGTTTGTGTCTCAGTGTTCGTTTTCAGTGTATTAATCAGTTGTTCCGCTCATTGAACGGTCAGTGTTGATTGTCAAGTACGTGTCGTGGGTCAAGTTGTGTGTTTTGGTTTTCAGCGGATTCTAACCAACCTTGTGTGTCCGTGTTTGCCTTATATACAGTGTTTTGGTGCAGTGGAATATCGTATTTTGTGTCCTGTGTTTCAATTCAGTGTCTCGTTTGTCAAGTTTTGCGATGTGTCAAGTGTTTGTGTCAGTTATTGTGTTCATGAACCTCCCAAACCTGTAAGTCATGATTGTTGGTGCAAGTGATTTGTGTCATAGTTTGTCTTGCTTGTGTCACTGTTACTATTTGTCAGTGACATATATCATGTGTCTCGCTTATGATGTGTCCTAGTTATATTATCAAGTGTGTCTGTGTTCAGTGTGTTGTGTCCCTAAAGACGTTCGTCCTGTTGATCAGTGTAGGGGACTGACGTGTCATGTTTGATGTGTCCAGTTTTGTTGTTCAGTGTCTGTTGTGTCAAAATGTATACATGTTCGTTTTGCATGTTGTTGTCAGTGTTGTTGCTAGTGATGTGTCTGGTTGTTGGTGTTCTGTGTGTTTTTAGTGTTGATGATTCTATGTTGTTGTCATGTTGTTTTTGTCGGTGTCGTGTGTTTGTGTCAGTGTTTGCCTGTGTCATTTTTTGTGTCCAGTGCGCTGTGTTATTGTTGTCGATTCCAAAAAAAAAACTAGTTGTGGATTAGTGATCTGTCAGTGAATTTGTTGTTTGTGTTGTGTGTGTGTGTTCTGGATGAGCTGTGTCCTGTGCTTGTCGTGAAGTCGGTCCCCCCCTTCCCCCCCCCCACTTACCGCCGTCTCAAACAAATCCTCCTGAAATAGTGGAAAAGGTCCTATTGGTATGTGTCGCTAGGATTTGTCTGTCGAGTGTTCGTATATTACTCTTGCTGTCTGTGTGGTGCGGTTCGTTGCTGCTCCCCCAAACTTCCATGTATGTGTGTGAATGGCTCTTTCCCCTGGGGTCTGTTGTTAGTGGTTATGTTTAGTACAAGTGTGTGTAGTGTCTCGCGTGGCAAAACATTTTGCCTGTGTGTGTACAAGACATGCGAATATTTGTTTAACAAGTTCCCATTTTAGGACCCATATGTTTCATCACGTATTGTATGTAGAGTGACCCTGCTTTGCAGCGTAAATGTAAAGATTTTTAGTTGTAGTATCATATTTCTTGTGTTTTCGACACTGGTCCTTTTGGAACCTTTTTTTTCTTTTTGTCTTTGGGTGTTATCTTTATCTTTTATTTATATATAAATATAATATAAATAGTATAATTGTTTATGGTCGTGTTTCTGCCGCTATGCTCTGGTATTTTTATTTGACTCATCATGATGGCCATTAAGATTGGGTTTGTGTCTTTTATTCTTCTTTCATAGGTACTCTCTTTGCACGTTAGTTCTTTTGTTGTTCTCTCTCATCTGGTGTATGGCTCTTTTACGTTTACAAATGTAAACTCGTTCTCTTTTTTTATGTTGCATTTCATATTTATTACTCGATATAGTCTTATCCTGAGGAGCTTGTTCCTTGAATTTTTGACCTCTTTACTAGCATAGTTGAACACACTCGCTGAAGTGATCTTCAATTGTTTTTGTACATCAGTTTCTTATTGTCAGTAGCTGACGGCTTTGGTTCTCTTTGTGTTTGTGTAGTGTTATCTATTTTGAAGCTAATGTGTCTTGAGATATTTCTTGTTCTTATGTTTATCAGTCAATCTCATTATTGATGCTTATTCTTATGCTTCTGTCTTATTATATAGGTTTCTGAACATCGGGTATAATCTATAGCATGCTATTTAGGACACTTTAAGGTTCTAATCTATATTATGGCATTCGATCATTTTGTGCTATATCCATCCTTTTCAGATTCATACTATGTTATTACGGGCTGTAGTATACATGTTATCATCTTCTTAGTGTAATTTTAATATATATTTATAGTGTTCAAGGCGCTGGTTGTTATTTATTACAGTTAGGTCATCGTAGCATGGTTGTTTTTTTTAATACATATTCGAAATTTATCGTGTCCAACATATGTTCTAGGCAACATGTCTGTACTTGTGATATACGATGCTTACAGTCCTCTCCATACAGGCATCTTTGTGTATTGATGATTATTACGGTTTGATATCAGGTATATTCTTATGCCCATTGTGTTTACACCAGCTGCTTAAGCCTTCCAACACTCATTATCTACCACTTTCAGACTGTTATGACTTTGTACTATTTTCTGCGGTTTATCGTAGAACTCGAGCCTTGCTTGATATTGTATAGACTCAGTCTGCAGGAATCTTGTCATTATGATAAGTTGATACGATTATCTATGATATCACAACATCTTTCTTAAATCTAGCTTCATTTTTTTTTTACAGTTGATTATTGGTATCTTCCTCTGTCCATGTGAATCTTATACTTGTTCGATCCCCCATCTTGGCTTAAGATGAGCAAAAATGTTTTTTCATAATCCTGCGCAGCGTCGTCACTTTTTTGTTTTTATGGTGTTTGTGCTGTATATAAGGGTTTCGTTTTGTCCAAACTTCGTTGTGGATCTCCATTTCGTTAGCGGAAAACTTTACCCGTCATGCAGTGTCCTGTCAACGCCGAGGTAACATGCCCAAGGCCCTGTGGGGATTGCAAAGACTTCTACATATGTGAAGCACGATCTGTTGATTTTATAATCCTGCCTTCAGTATTTTTCAATCTATGTGCCACTCGAAGGCTACCCGCTTCCTCCGGCGGTAGTGATGTCCTTCAGCTACCTCCCTGCGCAGTGTAGGATAATTTTACATTATGCATTGCCACTCCATAAATATACAACAACCCTGCAGATGCGTTTTTGCCCCGCTATCGGCGTTCACAGTCATAGTCTGCAGACTTTCTGTATTCTTCAGTTTCTTAACTTGTGGTTGCGCCGGTCCGTAAATTCCTGCTAATTTAATGATTTTCTTATACTATTCTCAAGGCTCATACCTTATGCCAACAAAGCAGAGGCCGAGTCCGTTCAGTACAAGGTCCCCAATACCATACACGTTCTCTCTTGTGTCTGGGATTGATTCGCGCCCGGCGCACCGCATTCCTTTATGACAGTCGTATGACCTCTGGCGAACTGTTTCTCGGGTTATTAGGTCCGGGAGACTACATCCTTGTCTTATCCAGCGTAAACCAAATTTGTCACATTCAGCCACATGTTCACCTGTAGTAGTTCTATTCAGTGCAGAAATGCGCCATTTCCCCAGCTCGCCAGCAACATCACACCTATGTATTCTCTGCAACCTCTGTACTGACGTGAGAATCACATATAATGTGCTGCAGAGCTGTATATATAGCTCGAGCTTTGAAATATTAGCATTCAATCGTAATGATTTCATGCTAAGACTGTAATATCACTCCCATTCAATGATTCACTTCTTAATAGTAATTAATCCTTTCAAGAAAGTTCTCTCACTGCGCTCGCAGACATCTTTCTTACTTTACTCTTTTAAAAAAGCGTAAACCGGGGACGCTAGATGTAAGGCTGATGCTCCCCCCTGGACATTTGCTCGTGAAATCGGGCACAATACAAGTTCTCACAAGTCCTCTCGGAGTTGGTTTATTTGGACAGGGGATCGACAAATACAACACTCTGGATCATACTTCTCTTTTCCGCCTCCACATGATATTCTAAATTGCTCACATTAGAATCAGTCAAGACCCGCCAGCCGTTCTTGAAAGACGTAATCACAAAAAAAAATGATTTCCCAACACAACTCAGAAATATTAGTAATCGGTCGCAGAATAGATTGTGGTCGAATTCCTACCAAATGCAAATCATACAAATTTTCAGGTAGGATTCACACAGTAGCACACACACACACACAACACACATATATTGTCAACTTTTGACCCTCGTGATCCACTTTTCCCCATTCCTCGTATTAATAATGTATCTTGTGACAAACTGCAGTTGAAGTGGTGCACAGGCGGTAGATGAATACTATTGTTTACTGCCGTGCACGTGGAAGCAAATTGTTCATGTCCAGTCCTTCCGTCCTTCATGGCCGATCATTTTGCTTGATGGAATAGAATCTCATTTCTACAATCGCAATATTTAAGTTTGAATATGAAAGTTCTTACTCGGAAGCGAGCGAGATCGGTCGGATTTAACAGTACATATAGTCATAAACTGAATTGTCCATGATCGCACTCATCACGCGCTAGAGAGGAGCAGGGCTCATTCTTGGCGTCGAGCAAAATTGTGAAAACATTTCAATAGGCAATTTACGTTTCTTATTAAGGATAGCCCATTAACTCTCAGACTACCCTGAGGGCTTATTCATCCCTTGATACCCTTACCAATGGATATGATGTTTTTAAAGATTCGAATTTCAAAAGTGGGAAATTTCTGATACAAGTCGAAATTTTTCTTGTTCAGATATCCGTGACGCGCATCAGACAATAAACCCATCATATCACTCTCCTGTGTCCGTCTCGCCCCCCCCCCTAACGTACGCGTAGGTACTATTTAGACCTACAACCTGTGTAATATTTTCGTTTTCCAACCAAATAGCCGACCGCATCATGCCTGGGGGCATATGTATAGAATATACAAAGCGTAAACCCCCAGGTTTCATGCTTTACAACCTTAGGATGGCCAAAAAAAATATCCTAGATTATACAGAATTGGACGAGTTGTATTCCGTACTTTGATTACCACGTATGTGTATCGGGTTTCCGAGATCATCGTCGCTTTGTAGCTTCGAAATTAAACAACTCTTGATTAAATGAACCAACCGACTATGCTTTAATCTTTGTAATTGATCTGGCCACTGCAGAGGGAGAGATGCACTTCCCATCAAACGTGCAAGAACGAACTACTGCCGTCTTCTCGCATATACGATTTGGTTTACTCACTAAAATTACCAAATCTACCAAGTACAATTTTATTCAGGTGCGCGCGCGATTTGCTCCACTGTGTGAATCATACACACCTGTCCATTGCGCCCAGGCTTACCACAAGCACGTTGCATACATTTTATCTCAATATATCAATCACATTCCGCAGATCCAAGTGAATCACCATCATTGTCATATTTGAGATCAACAGTGTGGATTATGATTCTTCATTCAGCACCGAAGAGACTATGACTCGACAGATGCTAACACTTTCAGTTTAGTCTCCTCACTTTCTCCCCTACTCCCTCCACGGCCACTCCCCCTTTCATTCCAATCAACGAGCCGAATACCCGACCATCACACCGCATCCCTCATCCCTTGCCTATTCTCTCCTCCACAATCCTCCTCACCTACTGGTTTCCAAGCCGACATTAATCACCTTTAATTGACAGACGGATTTTCTTGCCCCGAAGTTACACACTAGATTAAGTGGCAGTCAGCAGTTCCCATGAAACCCAAGGCTAGCACGGTTCCTGGACTTTTTCCACACTTCCCTCCTCACACTATCATGTTTTTTCTGTCTTTCCTCTCTAGATCTAACGTTTGGCAAGGAGCAGTTCTTGTCAACTCTTCCCATACACCGGTGCACTTCTGTCTTCCTCCTGTTCTCATTCTCACTTTGTCACTCTGCCCCATAGTCCTTTTGCGGAGAAACTCAGTATCGAGACCTTTATTCCTCACGTTCTTCCGTGCACTTCTAGCCTCTCTTCATCATTATACGGGTGTCATTGACATCTCTAGCTTGTCTAGCTTTTGACAGGTCTTTGTGCTGGTCACTGGTTTCAAATGAAATGCTACCGAGTTTCTGCATGGCCTCGTTGATATTTGCACATGCTGGCATGGAAAGGACCCACACCAAACGCTGAGTT
>CM068960.1:68093237-68105435 GCA_035128595.1 Eptatretus atami | reverse complement strand
TCAAACTGCTCCGGTTCTCCCAGATTTGAAGGTGCCTTCTCCCAACTGCTGTTTTCAGATCTCCCCACAGGTGTTCAATAGGATTTAGATCTGGACTCATTGCTGGCCACTTCAGAACAGTCCAGCGTTTGTCTTGAACCATTCCTGGGTGCTTTTTGAAGTGGTTTGGGTCATTGTCCTGCTGCTGCAAGACCCACGTCCTTCGACAGAGACCCAGCTTTCTGACACTGGGTTGAACATTGCGCTCCAAAATGCCTTGGTAATCTCCTGATTTCATGATGTCATGCACACATTCGAGGCACCCAGTGCCAGAGGCAGCACAGCAACTCTAACCATCACTGAACCTTCTCATGTTTGACTAGTGAAGGTGTTCTTTTCTTTGAAGGGACACAGGAACATCAAGATCTCTGGAGATGGACTTGTAGCCCTGAGATTGTCCATGCTTGGCTACAATCTTGTGTCTGAACTCCTCAGACAATTCTCTGCTTTTCTTTCTTTTCTCCATGCTCATTGCGGTACACACGATGACACAAAACAGCAGAATGACTCCTTTTCTCTATTCAAACTGGTTGAATGAGTGATTTTATATTGCGGCACCTGCAACTCACCACAAGTGAGTTCAATTCCAAATAAAGGAGAATCACCCGTTTGAAATCTAATCATTTCTAACAACTTCTAAAAGGTGCAATAATATTGTCCAGACAATTTTAGGATCTGCGTGTGGAATAAGCTAAGATTTAGTAATTTTTCAGCTTTTTTTTGTTTTGTTTTTTGTTCCACTGCAAACCAAAGAAATAAATTTGTGGATACCAAAATATTTTTTAATTTCAACAATTTTCTGAAAGAAATGGTGCATTATTTGAAAACAGTGCAAGGGTGCCAATATTTTTTGTCATAACTGCATATGGTAGATTGGGTAAGGGGTTGCACTTGAATCATTTATTTATTGTCATTGCTTCCTTGTATTCCCCTCCCTGTGCCATTCGTTTGTTATTAAACACTAGCAAATACGACCGTCGCTTCGCTTGCGCGAATATTGAGATGGAGAGGGGGGTGTGGGGAGGATGGAGGGGGAGTGAGGAAGAGAGGGAGAGTGAGGCCTCACCACACGTCACTATACACTGCGAGAGGGGGGATGGAGCGAGGAATGATGGGGAGAGACGGGAGTAGGGGGGGAGGGGGTGTTCTGGATATGCATTCATAGGGAGACTTGAGGGAAAGCGGGGGAGGAGGGGGAATGGTTCCCTTCTGCTGGCATGAGTACAGGATTGAACGAAATAGGGTACGTTAAAACTGCACATTCAAACAGGTCGTACTAAACAATGCCCAGATACCACCCAGAGATGTCCGTGGGGGTGGAGGGCTTTGGGAGGAGGTAACATAAGTGGAGGGCGGGGGAGGCAGTGTGAGGAGAGGGAGGGGAGAAGGGGAGGCAGCATACTAGTGCTTTACTGTGGTGATAAAATCACGCCAACAGCAGCGTTTTCTTTTAATCGCCATGTTCTATATAAACCAGGTGGGAGCATTTAATATTTAAAACCCATACGATCTATCTGGCAAAGGCCTGCCTGCATGCATGCCCCAATTCATGTTCCTCCAACCTCCTTTGGTCCATGCTGACCATGCACATGCACCGGTGATATACTCGTACTTCACTTGCACACATGCACGGATTTCCCCACACCCGCACTGTATGCTGGAACGTCCTGTGTGGCTTTGGCGCTGCAGCACGTCTGCTCCCACGTGCTGAAGCACATAATTCGTGAGACGGCTGCATAACCTCCTCCACAGCACCACACACCACAAGCCCAGATCGAGTTTGAATTCGGATCACATGCTGCAAAACCTGTGCACTGCACACATGTAACCAAGCATGCAGGCAACGCACACACACCCCATGAGTCATTTGTACCACGTCTTTTCAGCAACTGCCACTTAATATATTGCAGCAACTATTAGTATATATTTATATTAATATTTTGGAATGAAAGCAGATCGCACAAAATGTGAAAAAGAAAGAAAACTGCGTATGTAATTGCCGAAAAAAAGACACCCTGTGGACTGCATCACCATAGCTTGCAAAAACAGGTTACGGAGCATTGCGTTGTGCTCGTGAAGTTACTCTTTCTGCACATTCCTTAATCTTCTTCATCAAATATAATCATCCAAACAGTAGAAAAAAAAGAACAAAAAAAAAAGATTCATGCTTTGCTTAAATAATTACTAAAAAGAATGGCTAATTTGTTAAAATTTTCAGGTTTCACCACTTATTTAGTCCACGAGATCCAATCTTAAATCGATATAATATTTTCTTTCTATACTTTAATTAGTACGTGAAAGTAATCGTGTTTCCAAATCGAGACATGTTTGAATAGGTCAGACAAAATGGCGAATTAAGACCCCAGGAAGCTGACAGAGGGCTGACAAGGATAATTACATAAGGCCATTAATTATCTTCAAAAGAGCCTGGTGTTGCTTTGGTTAGCGTAGCTGGCTTGGGATCCTAGGTCCTGAGTTTGAGTCCCTTGCCACTGAATTATCATCAGGGGTTGACTCAGCCTGTCATCCTTCCGAGGTCGACAAAATGAGTACCAGTGTACTGTTCCCGGTGTATGCCCCGGTTAGATTAGGTGTACCATATTCCTGTGTGTTGTAAGAGGTGACCAGGGTTGGCGTCAGAAGGGCATCCGCCATAAAAAAGCATTTCCTTCAAGAGGGGAACCATGATTGCATGGAGCCCGCAAAAAGCAAAAAATGGCTGTAAAAAGGCCTTTTAAAAAAAAGAAATTACTTCAAAAGGGGTGTTTACATTAACCAAACACCCAATTTTGCATTCATGCACTCCCTTGGAGTCCCTTAGTACGCATGCAGTTTCAGGCTGCTAGTTTCATGGTTTATAGTTATGGAGGAGACACACTGTCACACACACTGACATTAATTTTATTGTATAGATACCTGGTCTTGGGGTGAATCCTGGTTGCCTGGTCCTCCCTTTGGTTATTAAGAAAATCCCGTTGAGGGATTAATCGACTGCGGCAGTCAAAGCGGCATATAAGACAGTGCCACTCATCTCAGGCTTGCGCAGCATAATTGGACATGAGATGGTGTGCTAATTAGCATAGTGCTCGACGGATTTGGTGCTCCAATCTGCACAGTGTCATGCTTTTCAACCTGTGACCTGGCAGGGAGTTTCGAATCGCGTTTGACCGTTGCGGTCATATTGAGGCGACTCGCTGTATTTGAACCAGGCAACTGGAATAGACTGCATGACAACAACAATACGTATCTCCAATCTAGATATTTTGTAACACCTGATGAAATTTATGCACACAGGTCTGTATGCCCATATTCTGTTATTGATCCATCTGGTTTTTATCCCTTTGGCAGGCTTTTTCAAGACCTCATGAAGTTGGAACCCGATCTGATGTGGTTAATGTTGAATGATCTCTATTGTCCAGAGCCCTTAAGACCCACACAAAGCCTTAATACGCCAAAGTTTGCCGGCTCCGCACAGCTCCAAGAGTACGCAGAAACACGCTCCATCTACTCGCCTTACTTGATGTATAGATGTTGCCACAGACTGCATGCTAACATCTCTGGTTTTGGAATTGTGTGTGTTCATTAGGTTTTCATTTCCTCCTTTCAGCCACCACCCACGTGGTTGTGCTATGGGAACTGTTTCAGATGATTGTCATTAAACCATATTATCTTGTTCTCAGTTTCGCTAACCGGATGTTCTTTTGAAAGCCATGGTCAGGTTGACCACAGCAGGGTCTCCATTGCCATGTTCACGTTGAAACTGCAGTTTTCCGTGTGATATTTACCGATATTCACATCCATTAATTTACATCGGCCTATTTTCATTTCACTGCAGGACGAATAATTTTGAACTTGAGGTGGGATTTTTTTTTTTTAAGCATACTCTGCAAACATGCTGAGTGTGGGTTGGCAACAGAGTCAGCACTAGAGTTTTAATATTATTCAGGGAGCCAGTGATAACTCACCTCTTTGTGAAAGACATTGTGAGAGTTTTAACATTCACCAGCTTTAATGGCCGCAGGATGGACGGCACATTTTCTGATGTAACGTTAAAGACGCGAAGCACCAATCCGACATTATATAGTCGGGTTGGGAATCGTACAAGATAAGTGCACTTTCGCTGTGCCATCCCGTCAGACTTTTACAAACAGGTGCAACTATAGATGTGTTGATGCAGACTTCACTTATTATACCTCTCCTGGTAGTAATTGTGTTAGTGGAGTTATTCTCATTTATCAACAAGTTTGTAATCCTGATAGGTGTGTTACAAGACTCCAAGGTTCTTTACTCGATCAGAGAGGCCAAGTCACAGGATTAACTCCAAACCTGAGTTTATCCAAGACGAAAAAGCATCAACACAAAACACACTGTATGCAACAAAGTAATTCTGGATTAATTTTCCTCCCTCTTTAACTCTCCTTCCTATTTATATAGCTTTGAGACTAAACATTCACAAATCCCCCTCTCTTTACAAACCACTTGTACTTGCTGGACTATTCTACAGGGGGAAGTAACCGGAACTCTCGCACCTATCGATCTTTCAACACAGGTTAAAGACAACATTACTTGTTACCCTCGCTGAAGGAGAGGGTATTGCGTTTGTTTGTTTGCACAGAACTTTCGTGTTTTTCTCTGCAACCGCTTGTCGGATTGAGATGAAATTTTTTACCAAAGGTGTGACTACTCATGTAGAATGATTAAATCATAATTATGACGTTACAGGTCACGTGGTGTGGCAGCAATGTTGGAAAAATAGAAAAACTTTGGACCTCTGTATCTCTGAAACGCACCAAGGAAAAAAAATTGAAACTTAGTACACAGCAAGTACTCCTCATGGGAATAAGTGATTTTTTTATGACGTCATAATTGCATATGTAGAATACTACATCTGATCAGGATGAAAATTTTTGAGGGTCATCTAAGGATAAAATGGTCTGCAGAAAAAAATTGATGACGTCATCGGTCACGTGATTCGGCAGCCATATTGTTTGTTTTTTTAACCTTCAAAAATCTTTTCTCTGAAGTGTTTAACAGATCGAGGAGAAACTTTACAAGCATTACCACCTATCCATGAGAACAAAAGGTTGCACATGACATCATAGGTCACATGGTTTGGCAGCCATATTTGATTACCCTAAAACGATAAAAAAATCTTCTCCAGAACGGCAGGACAGATTAAAAAAAAAACACTCTGGAACTGCTTAATCAATCGATATGAAACTTCACATTTTGATCTCGTGGTGATGGGGAATACTTGTTTTATATTTCAACTTAATCGGACACGTCTGGCAGCCAGAATGATTTCATTTTTTGATCTGGGTTTTTTTTATTATTATTTTTTTTTGAATAAGGCTCACTTACTTAGCTGTGCCGATGGGTTTGAGGGTAGAGGAGTAGCAGGTGAAATGTAAACCCTATCCAGGTTCCTGCCTCTGACTTCAGCTTTGTTTTTCCTTGTTTGTTCCTTCTGATTACTCCACAACAGGACTGTACTATTTGGTCTTCCATTTGATTTGAATTGAACTTACTTTCATCCCATTATTGATTAAATTGAATATTAATAAAACATCATGGGTCAGGGTCTGGTGTCCGATCAAAGTGGGTTGCATCAAAGTGGACGTCTTTGGTACCCGGTCATCACTGTCAGCAGTTCGAAAGTGGCAGTTCTTATTATGTCACTTATAACTACAAAACACACCAGTCACAAACAACACACAAAGTACACCACACCAAACAACACAAACACCACACCACACAAAACAAGTCCTGGCGAGGTCTGCAATCTCTAATTGCTCTTTTTCTTTTCCTTTCGTGGAAATCAATTTTGGAATGAACATCTCACCGAGTCACCTCCACAAATATTACGTCATGTACTGTATAACAACCAATATGTTTTGCATCTCATCTTATACGTACAAGAGTTAACCTCACACTCTACCAATATACTTCCCAACGTACGGGAAAGATGAGAACGGCACTCGCATCCCTCCACCAGGCTCAAGAGTAGTGATGGCGATTCCTGAAATTTTGGAATCGATTTGATTCCGATTACTTTTTTTTTTTCTCGGAATCGATGGAATCAAGTACTTTTTCCTTTTTTATATTTCTTATCTCTCTCTTTTAGTCCAGCGTTTTGTCTTGAACCATTCCTGGGTGCTTTTTGAAGTGTGTTTGGGGTCATTGTCCTGCTGCTGCAAGACCCACGTCCTTCGACAGAGACCCAGCTTTCTGACACTGGGTTGAACATTGCGCTCCAAAATGCCTTGGTAATCTCCTAAAAGAGAGAGATAAGAAATATAAAAAAGGAAAAAGTACTTGATTCCATCGATTCCGAGAAAAAAAAAAAGTAATCGGAATCAAATCGATTCCAAAATTTCAGGAATCGCCATCAACTATCTTGAGCCTGGTGGAGGATGCGAGTGCCGTTCTCATCTTTCCCCGTACGTTGGGAAGTATATTGGTAGAGTGTGAGGTTAACTCTTGTACGTATAAGATGAGATGCAAAACATATTGGTTGTTATACAGTACAATGACGTAATATTTGTGGAGGTGACTCGGTGAGATGTTCATTCCAAAATTGATTTCCACGAAAGGAAAAGAAAAAGAGCAATTAGAGATTGCAGACCTCGCCAGGACTTGTTTTGTGTGGTGTGGTGTTTGTGTTGTTTGGTGTGGTGTACTTTGTGTGTTGTTTGTGACTGGTGTGTTTGTAGTTATAAGTGACATAATAAGAACTGCCACTTTCGAACTGCTGACAGTGATGACCGGTACCAAAGACGTCCACTTTGATGCAACCCACTTTGATCGGACACCAGACCCTGACCCATGATGTTTTATTAATATTAATTTAATCAATAATGGGATGAAAGTAAGTTCAATTCAAATCAAATGGAAGACCAAATAGTACAGTCTGTTTGGAGTAATCAGAAGGAACAAACAGGAAAAACAAAGCTGAAGTCATAGGCAGGAACCTGGATAGGGTTTACATTTCACCTGCTACTCCTCTACCCTCAAACCCATGCGGACAGCTAAGTAAGTGAGCCTTATTCAAAAAAAAATAATAATAAAAAAAACCCAGATCAAAAAATGAAATCATTTGGCTGCCAGACGTGTCCGATTAAGTTGAAATATAAAACAAGTATTCCCCATCACCACGAGATCAAAATTGTGAAGTTTCATATCGATTGATTAAGCAGTTCAGAGTGTTTTTTTTTTAATCTGTCCTGCCGTTCTGGAGAAGATTTTTTTATCGTTTTAGGGTAAATCAAATATGGCTGCCAAACCATGTGACTATGATGTCATGTGCAACCTTTTGTTCCTCATGGATAGGTGGTAATGCTTGTAAAGTTTCTCCTCGATCTGTTAAACACTTCAGAGAAGAAGATTTTTGAAGGTTAAAAAAACAAACAATATGGCTGCCGAATCACGTGACCGATGACGTCATCAATTTTTTTCTGCAGACCATTTATCCTTAGATGACCCTCAAAAATTTTCATCCTGATCAGATGTAGTATTCTACATATGCAATTATGACGTCATAAAAAAATCACTTATTCCCCATGAGGAGTACTTGCTGTGTACTAAGTTTCAATTTTTTTTCCTTGGTGCGGTTTCAGAGATACAGAGGTCCAAAGTTTTTCTATTTTTCCAACATTGCTGCCACACCACGTGACCTGTAACGTCATAATTATGATTAATCATTCTACATGAGTAGTCACACCTTTGGTAAAAAATTTATCTCAATCCGACAAGCGGTTGCAGAGAAAAACACGAAAGTTCTGTGCGAAACAAACAAACGCAATACCTCTCCTTCAGCGAGGGTAACAAGTAATGTTGTCTTTAACCTGTGTTGAAAGATCGATAGGTGCGAGAGTTCCGGTTACTTCCCCCTGTAGAATAGTCCAGCAAGTACAAGTGGTTTGTAAAGAGAGGGGGATTTGTGAATGTTTAGTCTCAAAGCTATATAATAGGAAGGAGAGTTAAAGAGGGGAAGGAAAATTAATCCAGAATTACTTTGTTGCATACAGTGTGTTTTTGTTGATGCTTTTTCGTCTTGGATAAACTCAGGTTTGGAGTTAATCCTGTGACTTGGCCTCTCTGATCGAGTAAAGAACCTTGGAGTCTTGTAACACACCTATCAGGATTACAAACTTGTTGATAAATGAGAATAACTCCACTAAACAATCTACTACCCAGGAGAGGTATAATAAGTGAAGTCTGCATCAACACATCTATAGTTGCACCTGTTTGTAAAAGTCTTGACGGGATGGCACAGCGAAAGTGCACTTATCTTGTACGATTCCCAACCCGACTATATAATGTCGGATTGGTGCTTCGCGTCTTTAACGTTACATCAGAAAATGTGCCGTCCATCCTGCGGCCATTAAAGCTGGTGAATGTTAAACTCTCACAATGTCTTTCACAAAGAGGTGAGTTATCACTGGCTCCCTGAATAATATTAAAACTCTAGTGCTGACTCTGTTGCCAACCCACACTCAGCATGTTTGCAGAGTATGCTTAAAAAAAAAAATCCCACCTCAAGTTCAAAATTATTCGTCTGCAGTGAAATGAAAATAGGCCGATGTAAATTAATGGATGTGAATATCGGTAAATATCACACGGAAAACTGCAGTTTCAACGTGAACATGGCAATGGAGACCCTGCTGTGGTCAACCTGACCATGGCTTTCAAAAGAAATCCGGTTAGCGAAACTGAGAACAAGATAATATGGTTTAATGACAATCATCTGAAACAGTTCCCATAGCACAACCACGTGGGTGGTGGCTGAAAGGAGGAAATGAAAAACCTAATGAACACACACAATTCCAAACCAGAGATGTTAGCATGCAGTCTGTGGCAACATCTATACATCAAGTAATGGCGAGTAGATGGAGCGTGTTTCTGCGTACTCTTGGAGCTGTGCGGAGCCGGCAAACTTTGGCGTATTAAGGCTTTGTGTGGGTCTTAAGGGCTCTGGACAATAGAGATCATTCAACATTAACCACATCAGATCGGGTTCCAACTTCATGAGGTCTTGAAAAAGCCTGCCAAAGGGATAAAAACCAGATGGATCAATAACAGAATATGGGCATACAGACCTGTGTGCCATAAATTTCATCAGGTGTTACAAATATCTAGATTGGAGATACGTATTGTTGTTGTCATGCAGTCTATTCCAGTTGCCTGGTTCAAATACAGCGAGTCGCCTCAATATGACCGCAACGGTCAAACCGATTCGAAACTCCCTGCCAGGTCACAGGTTGAAAAGCATGACACTGTGCAGATTGGAGCACCAAATCCGTCGAGCACTATGCTAATTAGCACACCATCTCATGTCAATTATGCTGCGCAAGCCTGAGATGAGTGGCACTGTCTTTATATGCCGCTTTGACTGCCGCAGTCGATTAATCCCTCAACGGGATTTTCTTAATAACCAAAGGGAGGACCACGGCAACCAGGATTCACCCCAAGACCAGGTATCTATACTAATAAAATTAATGTCAGTGTGTGTGACAGTGTGTCTCCTCCATAACTATAAACCATGAAACTAGCAGCCTGAAACTGCATGCGTACTAAGGGACTCAAGGGAGTGCATGAATGCAAAATTGGGTGTTTGGTTAATGTAAACACCCCTTTGAAGTAATTTCTTTTTTTTAAAAGGCCTTTTTACAGCCATTTTTTGCTTTTTGCGGGCTCCATGCAATCATGGTTCCCCTCTTGAGGAAATGCTTTTTTATGGCGGATGCCCTCTGACGCCAACCCTGGTCACCTCTTACAACACACAGGAATATGGTACACCTAATCTAACCGGGGCATACACGGGAACAGTACACTGGTACTCATTTTGTCGACCTCGGAAGGATGACAGGCTGAGTCAACCCCTGATGATAATTCAGTGCAAAGGGGACTCAAACTCAGGACCTAGGATCCCAAGCCAGCTACGCTAACCAAAGCAACACCAGGCTCTTTTGAAGATAATTAATGGCCTTATGTAATTATCCTTGTCAGCCCTCTGTCAGCTTCCTGGGGTCTTAATTCGCCATTTTGTCTGACCTATTCAAACATGTCTCGATTTGGAAACACGATTACTTTCACGTACTAATTAAAGTATAGAAAGAAAATATTATATCCGATTTAAGATTGGATCTCGTGGACTAAATAAGTGGTGAAACCTGAAAATTTTAACAAATTAGCCATTCTTTTTAGTAATTATTTAAGCAAAGCATGAATCTTTTTTTTTTGTTCTTTTTTTTTCTACTGTTTGGATGATTATATTTGATGAAGAAAGATTAAGGAATGTGCAGAAAGAGTAACTTCACGAGCACAACGCATGCTCCGTAACCTGTTTTTGCAAGCTATGGTGATGCAGTCCACAGGGTGTCCTTTTTTTCGGCAATTACATACGCAGTTTTCTTTCTTTTTCACATTTGTGCGATCTGCTTTCATTCCAAAATATAATATAAATATATACTAATAGTTGCTGCAATATATTAGTTGGCAGTTGCTGAAACGACGTGGTACAAATGACTCATGGGGGTGTGTGCGTTGCTGCATGCTTGGTTACATGTGTGCAGTGCACAGGTTTTGCAGCATGTGATCCGAATTCAAACTCGATCTGGGCTTGTGGTGTGTGGTGCTGTGGAGGAGGTTATGCAGCCGTCTCACGAATTATTGCTTCAGCACGTGGGAGCAGACGTGCTGCAGCGCCAAAGCCAACAGGACGTTCCAGCATACAGTGCGGGTGTGGGGAAATCCGTGCATGTGTGCAAGTGAAGTACGAGTATATCACCGGTGCATGTGCATGGTCAGCATGGACCAAAGGAGGTGGAGGAACATGAATTGGGGGCATGCATGCAGGCAGGCCTTTGCCAGATAGATCGTATGGGTTTTAAATATTAAATGCTCCCACCTGGTTTTATATAGAACATGGCGATTAAAAGAAAACGCTGCTGTTGGGCGGCATTTTATCACCACAGTAAAGCACTAGTATGCTGCCTCCCCTTCTCCCCCCCCCTCTCTCACACTGCCTCCCCCGCCCTCCACTTATGTTTTACCTCCTCCCAAAGCCCCTCCACCCCCACGGACATCTCTGGGTGTATCTGGGCATTGTTTAGTACGACCTGTTTGAATGTGCAGTTTTAACGTACCCTATTTCGTTCAATCCTGTACTCATGCCAGCAGAAGGGAACCATTCCCCCTCCTCCCCGCTTTCCCTCAAGTTCCCTATGAAATGCATATCCAGAACACCCCCTCCCCCCCTACTCCCGTCTCTCCCCATCATCCTCGCTCCATCCCCCCTCTCGCAGTGTATAGTGACGTGTGGTGAGGCCTCACTCTCCCCTCTCTTCCTCACTCCCCCTCCCATCCTCCCCACACCCCCCTCTCCATCTCAATATTCGCGCAAGCGAAGCGACGGTCGTATTTGCTAGTGTTTAATAACAAACCGAATGGCACAGGGAGGGGAATACAAGGAAGCAATGACAATAAATAAATGATTCAAGTGCAACCCCTTACCCAATCTACCATATGCAGTTATGACAAAAAATATTGGCACCCTTGCACGTGTTTTCAAATAATGCACCATTTCTTTCAGAAAATTGTTGAAATTAAAAAATATTTTGGTATCCACAAATTTATTTCTTTGGTTTGCAGTGGAACAAAACAAACAAAACAAAAAAAAGCTGAAAAATTACTAAATCTTAGCTTATTCCACACAGCAATCCTAAAATTGTCTGGACAATATTATTGCACCTTTTAGAAGTTGTTAGAAATGATTAGATTTCAAACGGGTGATTCTCCTTTACTTTGGAATTGAACTCACTTGTGGTGAGTTGCAGGTGCCGCAATATAAAATCACTCATTCAACCAGTTTGAATAGAGAAAGGAGTCATTCTGCTGTTTTGTGTCATCGTGTTACCGCAATGAGCATGGAGAAAAGAAAGAAAGCAGAGAATTGTCTGAGGAGTTCAGACACAAGATTGTAGCCAAGCATGGACAATCTCAGGGCTACAAGTCCATCTCCAGAGATCTTGATGTTCCTTGTTCCCTTCAAAGAAAAGAACACCTTCCTAGTCAAACTGAGAAGGTTCAGTGATGTTAGAGTTGCTGTGCTGCCTCTGGCACTGGGTGCCTCGAATGTGCATGACATCATGAATCAGG
>CM068960.1:68079906-68093212 GCA_035128595.1 Eptatretus atami | reverse complement strand
ACCAGAGAATTGTCTGAGGAGGTTCAGACACAAGATTGTAGCCAAGCATGACAATCTCAGGGCTACATCCATCTCCAGAGATCTTGATGTTCCTTGTTCACCTTCAAAGAAAAGAACACCTTCCTACAGTCAAACTGGAGGAGGTTCAGTGATGTTAGAGGTTGCTGTGCTGCCTCTGGCACTGGGTGCCTCGAATGTTGCATGACATCATGAAATCAGGAGATTACCAAGGCATTTTGGAGCGCAATGTTCAACCCAGTGTCAGAAAGCTGGGTCTCTGTCGAAGGACGTGGGTCTTGCAGCAGCAGGACAATGACCCCAAACACACTTCAAAAGCACCCAGGAATGGTTCAAGACAAACGCTGGACTGTTCTGAAGTGGCCAGCAATGAGTCCAGATCTAAATTCTATTGAACACCTGTGGGGAGAATCTGAAAACAGCAGTTGGGAGAAGGCACCTTCAAATCTGGGAGAACGGAGCAGTTTGAAGAAGAGCATTTGGCCAAACTGCCAGGAGAAGTGCAGGAAGCTCATACATGGCTATAGGAGCGCTTGACTGCAGTTATTTTGTCAAAGGATGTGCTACCAAATATTATTCTCGAGGGTGTCAGTAATTTTGTCAATGCCATATATTTTATTCTCTGATTTAAAAGCATGTATTAAGTTTTGAATAAAAACAAAGTTCTGTAATATTAACAGTGAAATAAAAAATTGTGGAGACCAAATACTTTTGTCATTTATCTTATTTTTAGAGAAAATTGTAGTTATTTGAAAAAAGTGCAAGGATGCCAATATTTTGGCCACGACTGCACGTGCCCACAAAACCAACGACCGATCAGGAGATTCTTTATTATATAAGCACCATCTGGGCCCTCAGACATTCCAAAGGAGGTAGACCAGATAGATTGACAAGGCTGATATACCACAGCTTGACCAAGCAGGAAGTCACAGATTGAGCCACAGATCAATCTTGCACGGAGTGGAGAGTGGGCACGGATTGCGGGGTGCGGCATGGCGAAGACTGCAGTGGCAAAAAGTGCCGTTTCAAGGGGAAATCCCATGGCAGCTCGCGTGTAGGCTCCCGGGCATCTGCTACTCCCCTCCCCCCCGCGATAACGTCCCACACCTATCCCCTAACCATTGGTCTGAAGGTCCATTTGATGGGTGGAGTACCGCCCATCTAGTTGCCACCCGGGTAGTCCACCCCCCCTCCCCAATCACCGAGGTCCCAAAGCACCGCTTTTCTGCCTATACTGAAGACTGAAGGCTGATTGGCGCACCCAGCCACTAAAAAGACATTGAAGGAGAGGAGATTGCGACCATACTCTGTGCAGAGTGTGTTGCTGCTTAAGCAGTCTCCTTGGCTATTGGGCACAATCCTGGATGGGTCACCACTCCGATACTAGGATACCAGCATGCTGGCGCTCATTTGCCGACCTGGAAGGGATGACAGGTCGAGTTAACCCCACCTGGTATTAATTCAACAGCTGAGCGGGATTTCAACTCAGGACCTCGGATCCAAAGCCCGCCACCCTACCATTAAGCAAACACCAGGCATAAGCCATAATTAAGCCAACACAATTGAAGAGGCAGAGTCCAAAGGGTAGAAAATTAAATACAAAGTTCAAAGGATGGTGGTTTTTAGACTCAGACACTGGGAGGTTGAAATCGTCTGTCTACATATTGTTGCGGCTGTGGAAATTTGCAATACACCTGAAAGGTCCTCAGGTTAGATATATCGATAAGTTCATGTGTAGTTAGTCCACACCCGTTGTTAGAGGGAATATGTGTGATTCATCCGGGCTGCGACGCTTTGAGTTAGCCATTTTTCTTTCTCTATCATATATTTTGGACCATTAAGCCGCCATCAACTCAAACACCACCACCTTCGCCTCTTTACCTCCACAACTCCATCCCGCAAACATCGCTTCACCGCCATTCCCAAACGACGCCCGCCAACAACCAAACCACCCACAGCAAACCCCCCACCACCTTCGCCTTTCTCCTTCCACAACCATCAACCCACCCACCAGTCAACACCGAACGTCGTGCTGTCCAGGGCCGTTGGTAATTGTGCCGAACGCGTCGAGCCGCGAGTACAAATGGATGCCTTTACGGGAGAGGAAATTCGGATCAGGAGAGGCTCACGCCCCTTTTTGCCCGACCAATGGCTAAACGTCGGGTGGCGTGGCCCCACCCAAGCGCCATGCATGTGACTCCTTTTAGGAGGAATTCGGATCAAGAAAGGCTCACGCCCCTTTTTGCCCGACCAATGGCTGAACGTCGGGTGGCGGTGGCCCGCCTCCAAGCGCGGTTTTGATCCGCGAATTAGCATACACGCTCCTCCTCCGTCTATTAAAGACGCGAGCACAAGCGACTCGCGTGTCGTGTGGGTGTCGAGTTGGAGCGTCGTGCCGAGTGTTGTTGTTGGGTTGTTGCTGAGCTGTGCAGTGCTGTGCTGGCTGGGCTGGTCGAGTGAAGACGAAGGTCGTCGTTGAGGTTATCGTTGCTGGGTCGAGGGACGAGTCGCGGAGTGAAGCAGGGACGCGGAAGAGGACTCAGGGCGAGAGTTCGCCGGAGTCCGTGCGGTCCGAGACCCGTTAGCGGGACGGAGCGTCCGCCATTCCACTCTCCCGACCCCGAGCATCAACAATTCCCCCCCCCCATCCGCGCTGAGATAGCGCCGGTAACCCTGTCCGTTCCCCAACCCAACCGTGGTGCCGACCAACACGTGCCTGCGCAACGCACGCCAAAGGAGCTCACCGACCATACCAGGGCACGGAGTCAGGCGCGTTATGCGGACATTGCGGCAGCCCGCCATCGCGCCACGAGGGCGCGGTAAGACCCCTTCGGTCTCGTGACCTGGCCGATCACCCAGGTCCCACGTTCATTTGGTCCACGGACCTGTCTGCCTCCTTGCCTGTGAGGGTGGCTTGTATTTTCTTTGCTTTGGTGTAAATGTGTGTGTGTGGCGCCAGTCTATTAAGTAAACCCGTATAAGTGCTTGACATTGCTTTATTCGGTTTTAACTCTGCGTTGTGTTCTTGCTATAACTGTAAATACGTGCTTGTCTGAGTGTGAATTAAAAGTGCTTGTCAAACTGTTTCCCGTTTCGTTACGTCCTTTCCTTTGTTTGAAAGTTCCATCTTGCATCACGTAAGGGATTTGGTAGTGGGTGTAGACACCCAATAATAATCTGAACCGTCGAGGTCGACAATAACTCCGCTCGGTTATCCCTGCAGCACGGAACGAGCCGCTTAAGCGGTTCGTGTCCGGAGTCGACCTCGCGGCGTGGTACAACTCCTCGGTACGCTACCACGCGGGTACTTAGGTATATCGACATTCGGCGATTCACCCTATTTCGCGCGGGTAGAATGCGGACTGTGTTGTGGTGAGGTTAAACCCCCACCGTGGCTAGCTCCTTGGCGGTAGTTCAGGAGGGTCACAACTGAATTGTCCGTCCGGTGGGCGACGCGTCGCGATTGAGTTACGTGGCCCGATCGCACTGCCGGGCGGGCGGAAATTCGAACATTGGTGTACAGGAGTGTGGGTTCGAATCCACCTCGGTCTCCAACTAAATTCACCGGGATCGGACCAGGGTGTGCGAAGCAACACCCCCGTTCCCCCAAATTACGAGCAAACTAAATTAATTCCTTACGAAATAAGATGGAGTCTCAAAGGCGAGCGGGAGCCGGGGGTATTAGGTATGTGTAGTAATGTAGATCCATGGCCCGGGATGGTTCTTTTATAACGCCACCGCTAATTACAATCCGAGGGGAGCTCACCCCTCATTTACTGAGCACGAACTTTGCCGGCAAACGGAGTCGCAAGATGGCGGCGCGGCCGCACTTCAGCGCGGCACGAGGCCGTGAGCGGGCCGCTATTAAATGGCGCTACGAACGGCACGACACGAGGCGAGCGCTCCCAACAACTGTTTCAAGCCACGTGGGCATGGCAGCGAGGCAGGCGGACATCGGCGGGCTCTAAGAACAATTAAAAAGAAAGCAAGTTGAAGTACGCAGAGATAATGAAAGGCAACGACTGAAACAGGAAAAATAAATCAACCAATTGAAGGAAACTATGAGGTTGGAGAATGAGGGAACAGGGGTGAAAGAAATAAAAAAGGAAAGACAAGAACAATTAAAAAAGAAAGCAAGGTTGAAGTACGCAGAGATAATGAAGAAACAACGAACGAACAGGAAAAAGAACTAAGCCGATTGAGAAGAAAACAATCGAGATGGAGGCTGAAAAGCATGAGAACAGTGGGAGAGAAAACAAAAACTATACGAGTTTGAAATTAACCAGCTCAAAAGGGAGAGCAAAATTTGAGTCCACGGAGATCAAAAAACTACGGAAAGAGAACGAACAACTCAAAAAGCTCGAGAGGAAGAACGACTCAAATGGGAAGGAAAATGGAACCAGGAAGAAACAGAAATAAGGAACAAGGAGAGAAAATGTATAGAGACGCGGGAGTTAAAAAAATAGAGAGACTGCACGATAAAGACGGGGTTAAGGACGAGCACACACACATTGAGTAGTGGAGGACCATGAGGGGGAGCTGGCAGACTTTTAGGGATCGGTGCGAGCAGCTGGATAGCCTCCTTCGGAACGGAGGAGACGCTATTCTCCCTTGAAGCGAGTCACGACCAGATGGGTTCGGTCGTGTCGAGCGATGGTCGGGGGGGGCAGTGCTGCGGACGGGTGCACGAGGAGCTTGGGGGGTATAGAGGCCCCGGGAGCCCTAGAGGTGACCTGATTCCCCAGTGTGGTTGCGAGTGTGGTCCCGGTGTGTGTGGTGTCGAGGTGTGTGTTCACGGAGCGTGGCGAAATGTGTGCTGAAACGCACGCATATGCGTGAATGGCAAGGGCGTGTATGATACGACCGCGTGTGTGACAGAGACCCGTGTATGAGTGAGACACCGCCGTTGAGTGTCACCGCGGGTGCGAGCGTGAGCGGTCCGAGTGTGAGAGGAACAAGCGTGTGTGAGGTCGCTGTATGTAAGGAGATGACGGTGGGCATGGGAGCCCACGCAGCCACGTCTCCGGTGTGAATGTAATGAATGGTGTGTGAGGTCGTGACACGCAGGTGTGCGTGGGTCGAATGGAGAAGACGACGGCGACAGATGGACAGGGGCCGGTAGCGGCCGTAGTTGCATTGGGGATCGCGCGGGTTTGCCCAACAAGCGAGCGTGAGGTTCGTGCCGAGCTTCGCACGAGGGCCGCCCCGTGCGTGGCCTGGGGAGTGAAGCCCGCAGTCCTAAATGCGCCCGGTGAATTTTGCCGATTCCCGCACGACAAAAGTCTAGGCTGGAGACGGATTTGACCGGATGGGTTCTCACTGCGGGCGTGGTGCGTGAAACTCTACGTGGCCTGCGCAGTGTGTTCTGTTCGCAGAGCGCACGGCGCAGGTTACGGATGGGCAGAGCACTATGTGCTCGCGTGGGAGCCCCTCGAAATGCGAGGCTTGTTTTTGTATGCGCAGGTGACGTCATGGCTGCCATGTGGGGTTGGAATCCGGCCAGGATGATATCACTCCGGATGGTACGTCCAAGAGGGATGAGTACGCAACATCTCTCTCTGGTTGTTTCTTTCTTTTCTCCATGCTCATTGCGGTACACACGATGACACAAAACAGCAGAATGACTCCTTTTCTCTATTCAAACTGGTTGAATGAGTGATTTTATATTGCAGGCACCTGCAACTCACCACAAGTGAGTTCAATTCCAAAGTAAAGGAGAATCACCCGTTTGAAATCTAATCATTTCTAACAACTTCTAAAAGGTGCCAATAATATTGTCCAGACAATTTTAGGATTGCTGTGTGGAATAAGCTAAGATTTAGTAATTTTTCAGCTTTTTTTTGTTTTGTTTTGTTTTGTTCCACTGCAAACCAAAGAAATAAATTTGTGGATACCAAAATATTTTTTAATTTCAACAATTTTCTGAAAGAAATGGTGCATTATTTGAAAACAGTGCAAGGGTGCCAATATTTTTTGTCATAACTGCATATGGTAGTTGGGTAAGGGGTTGCACTTGAATCATTTATTTATTGTCATTGCTTCCTTGTATTCCCCTCCCTGTGCCATTCGGTTTGTTATTAAACACTAGCAAATACGACCGTCGCTTCGCTTGCGCGAATATTGAGATGGAGAGGGGGGTGTGGGGAGATGGAGGGGGAGTGAGGAAGAGAGGGGGAGGTGAGGCCTCACCACAGTCACTAACACTGCGAGAGGGGGGATGGAGCGAGGATGATGGGGAGAGACGGGAGTAGGGGGGGGAGGGGGTGTTCTGGATATGCATTTCATAGGGAGACTTGAGGGAAAGCGGGGGGGGAGGAGGGGGAATGGTTCCCTTGCTGCTGGCATGAGTACAGGATTGAACGAAATGAGGGTACGTTAAAACTGCACATTCAAACAGGTCGTACTAAACAATGCCAGATACCACCCAGAGATGTCCGTGGGGGGTGGAGGGCTTTGGGAGGAGGTAAACATAAGTGGAGGGCGGGGGAGGCAGCATACTAGTGCTTTACTGTGGTGATAAAATGCACCCCAACAGCAGCGTTTTCTTTTTAATCGCCATGTTCTATATAAAACCAGGTGGGAGCATTTAATATTTAAAACCCATACGATCTATCTGGCAAAGGCCTGCCTGCATGCATGCCCCCCAATTCATGTTCCTCCAACCTCCTTTTGGTCCATGCTGACCATGCACATGCACCGGTGATATACTCGTACTTTCACTTGCACACATGCACGGATTTCCCCACACCCGCACTGTATGCTGGAACGTCCTGTGTGGCTTTGGCGCTGCAGCACGTCTGCTCCCCACGTGCTGAAGCAAATAATTCGTGAGACGGCTGCATAACCTCCTCCACAGCACCACACACCACAAGCCCAGATGCGAGTTTGAATTCGGATCACATGCCTGCAAAACCTGTGCACTGCACACATGTAACCAAGCATGCAGGCACGCACACACCCCCATGGAGTCATTTGTACCACGTCGTTTTCAGCAACTGCCAACTTAATATATTGCAGCAACTATTAGTATATATTTATATTAATATTTTGGAATGAAAGCAGATCGCACAAAATGGTGAAAAAGAAAACTGCGTATGTAATTGCCGAAAAAAGGACACCCTGTGGACTGCATCACCATAGCTTGCAAAAACAGGTTACGGAGCATGGCGTTGTGCTCGGTGAAGTTACTCTTTCTGCACATTCCTTAATCTTTTCTTCATCAAATATAATCATCCAAACAGTAGAAAAAAAAAGAACAAAAAAAAAAGATTCATGCTTTGCTTAAATAATTACTAAAAAGAATGGCTAATTTGTTAAAATTTTCAGGTTTCACCACTTATTTAGTCCACGAGATCCAATTCTTAAATCGGATATAATATTTTCTTTCTATACTTTAATTAGTACGTGAAAGTAGATCGTGTTTCCAAATCGAGACATGTTTGAATAGGTCAGACAAAATGGCGAATTAAGACCCCAGGAAGCTGACAGAGGGCTGACCAAGGATAATTACATAAGGCCATTAATTATCTTCAAAAGAGCCTGGTGTTGGCTTGGTGGTTAGCGTAGCTGGCTTGGGATCCTAGGGTCCTGAGTTTGAGTCCCGTTTGCCACTGAATTATCATCAGGGGGTTGACTCAGCCTGTCATCCTTCCGAGGTCGACAAAATGAGTACCAGTGTACTGTTCCCGGTGTATGCCCCGGTTAGATTAGGTGTACCATATTCCTGTGTGTTGTAAGAGGTGACCAGGGTTGGCGTCAGGAAGGGCATCCGGCCATAAAAAAGCATTGCCTCAAAAGGGGAACCATGATTGCATGGAGCCCGCAAAAAGCAAAAAATGGCTGTAAAAAGGCCTTTTAAAAAAAAGAAATTATCTTCAAAAGGGGTGTTTACATTAACCCAAACACCCAATTTTGCATTCATGCACTCCCTTGGAGTTCCCTTAGTACGCATGCAGTTTCAGGCTGCTAGGTTTCATGGTTTTATAGTTATGGAGGAGACACACTGTCACACACACTGACATTAATTTTATTAGTATAGATACCTGGTCTTGGGGTGAATCCTGGTTGCCATGGTCCTCCCTTTGGTTATTAAGAAAATCCCGTTGAGGGATTAATCGACTGCGGCAGTCAAAGCGGCATATAAAGACAGTGCCACTCATCTCAGGCTTGCGCAGCATAATTGGACATGAGATGGTGGTGCTAATTAGCATAGTGCTCGACGGATTTGGTGCTCCAATCTGCACAGTGTCATGGCTTTTCAACCTGTGACCTGGCAGGGAGTTTCGAATCGGTTGACCGTTGCGGTCATATTGAGGCGACTCGCTGTATTTGAACCAGGCAACTGGAATAGACTGCATGACAACAACAATACGTATCTCCATATCATAGATATTTGTAACACCTGATGAAATTTATGGCACACAGGTCTGTATGCCCATATTCTGTTTATTGATCCATCTGGTTTTTATCCCTTTGGCAGGCTTTTTCAAGACCTCATGAAGTTGGAACCCGATCTGATGTGGTTAATGTTGAATGATCTCTATTGTCCAGAGACCCTTAAGATCCCACACAAAAGCCTTAATACGCCAAAGTTTGCCGGCTCCGCACAGCTCCAAGAGTACGCAGAGAACACGCTCCATCTACTCGCCTTACTTGATGTATAGATGTTGCCACAGACTGCATGCTAACATCTCTGGTTTTGGAATTGTGTGTGTTCATTAGGTTTTTCATTTCCTCCTTTCAGCCACCACCCACGTGGTTGTGCTATGGGAACTGTTTCAGATGATTGTCATTAAAACCATATTATTCTTGTTCTCAGTTTCGCTAACCGGATGTTCTTTTGAAAGCCATGGTCAGGTTGACCACAGCAGGGTCTCCATTGCCATGTTCACGTTGAAACTGCAGTTTTCCGTGTGATATTTACCGATATTCACATCCATTAATTTACATCGGCCTATTTTCATTTCACTGCAGGACGAATAACTTTGAACTTGAGGTGGGGATTTTTTTTTTTAAGCATACTCTGCAAACATGCTGAGTGTGGGTTGGCAACAGAGTCAGCACTAGAGTTTAATTTATTCAGGGAGCCAGTGATAACTCACCTCTTTGTGAAAGACATTGTGAGAGTTTTAACATTCACCAGCTTTAATGGCCGCAGGATGGACGGCACATTTTCTGATGTAACGTTAAAGACGCGAAGCACCAATCCGACAGTTATATAGTCGGGTTGGGAATCGTACAAAGATAAGTGCACTTTCGCTGTGCCATCCCGTCAGACTTTTACAAACAGGTGCAACTATAGATGTGTTGATGCAGACTTCACTTATTATACCTCTCCTGGGTAGTAGATTGGTTAGTGGAGTTATTCTCATTTATCAACAAGTTTGTAATCCGATAAGGTGTGTTACACGACTCCAAGGTTCTTTACTCGATCAGAGAGGCCAAGTCACAGGATTAACTCCAAACCTGAGTTTATTCCAAGACGACGAAAAGCATCAACACAAAACACCACTGTATGCAACAAAGTAATTCTGGATTAATTGTTTCCTCCCCTCTTTAACTCTCCTTCCTATTTATATAGCTTTGGAGACTAAACATTCACAAATCCCCCTCTCTTTACAAACCACTTGTACTTGCTGGACTATTCTACATGGGGGAAGTAACCGGAAATCTCTCGCACCCTATCGATCTTTCAACACAGGTTAAAGACAACATTACTTGTTACCCTCGCTGAAGGAGAGGGTATTGCGTTTGTTTGTTTGAAAGCACAGAACTTTCGTGTTTTTCTCTGCAACCGCTTGTCGGATTGAGATGAAATTTTTTACCAAAGGTGTGACTACTCATGTAGAATGATTTAATCATAATTATGACGTTACAGGTCACGTGGTGTGGCAGCAATGTTGGAAAAATAGAAAAACTTTGGACCTCTGTATCTCTGAAACTGCACCAAGGGAAAAAAAAATTGAAACTTAGTACACAGCAAGTACTCCTCATGGGGAATAAGTGATTTTTTTATGACGTCATAATTGCATATGTAGAATACTACATCTGATCAGGATGAAAATTTTTGAGGGTCATCTAAGGATAAAATGGTCTGCAGAAAAAAATTTGATGACGTCATCGGTCACGTGATTCGGCAGCCATATTGTTGTTTTTTTTTAACCTTCAAAAATCTTCTTCTCTGAAGTGGTTTAACAGATCGAGGAGAAACTTTACAAGCATTACCACCTATCCATGAGGAACAAAAGGTTCACACATGACATCATAGGTCACATGGTTTGGCAGCCATATTTGATTTACCCTAAAACCGATAAAAAAAATCTTCTCCAGAACGGCAGGACAGATTAAAAAAAAAACACTCTGGAACTGCTTAATCAATCGATATGAAACTTCACAATTTTGATCTCGTGGTGATGGGGAATACTTGTTTTATATTTCAACTTAATCGGACACATGGTCTGGCAGCCAGAATGATTTCATTTTTTGATCTGGGTTCTTTTTTATTATTATTTTTTTTTGAATAAGGCTCACTTACTTAGCTGTGCCTGGATGGGTTTGAGGGTAGAGGAGTAGCAGCTGAAATGTAAACCCTATCCAGGTTCCTCCTGATGACTTCAGCTTTTGTTTTTCCTTGTTTGGGTTCCTTCTGATTACTCCAACACAGGACTGTAGCTATTTGGTCTTCCATTTGATTTGAATTGAACTTACTTTCATCCCATTATTGATTAAATTGAATATTAATAAAAACATCATGGGTCAGGGTCTGGTGTCCGATCAAAGTGGGGTTGCATCAAAGTGGGACGTCTTGGTACCCGGTCATCACTGTCAGCAGTTCGAAAGTGGCAGTTCTTATTATGTCACTTATTAACTACAAAACACACCAGTACACAAACAACACACAAAGTACACCACACCAAACAACACAAACACCACACCACACAAAACAAGTCCTGGCGAGGGTCTGCAATCTCTAATTGCTCTTTTTCTTGTTTCCCTTTCGTGGAAATCAATTTTTGGAATGAACATCTCACCGAGTCACCTCCACAAATATTACGGTCATGTACTGTATAACAACCAATATGTTTTGCATCTCATCTTATACGTACAAGAGTTAACCTCACACTCTACCAATATACTTCCCAACGTACGGGGGAAAGATGAGAACGGCACTCGCATCCCTCCACCAGGCTCAAGAGTAGTGATGGGCGATTCCTGAAATTTTGGAATCGATTTGATTCCGATTACTTTTTTTTTTCTCGGAATCGATGGAATCAAGTACTTTTTTCCTTTTTTTATTTTATTTTTTGAGGGTTTGGTTGGGGAGTGGTAGCTATTACATATGACTGATGCTGAGAAGGGATGGTGGATGGGTGGGAGTGTTTTCTTTGAATCATCAATCTTTGTTTTTAATTGGAAAGAGCAGTAAAGAGTCGGGTTGAGGCTCATTAGGAATTATCTCTCTTTTTACAGAAAACAATGATTCAAAAAAAAAGAAAAAAAATCAATTGTATCTAAATGATAAAGTGAATTGCAACAGAAGTGGTTTGCAAACGATTATAAATCATTGTTCTTGTTCAAGAACAACACCATATCCACATAATTTATGGGTTTTATCCTGTTCCTTTCTGCTGATATAGACTCTCCTGCTTTGGAAAACACATCAGCAGGAACAGAAGTTGCAGGATCACAAAGGTATTTACTGGTCAGTTTGTGAAGCTTGGGAAATGATGATTCATTCACTCTCCACCAGAGCAGAGGATCACCAGCCCTCGGGATGTTGTCTTCCTCCAAGTATCTCCACATTTCAACAATGGCATCTGCCCATGCCGATGGTGAAGCTTTTGCTTGTGTGATGTCATCAAAACGACCCCAAAGGTTCATCCTCACAGGGGCCCAGCTACTTGTTGGTAGTTGTTGGTGGATCTGTTCAAAGTGAGGTTCTTCACTAATATGTGTTTCTTTTGTCTGTGCCATTTCATTGATTAGTCTGTCCTTTGTCTTATCAATGGCCTCGGCATCCGAGAATCCACCGTGCCTCTTGAATCTGGGGTCAAGCAGTGTGGCTGCTGCAATAATAAAATTGTCTTCCAGTGAAGTGAAACATCTCACTTTCTTCTGAAGATCCGTAGCAAACGGACTATTGTTCGACTGACTGTGGAACATCATTTCATGCATTGCCTTCATCATGGGTATGATCTTTGATAGAGTTGTGTGCTTTTCTGCTGACATTTGCACTGTTGCAGCCTCAAAAGGATCCAGAACTTTAATGGTATCCTTCAAAATTTCCACATCTTCATCACTCAAGGCCAAATGCATTTTACCAAGTACACCAAGTGTTGTTGAAACAGGGATATTTTGTTCGATGATACGTTTGAACATGTAATATGTAGAATTCCATCGAGTTTTGACGTCCTGGATCAGCTTTGTTGAAGCCATTGAGTTTTGATGTTGGATCGCAGTCAATCTGTACGTGGCTTTCACGCTGTGGTGAAAGTGGCTTACCAGAATTCTGACTTTTAGCTGCAGATTTTTGAGAGTTTCGCTTCCCTTCATTCCATCCTTTACAATTAAGTTCAGAGCTTTTCTTGTGTCCAAATCTTTTCATGTGTCCAAAACCCATCGCTTTCTGTACCCACATTACCCAGTCGCACCCAACTGTTCCTGGACTCTGTGTCCTTTTTTCCTGACAAGGTGGAGAGCTTGCTGTCAAACCTTGACTCAGATTCTGCAACCGGTCCAGACGGCATCAGCCCACGTGTCCTAAAAACCTGCTCCTCTGCTCTTGCTCACCCTCTCTCTGTTCTATTTACCCTCTCATTTGCTCAAGGTCATCTGCCATCTGCTTGGAAATCAACAAACATTACTGCCCTGCATAAAAAAGGTGCAAAAATAGATCCCTGCAACTACAGACCAATCAGCCTTCTCCCAATCATCAGCAAGGTTATGAAATACATCATCGCTTCAGACATCAAGTCCTTCCTCTTCTCCAAAAGACTTGATTTCCGATCATCAATTTGGTTTCATGCCAGGTCACTCGACCCTGGATATGCTGCTTCTGCTCTCCCAATAATGGATGGAGGTCCTCAATGCCGGACATGAAATCAGAGCCATATCCCTAGACATATTGCGTACTTTTGACACGGTCTGGCACCCTGCCATGCTCACCAAACTCTCTTCCTATGGTATCCAAGGCAATCTCCACTCATGGCTCGCAGACGTCCTTTCCTGTCTCAGCCAACGTGTGGCCCTAAATGGAGTTCTCTCATCCCCTCTTCCTGTCCAGGCTGGA